>JAKCPB010000262.1:0-445127 GCA_021442155.1 Cymbidium sinense | reverse complement strand
AAAAAGTCAAATGAGTACAAAAGTTTATACATATACAAAATAAAAATAAAATAAAATAAAAACCTAAGCTAAAACCTAAACCTAAATCGTAAACCTTAAACCTTAAACCCTAAACCCTAAACCTTAAATCCTAAATCCTAACCCTAAACCTAAAACTCTGAAACCCTAAATCCTAAAACCCTAAACCCTAAACCCTAAACCCTAAACCCTAAAAACTAAAAAATTAAACCTAAACTAAATAAAACCTAAAAATAAAATAAATAAAAAAGCTTATACATAAATAAAATAATAAAATAATAAATATAAAAACCTAAGCTAAAACCTAAACCAAAACCTAAAAATAAAAATAAACTCATAAAAATAAAATAAAATAAAAATAAAAACCTAAACTAAATTAAAAAACTAAACCTAAGAATAAAAGACTTAAATAAAATAAAAAAAACATAAAATAAAAATAAATAAACCTAAAATAACATAAAATAAAAACTAAATAAAAACCTAAACTTGAAAAATAAAACCTTAAAATAAAACCAAAAAATAAATAAAAATTAAAACCTAAATCTTAAACTAAAAAAAACATAAACCTAAAATAAAAATAAAACATACAAAATAAAACAAACCTAAAGCTAAACTAAAATAAATAAAACCTAAACTTAAACTAAATAAAATAAAATAAAGTAAAAAAAACCTAAACCTAAACTAAAAAAATAAAACCTAAAAATTAACCTAAATCCTAAACCTAAAAAAATAAAATAAAAACCTAAACTTAAACTTAAAAATAAAAAATAAAACCTAAACCTAAAAAATAAAATAAAAATTAAAGTAAAAAAGATAAAGCTAAACCTAAACCTAAAAAATAAACTAAAATAAAAACCTATAAAAAATAAATAAACCTAAAATAAAAAAACTAAACTAAATAAAAATAAAAAATAAAATAAAATAAATAAAAATAAACTAAATACACTTAAACCTAATGGTTTACCTACTTTGAAAAAAAAATTATAAAGCCAAAATCCTAAAACCTAAACACTAAACCCTAATCTTAAACCCTAAACCATAAAGCATAAACCCTAAAACCCTAAACCCTAAACCCTAAACCCTAAACCTTAAATCCTAAACCCTAAACCTGCAAGCCTAAACCCTAAACCCTAAAAACCCTAAACCCTAAACCCCAAACTAATCCTAAACCTTAAACCCTAAAACCCTAAACTAACCCTAAACCCTAAACTAACCCTAAACCCTAAGCTAACACTAAACCCTAACCCTAAACCCTAAACCCTAAAAACCCTGAACCCTAATGCCTAAATAATAAACCCTAAAACCTAAACCCTAAATCCTAACCCTAAACCCGAAACTCTAAAACCAAACCTAAAACAAAATAACCTAAACCTAATCCAAATAGAACATAAAAATAAAATAAAAAAACTTAAACATAAATATAATAAAGTAATAAAATAATAAAAATAATAAAAACTAAAAAAAACCTAAACCTAAACATAAAAATAAAATAAAATAAACTAAAAAAAATAAACTAAAATAAAATAAATAAAAACCTAAACTAAACTAAAAAATATAATAAACCTAAGAATAAAGAACCTAAATAAAATAAAAAGTAAACATAAAATAAAAATAAAATAAACATAAAATAAAATAAAATAAAAACTAAATAAAAACCTAAACTTAAAAAAAAAATAAACCTAAAAATAAATAAAAATAAAACCTAAACCCTAAACTAAAAAAAAAACTTAAACCTAAAATAAAAATAAAATAAACAAAATAAAATAAACCTAAACCTAAACTAAAATAAACTAAACTAAAATAAATAAAACCTAAACCTAAACCAAAAATAAACTAAACCTAAACCTAAACCTAAACTAAATAAAATAAAATAAATAAAAAATAAACCTAAACTAAAAAATAAAACCTAAAAATAAACCTAAAATAAAAACTTAAAACCTAAATTGAAAAAATAAAATAAAAACATAAAACTAAACCTAAAAATAAAAATTAAGACATAAACCTTAAAAATAAAATAAAAATAAAACTTAACTAAAAAATAAACATAAACCTAAATTGAAACTTAAAAATTAAACTAAAATAAATAAACCTAAAATAAATAAACTAAACTAAATAAAAATAAAAAAATAAACTTAAACCCTAAACTTACAACCCTAAATCTTAAATCCTAAACCCTAAACCCTAAAACTTAACCCTAAACCCAAAACCCTAAAAGCATAAACCCTAAAACCCTAAACCATAAACCCTAAATCCTAATCCTAAACCCTAAACTATAAACCCCAAACCCCAAACCCTAAACCTAAATCTAAACCTAAAGTAACTAAATAAATTAAAATATAAACTTAGACCCTAAAACATAATAAACCTAAACCTAAACCCTAAGAATGGGCAGAACCTTGATGGTATGAACATCACCAAACCAGTAAGTCACTGGTGGAGGCAAAGGCGAAGCCGTGGTTATCGCAGTGGTGGTGGGTGATTTGGAGGTGCTAGTGGATATGGAGGTGGTGGTCAGAGAAGTGGTGGTTATGGATACGGGAGGAGAGATGGAGGTTACAACTATGGTTGTGGAAGAGGGAGAAATCAGGGATATGATGATGGATCCCACTACTCGAGATGTCAAGTTGATTTTGATGGAAACTGGAGAAATTGAAGAACATCCAATTTTGCTTATGGAACTATTATAGTAGACGTTCAAGTTATTTAGAATTTAATATTTTAATTAACGCTAGTGTCATAGTAGTGTGTTACTTGGTTTATGAAATCAAAAGAAGAAATGTTGGATTCAAATTTGTTCTCTAACAAAACCCAAAACCCTAAACCCTAAACCTAAACTAAACCTAAACCCTAAAACTCTAAACCCTAAACCCTAAACCCTAAACCCTAAACCTAAACCTTAAAACCATAAAACCCTAAACTCTAAACCCTAAAACCTAAACCCTAAACCCTAAACTTAACCCTAAACCCTTAACCCAAAAAAACCCCTAAATCACAAACCTTAAACCCTAAACCCACAACTAACCCTAAACTAACCCTAAACCCTAAACTCTAAACCCCAACTAACCCTAAAATCTAAACCCTAAACTTAAACCCTAAAATGATAAAAACCTAAACCTAAGCTAAATAAAACCTAAAAATAAAATAAATGGAAAAACTTAAACCTAAATAAAATAATAAAATAAAAACTTAAATTAAAACCTAAACCTAAACTGAAACCTAAAAATAAAATAAAATAAAAAAATAAAAAATAAACTAAAATAAAATAAATTAAAACCTAAACCTAAAAAATAAACCTAAAAGTAAATCCTAAAAAAAAACTAAACCCTAAATTTATAAAAAAAACATAAACCTAAAATAAACAAAATAAAGCAAACCTAAACCTAAACTAAACTAAATTAAATTAAAAAAAAAAACCTAAAACTAAAATATTAAAATAAACCTAAAAATAAACCAAAATAAAACCTAAAACCTAAACCTAAAAAAATAAAATAAAACCAAAACCTAAACATAAAAATAAAAGATAAAATCTAAACCTAGAAAATAAAAATAAAAATAAAACTAAACTAAAAAGAAAACCCCAATCCCAAATTAATCCTAAACACTAAATAAACCTAAACCCTAAATTAAACCCTAAAACTAACCTAAACCCAAAATAACCTAAACCCAAAACCCTAAACCCTAAATCCTAAACCCTAAACCCTAAACCCTAAAACCTAAACCATAATCCTAGCCTTAAACCCTAAACTTTAAACCATTAACTATAAAACTCAAAACCTTAAACCCTAAAGTAACCCTAAACCTTAAACCTTAAAAACCAAAAACCCTAAAGCTTAAACACTAAACCCTAAACCCTAAACCCTAAACCCTAAACTCTAAACTCTAAAAACCTAAAAACCTAAACCTAAATTAAAAAAAACCTAAAAAGAAAATAAATAAAAATACCTAGACCTAAATAAAAGAAAATAAAAAGCTAAACTATATCCTAAACCTAAACATAAAAATAAAAGAAAAGAAAAACATAAAAAAACTAAAATAAAATAAATAAAAACTTAAACTAAACTAAAAATAAAATAAACCTAAGAATAAAAAATCTAAATAAAACAAAAACTAAAGGTAAAATAAAAATAAATTTATGCTAAAATAAAATTAAATAAAAACTGAATGAAATCATAAACTTAAAAAATAAACCTATAAATAAATAAATAAAAATCTAAGCCCTAAACTAAAAAAAACATAAACCTAAAATAAAAATAAAATAAACCTAAACCTAAATGAAAATAAACAAAACTAAAATAAACTAAACTTAAACCTAAACCTAACTACATAAAATAAAATAAACTAAAGATAAACCTAAACCTAAACTAAAAATGAAACCTAAACCTAAAACCTAAACCTAAAAAAAATAAAATAAAACCTAAACCTAAACCTAAAAATAAAAAAATAAAACCTAAACCTAACAAATAAAATAAAATAAAACTAAACTAAAAATAAAAACCTAAACCTAAACCAAAAAAATAAACTAAAATAAAAAACCTAAACTAAAATAAATAAACCTAAAATAAATAAACTAAACTAAAAAAAATAAAATAAACCTAAATGAAAATTAAAGTAAAATAAACTAAAGTAAATAAAAAATAAACTAAATAAATAGAAACCTACAAGTTTACTTAATTTAAAAAAAATTAAAAAATAAAATAAAATAAACCCTAACTATGAACTCTAAACCCTAAAATTAGTCCTAAACGCTAAACCATAAACCTATAGACCTAATCCCTACACCGTAAACCCTAAACCCTAAACCCTAAACCCTAAAATCCTAAACCCAAAACCCTAAACACTAAACACTAAACCCTAAACCCTAAACCCTAAACCTAAACCTACAACCCTAAACCCTAAACCTTAAACCCTAATCCCTAAGCTATAAACCCTAAACCCTAAACCCTAAAATCTACAACCCTAAACCCTAAACCCTAAACCCTAAAAACCTAAAAACCTAAACCTAAACTAAATAAAATCTAAAAATATAATGAATAAAAAAACATAAACCTAAATAAAATAAAACCTAAACCTAAACCTAAAATAAAATAAAAAATAAAATAAAAAACTTAAATAAAATAAAATAAATAAAGACCTAAATTGAACTAAAAGACTTAAAACAAACCTAAAAATAAAACCTAGATAAAATCAAACCTTAAAATAAAATAAAATTAAATGAAGCTAAAATTAAGTTAAATAAAACTAAATAAAAAACTAAAGATAAAAAAAATAAACCTAAAAAAAAAGAAAAATTAAAACCTAAACCCTAATCTAAAAAAAAATACCTAAATCTAAAATAAACAAAATAAAATAAAGCTAAATTAAACTAAAATAAATACAACCTAAACCTTAACCTAAATTAAATTAAACCTAAACCCTAAACTAAATATAATAAAATAAACTAAAGATAAACCTAAAACTAAACTAAAAAAATAAAGCCTAAAAAATAAACATTAAATAAAAAAAAACTAAAACTAACCTAAAAAAAAAAATAAAATAAAGCCTAAACCTAAAAAATAAAACCTAAACCATAAACCTAATATTTAAAAATAAAACCTAAACCTAAAAAATAAAATAAAAATAAAACTAAACTAAAAAAATAATCATAAACCTTAACCTAAACCAAACCTAAAAAATAAACTAAAATAAAAAACCTAAACTAAAATAAATATAAATAAAATAAATAAACTAAACTAAATAAAAATAAAAATAAACCGTGAATAAAAATGTAAAATAAACTAAATAAACTAACTAAATTAAATAAACCTAGACCTATCGATTTACTTAATTTAAAAGAAAATCCTAAACCCTAAACACTAAATCCTAAACCCTAAAACTAACCATAAACCCTAAACCCTAAACGCATAATAAACCCCTAACTAAAAACTAGAACTAATAAAAATAAACTAAAAACACACCTTCTAAACCACCTAACTAAAACTAAAAAACAAAACCTAAAATAATATAAAACTAAAACTAAAAAACTAAAAACTAAAATTAAACTAAAACCCTAATAAAAAAACTAATAAAAACCTAAACCCTAAAAAAAAACATAAACCCCAAAAAACAAAAAAATACCTAAACCAAATAGTAAACTAAATAAAACCCAGAAACCTAACTAATGAAACTAAGAAAAACCTAAACCCTAAACACCCCTCCCAAAACTAATAAAAAAAATTAAACCCCCAAATAAAACTAAAACTAATAAGGAAACCTAAATCCTAAAACTAAACTAATAAAAAACAAAATTAAAACCCCTAATAACTAAAAAACTAAACAAAAAAAATCTATAAAAAATAATAAACCCCACCCCCCCAAAAAAAAAACTAAACCTAAACCCAATAATAATAATCATAACCTACTAATAACTAAAATTACACTAAAATAAAAAATAATAAATAAATAATTAAAAAATCTAAATTTTAAAAACAAAACTAATAAAAAATACCTAAAAAACCCTAAACTCCTAAACCTAAAAACTAACTAAACTAAACCAATAACTAATAAAACCTGAACCCCTAACCTTGTAATAAACTAAAAACTAAAATTAAAACCTAAACTTGTCCTGTAGCCCCTTCCCATCCCAAGCTATGGCGATTCTTGAATCCCTTACCTTTTCGTTCTCTTCTGTTATGGGAAATTTCTTATGGTTTGTTGACCGCCTTCGATCCTTGTTCGCTTTCTTAAGTGGTGCCATTTGACATGGCATCGTTCTATGAATACTTAGGAAAACCAAATGCTCTAACCCCCTGGCTTCATTCTTTAGGTATAGATAAACCTTTTGCCTCTAAATCATTCAAAGATGCCCTCCGGTAAGGATTCTTCAACTTCTTTTGATCTTATAAACCCGGTTCATACAACCTTCAAAGGTATTCCAACTATTATGTCTCGACTTGGATACTAAAAAACTAATGAGCATTATACTTTGATTGGAAAATTTTATTTTTTGGCATCAAGTATGGAGGAAATTTGGTTTTCTTTCATGACTTGAATCTTTTGGTGTGATTGGTTTAGATGGTGACATGTGCTAATTAAATTGTCTAATGACCTTGATTATAGTCATATCTTTGCTAAGGATCTTATTATGTTAAAAACTATCAAATTCATATTCTTAAATGGACTCCATTTTGACATTAAAGGAGAATCTTCTATAACCTTTGGTTATCTTTACCTAATCTTAGGGTTCACTTTGTTAATTATCAATTCTTGCATGTTATGGGTTCTATTTTTTGGATCCTTATAAATTGATCAAGCAACCACAGTAAATCCAAGTCATTTCTTGATCCTATTGCAATTAATGTAACAAAGAAATTTCCAAAGGAGGTGTGGATTGATCTAAGAAATATGGATATTTCTAGTAAATAAAAAAAACTTTAGTTTTTTACAATCATTCCAAAACTCATGGCCATGATGTATTAGAATGTTTTGTTACTCATCAACATCTTTTAAATAAAGTGGTTAAAGATCCTAAGGTTGGCAAAATTGGAGATTTAAAAGGTGATAAAAGAAATTCTTCTTTAAATGAAAAGGATAATGTTATTGTGAATGAAATTATTTATTTTTCTAATATTGTTCCTAATGTTTCTAATGTTGTTCCTAATGTAAGTGGTAGTGATAAGTTGTTAAAATGTTTTGAAACTATTTTGTGGAGTAATGTGTTTAGCTATTATTTCTATTATTCCTGAAAATTTGTAAGTGGATGCTTTTTTTGTTTTAGTTTCTGATTCCAAAAATATTTGTGATGAAGTTGCTGAAAATCTTATAGAAAATGATTCTATTATTTTACCTCAAAAATCTTTAGAAGAAAATATTGTTTTATCTTCTATGAATTTGGGAAAGAATGATGGTATGGAGCTTGTTGATAATGTGCAGCCAAGTGTTTGTTTGCTTAATAAATCTATTTTTGTCCCTTCTTTAATGTATTCAATGGTATTATGCTTAATGATAATTCTCATTTAATGGAGAAAGAGGATTTATCTTCTTTTCAAACGACATCTTCTCTTAAGTATATTGTTAGTAATGATGACAAATTTTTTTTTCTGATGATGAATCCATAGAGAATGAGACCAGTTTTCAAACTATGTTTGTGAAAAGTAAAAAATAGTTTAAAAATTATCCTCTTAAATTTTCTAGATCTACTTAATCTTCTTCATCTTATTTGCATAATAAAAATTAATGTTTAACTTTCTTATTTGGAATGTGAGGGGCATTGGTACTCTTGCTATTACATATAGAATTAGAATCTTTATAGAATTTATAATGTTGGATTCTTGGTTATTCTTGAACCACTTTTTTTTTTTCATCTAAAATAACGCATGGCCCAGATGATTGATTTTATTTCAATAGCAATAATAAGATTTGGTTATTTTAGAATAATTCACTTTCTATTAATGTTATTAATGATTTTTCATCAAGTTATTAATGTGGATATTTCATTTGGTGATTATCATGCTTTTGGCTCTTTTGTTTACGCTTGTAACATGTTAGAGATGAGAATTCCTTGGGATCAATTTTCTAATTTTGCTTCTATTATTAATGATTCTTGGATTGTTGGTGGGGATATCAATATGATCATTTCTTTGAATGAAATGAAAGGGGGTTATTTGCCAAGTTTAAATTCAATGGAAGATTTTGCAAATATGATTTTGGATTGTAATCTTCGTGATGTTGATTTCATTGGTTCTTAATTTACTTGGAATAATCATAGATTGTGGCAATGGTTGGATCATGCTTTATTTAATAATTATTGGTTAAATTGTTGGCCTTTAACTTAAGTTGGACATCTTAGTAGATCTCCTTGGATCATGCTCCTCTTTGATTTCTATTAAGGATGTCGCTCATAACAATAATGTCATTAAAAAATTTTGTTTTCAAAATTTGTGGTTTCAAGATAATAATTTTCTTGATGTTATTGCTTATAATTGGTGTGTTCCTCTTTCTCCAGATGATTCTGCCTTTGGTATGATGAGATTTTGGCTTAAGCTTAAAAGGCTTAAGCATAATATCACTTGGTGGAACAGAAACTATTTTAAAAATCTTTTTGATAATATCAAGAATATGGAACAAAAGGTGAAAGATCTAGAAGAACTTGTTATTACTAAGACTTCTTTCTGTTCTAATCTTGCTAAAGAAAACAAAACTCTCATTAAGTTTCAGGATATGGAGGAGACTTATTGGATACAAACTACCTCTAAACATCTTTCAAAGGGGAACTAAACACTAAATATTTTCATGCTTTGATAATGAAAAGGAGAGTTCTTGGTAGCATTCATAAAATTAAGAACTTTGATAGTTCTTGGCTTACCAAAAAAGAGGATATATTTCTTTTGCTCTTAATTATTTTAAATATCTTTTAAATAAAAAATTGTCAATAATTATCCAATTATCATCCCTTCTATTATGTCTACTAAGGATAAAGAGTGCTTGGTTGCTCCTCCTTGTGATGAGGAAATTTATAATATTCTTAATTGTATGAATGTTCACTCGTAGTGTTGGATGGTTACACTACTTTATTCTTTCAAAAGCTTGGTTTATTATTAAAACTAATCTTGTTAATGTTGTTAAGGATTTTCATCAAGGGAATTCTATTCCCAAATATTTTACTAGCACTTCTATTGTTCTTATTCCAAAGAAAGATAAACCTGACTTTTCAAATGACTTTAAAACTATTAGTCTTTATAATTTTTTTAATAAATTGATTTCTAAAATTTTGACTAATAGCCTTAATAAGTTTCTTCCTAAGATTATCTCTCCTAATCAAACTGGCTTTGTGAAATGTAGAACTATTTCGATAACATATTACTTGCTCAAGAATTGATTTATGATTTGAATGTTAAAATTAGATGTAGAAATTTACTTTAAAAGCTTGACATAACCAAAGCTTATGATAACATTTCTTTAGATTTTCTTAATAGCATTCTTACTTTATTTGGTTTTTCTAATCATTTTGTTTATTTGGTTAGCAACATAATTAGAAATGCTCAGTTTTCATTAGTTATCAATGGTGAAAACTTTGGTTTCTTTAATTCCTCTCAAGGTATAAGACAAGGTGATCCTCTTTCTCCATTACATTTTATTATTGTGGTTACATATTTGTCTCATTGGCTTAATTTTTTTTAGAAGAATTCTAGTATGTATTTCAGAAATCTTGGTGATTTAGCTATCCTTAATTTTTTTAAAAAGCTTAAGGATTTTTTAAATAAATTTGAAAAGGAAAGTGGGCTTTTGATTAGTTCTCATAAAAGTTGTTTTATCGCCTACTTTAATTTATGTTCATAGAATTAATAAAATAAAAGATATCACGGTTTTTTCATCAAAATCTTCCAATTAAATATTTAGGCCCCTTTATATTGTGGTCATAAGAGATCCCATCTCTTTGATGAGGTAATTCATAATATTCAAAATAAAATTTCTACCCTTTAATTTCATTTTTTATCTTTTGGTGGTAGATTAATTGTTATTAAAAGTAATCTTTGTTATCTTCCTTTTTACATGTTGCTTAATACTTTTCCTACTTCTTATGTTCTTATCGATTGAAAGACCTTTAATAAGTTTATTTGGGGCTCTAGAATCCCAAAAGGCTTCATTGGCCTTCTTGGTCTAATATGTGTGGTACTATTTATGAAGGTGGTACTGCGTGCATATCTTTGATGGATTCCACCAATGTTTTTTCTTAAAAACTTTGGTGGAATTTTCAAAAAATTAAAGTCTTTGGGCTAAATTCATGAAATTTAAATATTGCAAAGGTAAGCATCCTTTAATTTGCAATTATAAACAGGGTGACTCAATTGGGTATTGATTTTCCTTATTGTGACTCATCTCTAGATTATAAAATTATTCATTGGATTAAGCCTCCTAATTGTTGTATTAAAATTAAAAATTATGGATCTATTGCAAAGAACAAGTCAGGTTGTGGTGGTATTTTTTTATAAATAATCTTAGGAATATTATCTTGGCTTTTTCTACTGCTTTGTTTAGATGTAAATTTTCACACTATTTGGTTGGAATTTGATGCTGAGATGGTTGTTGTTATGATCAATTCTAACTATAAGGGTAATGGTGAGCTTTTTTATTTAATTATAAAAATTAAAGTTATTATCTCAAAACTTTCTTTTAAAATTAATCATATTTTAAGAGTAGGTAATGCTTGTGTAGATTTCTTAGCTAGTTCAAGGTGTAATTTTTATGACTTTACATTTTTTACCAATGAGAATATTCATAAGCAATTAAGAGGGTTGTCTAATTTAGATAAATATAATTTTCCTTATGTTAGATTTTCTTAATTTTTTATCTTTCTTTTGTGGTGTTTTCTTGGGTCTTCTATTTAGGAGCTTCTGGTGGTTTTGGTTTGTTCAATTACTATTGGCTCCTATTCTTTCTTGGGGTCTTTTTGTTCTTGTTTTATTCTTATATTTTACAAGTTGGAATGCTGGGTTCTGTTATTTTGGTTGTCAAGCTGTTGTCGATTGCTCTACTTTATTGTGGTATCTCTTGTGGGTTTATTATTTTGGCTTTTGGTTGGTTGGTTGGCTTTCTTTGGTGGCTTTGTGGTTGGTCTCCTTGAGCTTCCTAGTTTTGGGTGCCTTCTCTAGATGTGATGTTTGTTGTGCTTCTCTTCCTTCTATTTCCTTTTAGCTAGTTGGGCTGGTTTGGTTTTGGGTGTGGCTGCTGCTTTCCTTTGTGGATTTGGTGGTTCTATTATTACTTATTTTGGTTGAAGGCTGTTGGGGCTTTTCTTGGTTGCTTTAGTCTGGTTGGAGTTGATGAGTTTGCTAGTTTCTTCTCTTCTTCCACACCCCCCACCCACCTTGCTTCTGTTTCTAGTATTTCCTCCTTGGTTGGTGACTTTATTTCTTACTCCTATTACTTTTGGGTGGTTGGATGGTCGTGCTGCTTGGAATTTTTTCTTTGTTGGCTCAATTTTTGTTGCCCCTATCGGTGGTCTATTACTTGTTCTTCCTTTTCTGGTTAGGTTGTAGATCTTTGCTAGTTATTGGTGTGTGCTCGAGTGCCTTTGTGAGGTTTGTTGGTTATGATGGCTAGGATGTTTACCCTTTTTTGTTGGTTGGTAGCATTTTTATGAATGTAACCCTCCTTTCAGATTTTGGCTGCTCACAAAGTTTTGTTACCACTTCTAATGTTTGTGATAGAGCCTGAGCCTTTTCTTTGGCTTTTCTTTCCTTCATCTTTATCTCTATTTATTTTCTTTCAATTGTGCTTATTTATGCTTTAGTTTTTTCTTGTAGGTTTCCTTTGTTTGCTCTTGGGTCTCTTCGTGTTATGTCGACCTTTCAGTGGATTCTGTTGTTATATTTCTTTTTTCTTTTTTTTGCTTTTCATTTTATTCTGCATTAGTTAATGGATTTTTCTCTTTAGGTCTTTCTATAGCTCTTTGAGCAATAGTCTATGAGATTTATCCCCTTTAAGGACGTTTTATCCCTTTCTTTTGGAAATAAAAATTCCTCTTTTTAACAAAAAACCCTAAACCCAAAACCCTAAATGCTAAAAACCCTAAACCTGAAAGCCTAAACACTAAACCATAAACCCTAAACCCTGAACCCTAACCCTAAGCCCTAAAACCCTAAACCCTAAAACCTCAAACACTAATCCCTAAACCCCTGAACCTAAATAAAAATCAAAACCTAAACCTAAAAATAAAATAAAATAAACTAAAATAAAATAAATAAAAACATAAACTAAACAAAAAATAAGAATAACCTACAAATAAAAAACCTAAATAAAAGAAAAACTAAATGTAAAATAAAAATAAAATAAATCTAAAAGAAAATAAAATAAAAACCTAAACCTAAAAAATAAACCTAAAAGTTAAACAAAAAAATAAACCTAAACCCTAAACTAAAAAAAAGCCTAAACCTGAAATAAAAATAAAATAAAATAAACCTAAACATAAATCAAAATAAACTAAACCAAAATAAATAAAACATAAACCTAAACCTAAAATAATATAAACCTTAAACTAAACCTAAATAAAATAAAATAAAATAAACTAAAAATAAACCTAAACCCAAACTAAAAAAATAAAACTTAAAAATAAACCTAAAATAAAAACCTAACACCTAAACAAAAAAAATAAAAACCTAAACCTAAACCTAAAACTAAAAAATAAAATATAAAATAAAAATAAAACTCAACTAAAAAATAAACCTAAACCTAAAAAATAAACTTAAATAAAAATAAAAATTAAAATAAGCTAAATAATTAAAAACTAAACTAAAACCTAAACCTACTAATTTTACTTAATTTTTTTTCAAAAAAAACCCCCTTAAACCCTAAATCCTAAACCCTAAACCTTAAACCCTAAACCCTAACCCCTAAACCTTAAACCTTAAACTTACAAAATTAAACCTACAACCCTAAACCCTAAACCCTAAACCTTAAACCCTTAAAGCATAAACCCTAAAACCCTAACCCCTAAACCCTAAACCCTAAACCCTAATCCTAAACACTAAACCATAACCCTAAACCCTAAACCCTAACCCTAACCCCAAACCCTAAACCTAAAGTAACTAAATAAATTAAAAAAATAAACCTAAACCCTAAAATATAATAAACTGAAACCTAAACCTAAACTCTAAGAATGAGCAAAGTCTTTACATCAGGAACATCACCATCAATAAGGCTCAGTCTAGATCTGGCGATGGAGACGAAGGTAGAGGGGGTGGTTATCACATTAGTGGTTGGGATCTAAAGGTGGTGGATATACAAGTAGTGGTCAGAGTAGTGGTGGTTATGGAGGCCCAAAGATGGATGGAGGTTACAACCGTGGTCATGGTGGAGGAGAGATCTGGGATATGATGGTGGATCCTGCAACTCGAGAGGTCGGGGTGGTTCTGATGGGAACTAGAGAAACTAAAGAATGGATGATCCAATCCACCCGATTATGGAATTGTGTCTACAAGAGACACGTCTAGTTATCTAGGGTTTTTTATTTGCTCTATGCATGCCCATTTTTTATCAATGTTGTCACTTATATCTTAGAAAACTTGGTGTGTTACTTGGTTGATAAAATTGAAAAGAATAAATCTTGAATCTAAATTTGTTCTCTATTAAAAAAACCAAAACCTTAAACCCTAAACTAAAACCTGATCCCTAAACCTAAAACCTAAACCCTAAACCCTAAACCCTAAAGATAAAATATATAAAAATAATAAAATTAAATTTTAAAAAATTTTAAAAAATAAAAATAAATAAATAAACTAAACCCTAAACCATAAACTAAAAGACCTAAACCCTAAACTAAACTAACCCTAAACACTAAAATCAAAACCCAAAACTTAAAGAACCCTAAATAAATAAACCTAATAAAAACCCTAAATTTAAACACTAAACCCTAAACCCTAAAGTATATGTACAAAAGAAATAAAGGGAAAAGAAAAATGCAAAAAGTTTGTGTTGGTTGACTTATTTTAGTTTATGCCATATATGCCATAGATACCCATTTAAGTAATAGTATTATGAATGAATAAAGGGAATTACAAGTGTTATGTTCTTTTGAAAAGAACTATACACTTTTCAAAATCTTATTCAAAACCATACTATAAGAAAAGAGAAGGAAGACTACATTATGCATGTCTTCATACTTATATCCACATGCAAGCTCATAACTAATCATAAGTACAGACCAGCTTATTTTATTTGTAGGTTTAGGATTAGGTTTTTTTTTTTAATTTTTAATTTATTTAAGTTTAGGTTTATTTATTTATTTATTTTATTATTAGGTTTTATTTTTAGCCTAAAGGTCAAAGGTTTAAAATTTACCTAGGGTTAGGGTTTAAATTTTATGGTTTGGTTTAGATTTAATGTTTAGGGATTAGATTTAGGGTTTATGATTTAAGGTTTCTGGGTTTATGGTTTAGGGTTTAGTGTTTAGGATTTAGGATTTAGGGTTTAAGGTTTAGGGTTTTTAGGGTTCATGATTTAGGGTTTATGTTTTAGGTTTTTGGTCTAGGGTTCAGGTATTAATTTAAGGTTATGGTTTTTGGTTTTTTTTAATAGAGAATAAATTTAGATTCAACATTTCTTTTTTTCAATTTCATAAACCATGTAACACACCAAGTTATCCAAGACACAAGCACGAGATAAAAAAATGAGCTCGATTGAGCAAATCAAAACCTTAGATAATTAGAATCATCCCTACTATAACATTCCCATAAGCAATAGATTGGATATGTCATTCTTCGCTTTCTCTAGTTCCTAGTAGAACCACCCCGGCCTCTCAAGTAGCATGATCCATCATCATATCTTAGATCTCTCCCTTGGCCACCACCATGGCTGTAACCTCCGTTGCTCCTCCCACCTCCATAAACACCACCTCCATATCCACCAAGACCTCCGATCCCCTACCATCACTACATAACCCCACCTTCTCCTCCACCAGATCTAGATTGAGCTCGACATTGATTTTTCCTCAGGTTTTCCCATTCTTAAGGTTTAGGTTTATTAGTAGGTATGTGGTTTTAATTTATTTAATTACGCTAGTTTAGGTTTAGGGCTTGGGGTTTGGGGTTAGGGTTAGATTTAGGGATGAGAGTTTAAGGTTTAGGGTTTAGGGTTTAGGCTTTCTATTTTTTTAGTTTAGGGTTTAAGGTTTATGGTTTTTTTTAGATTTGGGGTTTGGTTTTAGGATTTAGAGTTTAGTGTTGCCACTGGGTTTAAGGTCTGAGGGTTTAGGTTTAGGGTTTAGGTTTTGGTTTAGGAGTTAGTTTTAGGGTTTGGTAGGTTTAGGGAGGGACTAGGTTTTAGTTATGGTTTGCCTGGCTTAAGGTTTAGGGTTAGTAGGTTTAGGGTTTTGGGTTTTTTAGGTTTGGCTCAGCAAAGTTTAGTTTAGTGGTGTAGGCTTTAAGATTTAATTTTTAAGTGTTTGGAATCAGGATTTAGGTTTTTTAATTAAGTAAATTAGTAGGTTTAGGTTTATTTAGTTTAATTTTTATTTATTTTAGTCTATTTTTTATTTAGGATTTTTTTATTTTTATATAATTTAGTTTATTTATTTTAGGTTTATTTATTTTAATTTAGGTTTTCTATTTTAGTTTATTTTTTAGGTTTAGGTTAAGGTTTGTATTTATTTTTTAGTTAAATTTTATTTTTATTTTATTTTTTTTGTTTAGGTTTTATTATTTATTTTTTTAGGTTGGTTTTATTTTATTTTTTAGGTTTAGATTATTTGTTTATTTTAGGTTATCTTTTATGTTTAGGTTTAGGTTTATTTTAGCTTTTAATTTATTTAGTTTAGTTTAGGTTTAGTTTATTTTATTTAGGTTTAGATTTTATTTATTTTAGTTAGTTTATTTTAGATTAGGTTTAGGTTTATTTTATTTTTATTTTATTTTTTTTATTTTAAGTTTTTTTATAATTTAGGGTTTAGGTTTTATTTTTATTTGTTTAGGTTTATTTTGAGGTTTAAGTTTTATTTAGTTTTATTTTATTTTCTTTTAGGTTTATTTTATGTTTATTTTACATTTAATTTTATTTTATTTAGCATTTTATTAGGTCTATTTTATTTTTAGTTTAGTTTTTATTTATTTTATTTTATTTTATTTTATTATTTTATATTTTATTTATTTTAATTTTAGGTTTAGGTTTAGGTTTAGTTTATAGTTTAGGTTTAGGTTTTAGTTTTGTCTTCTATTTTATTTTATTTTTGTTTTTTTAAGGCTTAGGTTTTATGATTTATTTTATTTTTTGTTTTATTTATTTTAGGTTTAGGTTTTCAGGTTTTCAAGGTTTAGGATTTAGGTTTTACAATTTAGGGTTTGGGGAGCAGGTTGAGGTTTAGGGTTTAGGTTAGGTTAGGTTTAGGTTTTAGGGTTTAGGGTTTAGGGTTTAGGGTTTAGGGTTTAGGGTTTGGGTAGGTTTAGGTTGGGTTTAGGGTTAGGGTTTTTTAAAAAACATTTTTAAATTTTTTTAGTTTTTTAAATTAAGTAAACTGCTAGGTTTTTGTTTATTTAGTTTATTTTATATTTATTTTAGTTTATTTTATTTTTTATTTTTATTTAGTTTTGTTTATTTATATATATATATTTAATTTTAGTTTAGATTTTTTATTTTAATTTATTTATTTTATGTTTTTTTATTTTAGTTTAGGTTTTTTGTATTTTAGTTTTTTTAGTTTAGTTTTTTTAGGTTTAGGATTATTTTTTTATTTTTAGGTTTAAGTTTAGGTTTTTATTTTACTTTTTAAGGTTTAGGTTTTAGGTTTTTATTTTAGGTTTATATTTAATTTTTACTTTTTAGTTTAGGTTTAGGTTTATTTTTAGTTTGTTTTATTTTATTTAGGGTTTAAGTTTATGTTTAGGTTTAGTTTATTATAGGTGTAGGTTTAGGTTTTATTTATTTTAGTTTTATTCATTTTTGTTTAGGTTTAGGTTTATTTTATTTTTATTTTAGGTTTAGTCTATTTTTTTAATTTAGGGTTTAGTTTTATTTTTTATTTAATTCTAGTTTTTATTTTAGGTTTATTTTTTAGGTTTAGGTTTTTATTTAGTTTTTATTTTATGTTATTGTAGTTTTATTTTATTTTTATTTTTTGTTTAGTTTTTATTTTATTTATGTTTTTAATTTTTTAGTTTAGTTTATGTTTTTATTTATTTTATTTTAGTTTAGTTTTTATTTTTTTAATTTATTTTCTTTTTAGGTTTAGGTTTACATATTAGTTTAGGTTTTCTTTTTTAAATTTTTAATTTTAGTTTAGTTTAGGTTTTTATTTTATTTTATTTAGTTTGGGTTTAGGTTTTTAGCTTTTCAGGGTTTAGTGCTTAGGTTTAAGGTTTAGTTGAGGGTTTAGGACTTTTTTTTTAGGGTTTAGGTTTTTGGTTTTTTTAATAGAGAATAAGTTCAAATTCAACATTTCTTCTATTTAATTTCATTAACCAAGTAAAACACCAAGTTTTCTAAGACACAAGAGATGACATAAATAAAAAATGAGCATGCATAGATCAAATCAAAAACCATAGATAACTAGAGCCTCTCTAAAGACAGCTTATATAAACAGATCGGATCGATCGGTTCTTAAGTTTCTTCGAACCACCATGGCCTCTCGAGTAGTGGTATCCGCCATCATATCCCTGATCTCTCTGTCCACCACCACCAAAGGGGAACACCCGAAGCTTCCAATTAATTGGCTCTACCTAAAGAAATATTATCCATGAAATAAATCATGTTTGAAAATAATTGTTAATAAAAAGAACAAAAATTTGATTCCATTCATCAAGTCTTCTCTTCTTTCGAAGTATTGTTTGCTTGTTTTGCGAATCCACTGTGGCGTGTTTAGGGTAGGTGTAAGAGTCCCCCAGTTGCATCATATCCCTCTTTCATAACACAAACCAAATCTCCTGATGCTATTAGAATAGGTGTAAGAGAACTTGAGAGGCATCTTATTTCGATTAACACAACTAAGTTAGGTATAAAAGAACTCGAGTGGCATCTTTTCTTACTAAGAATCCTATTTGCCATCTGTAGCACCATTTCATCAAATCCCTAGCATGTTTAAGGTAGGTGTAAGAGTCCCCCAGAGGCATCCTATTCCTTCTGAGATGTGCAAAAAAATAAACACAAATCTTTTGCCTCGAGCTATTTTGACGGGGGAGCAAGCCCCCTGTGGCACTCACTCATTAAATTCTCTAAGTCGGGTCTACATGCTACCTTGCTAGTATGTTACCCCAGTGATCACTTGTTTGGAAGATGTGAGTCCCCATGCTTTTTTCCTGATTTGATCATTACAAACCAATGAGTGCCTTATTAGTATGGTAGTCTTCACTGCCCAATCAGTAAGCTACCTCATGTTGATTTTGTTTAAGAAGATGTGAGTCCTCGAGCTTTCTTCTTGAACTAATCATCAAGATTTAACTAGGTTGAGTATATTTGAGGTTTAGGATAAGTCCCCCAGAGGCTTCTTTCCTCTTGTCTACATTTGAGTTGATATAAGTCCCTTAGTGGCTTTCACTCAATAGTCTCCCTAGGTCAGATGGCACCTATCGAGCCGAAGATAGACTATCCCAACAATCAGTTATGTTATAGGAGGATGTTAGTCCCAGCTTTCTTCTAAGGCGCAAAACCGATGCACCTTAGGTTGGTTGATGTTCGCTATGCTGACAACGACTCACCCGGTGGATACACCCCTCTTGGCAGATGTGAGTCCCCGCACTTTCTCCTTGAGTTGGCCATGAAATATTTATTAGATATATGACTAGCCATGTCATCTTCTTCAGGGTTTTGGATTAAGACCTTAGCAGTCCTATCCCATGTGGGCACTCTATTTGGATTAAGTCCTTTGCAACCCCATTTAGACACTACCTAGGTTACTCTTGGATTGGATAGTTTCCCTTTCCTTGTAACCACCCCTATGGTTGGAGAATTTGTTTAGTGGATGCACAGATTCTCACTTGGTTCAGTAAATCTGAGATATGTCTAGGCTGATATAAGTACCTTCTTAGTTTGATCCCTCGTAAACTAACAGGGTCCATGATAAACAAACAAACAAAATTTTCTCTTATGGATTAGGAATTCAAGCCCCCAAAGTGCCCCTTTTCCTAAGCAGGCATCCTATTTTTAGGGCAATATCAGCAGAACTCCCTATAGAAATGCGACTACGAGAGAGTATAATCCACGGGTTAGTACTCACTCTGTAGTCACCCTTAGGTTGGGTTCAATCTATTTTTCCATAAGCAGGTTTCCCTGACAGTCAATCCGCTTTGGAAGATGTACGACAATGATGCATTCTTTCTAGCAAGATTGTCGCAAACTGATAGGCAGCCCTAGGTCTAGTTTCATTTGTTGCCCAAAGTAACTGATCACCCTAGTGGTCTTTTATAGTGGAAGATGTGAGTCTTCGAGCTTTCTTCCCTTAAATTGATCATTTCAAACCGAAAGGCACTCCTTTACTCCGATAGCTCTCCCATCAAGCCACTCCCACTAGTTCAATAAATCTTTGAAAGGTTTAGGCGATGTATGCTTCTTCGCAGATCCATCGCAAAACCAATGTAATTCATTAAAAAAAATCTAAAAATGAAATTAATCTTGACTATCTTTGAGCTGATCTAAGTCCCCCAGCAACATTCACTTAATAGTCAGCCCTAGGATGGATTCAATCTATTGCCTTGCCAATAGATTACCCCATCAACTAGTCCCTACTTTGGAGGATGTAAGTCTACTACACTTTCTTCCTAGTACAGTTGCTGCATACTGAAAGGTATCCCTTTGGTTAGCTATTCCTACTATGTGTTTAGTAGACTACCCCATTGGAATGGTAAATATGAGTTAGGTCTCTCCGTGTGGTCACAGCCCATCGCAAACTAATAGGGGTCATCTCCAAATAAATTCAACCCTTTTCGGTTGAAATTTATCCTCAGTGAGACTCAAATCAAATCAAATCAAACAAATCATCCCCTTATGGATGACCTGAACCTGCTTCCCTAGTGGAAGGTTCACACTCATCCTGGATTCTCCTTCCCTCTTATGTCCTTGAAAGTAGAGCCCCATTATACTAATATGGATTCTTTGCACCTTGGGTTGGAGTAGATTTCTCGTACTCCTTGTGATCATTCGATGTTATTGATCATTTGTCAACACCAATACGTGCGGTGTTCCTTATAAGTCACACCACACCTATTGGACGCCCTTTGTTGACCTCATTTTTAGAATGAGCTCTCAACCCCTCCATCTTAGACATAGGACTACTCTTAGACTTTAAGGGATCCTTAGTCTTAAGACACATCTAGTGATTAGGTGGACACTCAACCCAGAGACATAGAAAAGTTAGTTATAGGAATAGGTCATGCCTTAGGGGTGTTAGGAAAATTTGCCTACCCTTAGATTGAACCACTCCTCACTTTCCTTCCTTCAAGTAAAACTCCAAACCAATCTTATTTAATATTCTCCAAACTCAAATCAATACCCCATGATTGAAATCCATGATTGAAACCCATGATTGAAACCCATGAATGAAATTCATAATTCCAAATCTTTCTTAAGTCCTTAATCATCTCTTAAGGACTTAGCCTAAATCAGTATCAAACAAATCCAAACTCATGAAATTTTCTCATAACTCATTTATATTCTCATTTATATTCACACATATAAATGAAATATAAATTCAAATCAATCAAATTAAATCCAAAATTCAAATTCAAAAATCATTTTTAAGCCTTTAATTTCCCTCTTATGGACTTATCCAAAATCATGATCAAATCAATTCAAATCCTTGAAACTTTCTCATAACTCATTTATATTCTCATCTATATTCACATATATAAATGAAATATAAATTCAAATCAATCAAACCAAATTCAAAAATTCAAATTCAAAAATTCTAAATCCTTTCTAAGTTCCTTAATCTTCTCTTAAGGACTTAGCCTATATCATGATCAAATCATTCCAAATTCATGAAATTTTCTCATAATCCATTTATATTCTCATTTATATTCACCTATATAAATGAAATTTAAATTCAAACAATCAAAACCAATTTCAAAAATCAAACTCAAATCCATTCAAAATCCAACCTAAGCCTTTCAAGTCAAGATCTTGAACTTAGCCAAATCAACTTCAAATCAAGCCAAACTCTTGATTTTTCTTCATGATTCAATCAATCCTTCAATCATGAATCCAAATATAAATACAAACTTCAATCAACAATCAAAACCAATTCCAAAAATCAAACTCAAAATCCATTCATGTTCTTCCTTTGAATATGAAATTATTAAATGAATCAAAACTCATTTGGCCTCAAACCACTTGCAAATGGATTTATATTTCAGTCATAAGTCCATATACAAGTTCAGTCAAACTCAAATCAAGCTTTGATCAAGCCATTTGACCAAATTAGGCTCACTTGAACCAAAGTGACCTAAAGTACCCTTATAAGCCAAATTCTAATCCTAACCAAATTGGATTGAATCAAACTCACCTATGCCTCTCATCATGATCAACAATCATCATGAGATGATCAATCAATCAAATTGGGTCAAACTAAGTCAAACCTAAGGGTTGACCATGTCAACACTTAGCCAAAATAAAACCCAACATAGCCAAAATTCACCATAGGCCAAATTGATTGAAACCATTGATCTAAGTTCATTCATGACCAATGTTTGAACTTGACCAAGTCAACATTTGAGCCTAACCTACCCAAATTGGCCACTTGACCCAAGTTGACCCAACTTGACCTAAAAAGTCAAAATGTGTCAAAACTAGATCTATGCCAAATTGATTGAAACCAATGGGTCAAGTTCATTCCAAATCACTTGTTGAACTTGACCAAAGCCTCAATTGGCCAACTAAACCTAACCTAGCCCAATTGACCTTGAACCTAACTTGACCTAAAGGGTCATGTTGAGACAAATTCAAACTTAGCCAAAATTGATTGGAAACAAAGATACCAATCCACTTCATATGACTAACCAAACCTAAGCCTACCCATGACCTAGCTTAAATAAGTCAAATGGGTCAAAGTCAACTTGACCCATTTGATCTAAATGAAGTCATATGAACCAAATTCAAACCTAAACCAAATTAAATCAAACCAAAGCCAACAAAACATTTAAAATGGCCACATAAATTGGTCCCAATCCTTAGTTTGATCCAATTTGACCAATTAGTCAGCTTGTCCCAAGTAGACCCATTTTGCCCTAAATGGGTCAACATGAGCCAAACCATACCAAATGAACTCCAAATCTAATGAAACTTGGCCAAACCTATTTTCTCAACATATCCAACATATCCAAATTCAAAAATCATCCAAATGACCATTCTACCCCTAGGCCATAGAACAAATTGTTTGGTCAAATCCATGGGGATTTTGGTCAATTCCTCTTCATACCTACTTGATACTTTCTAATAAGTCAAGTAAACCCTATGGAGGGTGGTGCACATAACCCAATGGGTTTGGGTCAACCCAACTTGACTCAAGGCCAAAACCGAGCACATGGCTCAAATTTTCCACATGGGAATCATGCTCCCACTCAATTTGAAGCACATGGGGAGTTACCATTCTACTCCATAGCCCAAAATGACCATGTACAAGCCTCTAATAGATCAAACAACCCAATGCCTAAGGTCAATTGGATAAAAATGGCAAGTGAAGCTTCAACCATCTGATTGCTTAAGGGGGAGATAAACTCTGCCTAATTCACTTCAATTCTAATATAGCATAATTTGATTGAGTAAGGGAGAGTGTTAGGAGTCATTATTAAGAGTTCCTAAGCTCTTCTAAAGGATTTTGAATTAGCCATTCTCAGTTTCCCTTAAGAAAAAATAGAGGAACTCCAAGGATTCGCCAACTTTCTCCATACTCAATCTCAACCAAATTCACTTTGCACACTCCACTAGAGGGTCAAGTTGAGCTTGCCCAAGCCCTTTCCCAAGCTCCAAAGGCAGAGGAGGATTCACCTAGATTAAAGCTGCAAGAAAGCTAAGGAGGGATTGGTCCATGGAGTTATCCACTCAACCTCAAGAGCTAAAACTTTCACCAAAGCTGTCAACCGCATAAGCTCCTCCAAGAGAATCAAGTGATCACCTCCGATCATATGACATTTTTTGATCACTAAACTCAATGTCGGGTGTGGAGCTTTGTGAAAGAAATTTTGATCTCATGGAATTTTGACCATTAGATGTGCTTGCCATTAGTGTTAGATGATGTGTGCAAGATTTCATCCCAGCTCAATCAAGCATCTTCCCTTTGAAAGTGACGCTCCATTATTCCTCGTGGAATATGATCTCTAGCCATCCATCCGCTCATTTTGGATGGACACCTAGATTAAATTCTATTTTATGTCCTATTTTGTCCATTTAAAATTATGGATTAAATCTAACCTTTTGATCCTTGATTGAATGGTGAAAGACAAAGTGCATAAAGATCGCCACACGGTGCTATGATGTGACATTTAAGTAGCTGCTCATGGGATGACATGTGTAAAGTGCATCCGAGTCAGCTGCTTGTGTGGCACACCGATTGGATTTATTAATTCGGGCTTATATAATTCTAATTAATCCTTTAAACTTCTAAAATTTATATCTCTCTAAAGGAAAATCAAAAAAATATGAGGTAAATTTTCATTGAAAGATAATTCAATCTAAAATATTCTAAAATTGGTTTTAAGTGATTTTTAATATTTTCTTTCTCTAATTTTGGGTTTTATTAGAAATCTTAATTTATTAACTACTCCCTAATTAATCCACTGATTAATCTCAAACTTCTTGAGTGTATTTTGGGGTATGATTTCTGCCTCTCCTAATTTTCTTGGGATTTATTGGTGG
This sequence comes from Cymbidium sinense, assembly GCA_021442155.1. Classification (NCBI taxonomy): domain Eukaryota; kingdom Viridiplantae; phylum Streptophyta; class Magnoliopsida; order Asparagales; family Orchidaceae; genus Cymbidium; species Cymbidium sinense. The sequence continues at coordinate 420,803 of JAKCPB010000262.1, read as the reverse complement.
TTTAATTAGGGAAATTACTAATTCATTTCCTAATTACCCCCTTAATGTAATTAAGGTTAATTAAGGGTTTGATTAATGGTTTAACCCTTTTTTTTAAAGTTGATTAAGGTTTGTTTCAATGAATAGGAGGTTTAGAGAACAATTTTGGGGCATTTCACCTAAGCTATTCCTCAAACCCCCATTTCTTTCTTAATCCTCTTTTAATTAAGGGCTAATTCACTAATTACCCTCTTAATTAATTTCTTAAAATTCTAAAACTTTCTACAACTTAATTCATTTACTTGGGGTAGATGGTAAGGTGTTCAAAAGTCTAAGTTCAATTAAGGAAATCAAAATTCAACACATATGTGTGAGGGGTGTTTTGAAATTACTTAATTTAAACCCCTTAGCTTAATTAATCATTAATCATGAGCCAAATTGCATTAGGCCTTTTTCTTCCTAGGTGCATTACAAATTTAAATTCCTTGTGAGTTTTTATGTCATCTCATTAGCTCATAATTATTTGATTAACTATGCTAAGGTGGTGTAGGTAAGTGTTTATTAACATGCTTAATTCATAACTTAAACTAATCAAAATATAAAATGAATCTAATCATCTAAAAATTGAACAAAAATATCAAACACATGTGGGAATGGGTTAGGACAACAAACTCAATTCACATTTTCGAAATTAAATTAAATTTAAAATCAAACAAAAATTATATTAAATAAACTTTGATTTACTTTAAGCTTTCTTATTTTATAAGATTATCTTTAGGATTTAATTAAAGTGAATGTGTTTACATGCTTTCATTGCTTTAGTTCTTCCCCAACATGCTAAATATGTGTGTCAAATTGTATGTGTTGGCTAAAGTAAGAATATGAGGGGCTATTATCACTATTAAATTCAAATTATTTTCAAAACATATGAATCAATTATCAAAATTGAAAGTGTGTTACTTATATCTTATTTATAAGTTTGCATGTGAGTAAAATATAAGGATGTGCTTAGTGTAGGTCTTCCTTCTATTCTCTTTTAGTATAATTTTGAATAGGATTTGGCAAGGTGTATGGCTCATTTGAAAAGAACCTAACACTTGCCTAATTCCATATCCTATTCATTCCTATACCATCACTTAAGAAGGATACCTATTCATGCACATATAAATTACATAAACAAAAATAAATCAACCAACACCAACTTTTGCATTCTTTCTTTTCCATTTATTTCTTCTGTACATAAGCTTGTATTTAAGGAAAGTGGTATATTTGTCTGGATAACCCCAAGGTTGCGAGGCTTTAAGTAGCCCTAAGTAGGTCATGTACCTTACACCTCTAGTTAACAATGGCGTCGTACTCACTTATGCCTTTCATACATTCATATGTGCATGTGAAAGTTGGATAAGAAATCCCTTTGCTACTTAATGAAGATCTTGCATTATAAACATCCAAATTTTCTTCAATGAATTATTTAGCATGCATCATAAAGTGTTCTAAACATACCATTTTCATGTATAGATATGTTTAGGACTCAATGCATGTTATACATGTTGGGAAAGAAATGAAGTGATGTTTGTTTTGTGAATTTAATTCATTCTTCATAGAAAATTCTAACTTAAAGCCATAGCTAAACAAACCTTTAAAGCACACACTTTAGGCTAAGTCACCATTTCTAGCATTTAGGTTAGGATGGTGCATGGTTTTATGCTTGCTTTTATTTTGTGATATATGTTTTAGTTTAGACGTTAGGAAGTATGTGCGTAGAATGAATGATAGGACAATTTAGTCTAATCATAATTTTCTGCAGGGGATTGTGCTTAAGGGGTGTTCTAATAAATAAAAATATAAATGTTTTATTGTTGAATGAAGAAGAAACTAATGACCGCATTAGGCATATTAACTGAGTTTAAAGACTGCTTCGCATGGAGCTATGAAGAGATGCTCATATTATCTCCTCATGTAGTAGTCCACAAACTAGCAATAGATCCTAACACAAACCCTATCAAGCAAGCTCCTAGACAGTGATTAGAAAACAACGGTCATTTCAAGTCAAGAACCGATCCATCTTTGGTTTCATAAGGGAAGAAAAATACACAACCTGGTTAGCTAGTGTCATACCAGTTAAGAAGAAGAATGACCAAATTAACATATGCATCAATTTCAGGGACTTAAATAAGGCATGTCCTAAGGATGAGTTTCCTCTTCCTATACCATAATTAATGGTTGACATCGCCTCACCTCATGCAATATTCTCCTTTATGGATGGGTCATCTGGCTACAACCAAATCAATATGGCCCCTGAGGATGAAAGAAATACTACTTTTTGAACTCCGATCAGAATATGTTATTATAGGGTCATTCCTTTCGGCCTTAAAAATGCTGGTGCTACATACCAATGGGCCATGAATCAGATCTTCAATGAACTCATCCATCATCAGGTTGTGTATTTTTGATGATCTAGTAGTCAAGAGCAAAGAAAAAGAAGACCATCTCTTTGACTTGAGATAGTTTTTGAATGGTTAAGACAATATAACCTCAAAATAAAATCCCTAAAGTGTTCATTTGGAGTAGCTTTAGGGAAATTCCTTGGGTTTGTTGTTCGACACCAGGGAATAGAAATAAATTCAGAAAAGATTAAATCTATCTTAGAAATGTCACCTCCTAAAAGTTTAACTCAACTCAGATCTTTCCAAGGATGGTTGGTGTATCTAAGACGCTTTATTTCCAACCTATCGACGTGATGCAAGCCATTCTTAGCACTTGTTAAAAAGGATGCCAAGTTTAATTGGGATGACAAGTGCCAGCATACCTTTGAAGATATCAAACAATATTTGGTGAAGCCACTAGTTCTAGCAGCCCCTATCACAGGCAGGCCACTCATCCTCTACACTGATGCATTGGACGACTCTCTCGGCTCTTTGTTGGCCCAAGCCAATGATGAAAGGAAGGAGAGTGCTCTCTACTACCTCAATCATTGTTTGATTCTTATTGAAGCGAACTATCCACCTTTGAGAAACATTACCTATCTTTGATTTTTACATCCCAAAATCTACAGCACTATATGCTTTCTCATAAGGTGAACTTGATTTCCAGAACCAATCCACTGTAGTATCTCATGAAATGGCCAATGCTATTTGGACAGTTGGCATGTTGGTCCATGATTCTCTCACAGTTTGATATCACATTCATACCCCTCTGTGTGGTGAAAGGACATGCATTAGCGGATTTCTTAGCAACGCACCCACTGCCTACTGATTCCACACTTAGTGATGATCTCCCTGATGAACAAATCATGAACTTAGGGGAGGTTGATAACCACTGATGGGAGATGTATTTTGATTATACAGCTTCCTTTCATAAGGTAGAAGCACCACGATCTACTCTTCCATGAAAGGTAGGGGTAGGAATAATTCTCTGAACTCCAAACCGTGATGTGAGGAGATTCTCATACTATCTCTCCAACCCCTACACCAGCAATGAAGCTGAGTATGAGGCTTTGATTGCCGGTCTGGTGTTAGCCATTATAGTCTATATTAAGAGCATCAATATCTACAGGGATTCTCAGTTGATCATCAACCAGATTGCTAGGTCCTACAAGGTTCTCAAACTTAAGCTTCATCATTACCATGAGTATACCATGAAGGTATTCACCTAAATCCCTGAAGTCACCATCTACAAGGTTTTCCAAGTAGAGAACGCACTAACAGATTCTTTGGCCAAACTTACCAAAGAATTGGCATGTATGGAAGATGAGTCCATTCCAATAAGGGTCCAAAATAGACAAGTCCTATCCCTTATTGATGTTGAACTCATCGAGAGACTTTCTCTTGAAGGGGAGGTTACCGTTGCCAATAAGGACGAGGAGCTAGATTGGAGACAACCGTTCATAGACTATTTGAACACCGGTAAACTACTTCAAGAAAAGTGACAAGCCCATCAGGTGAAATAGAGAGCTCTCTCCTATGCTCTCATTGATGGCACCTTGTACTGATGGTCTTTCAATAAAATATGGGTATGCTATTTGGACTAACACAAAGCCCATAAGATTGTGACCGAGGTATATTCAGGTCTATGTGGAGCCCATCAATCCGGTCTGAAGATGAAGATGAAGATCAAGATATTAGGATACTACTAGCCTTCAATGATTACAGGCTGCATGGATGTGTCTAAGAGATGCCATCAGTATCAAGTGCACGGTGTGGTGCTACATCAACCACCCAATATTCTAAACCTTATATTGGCCTCATAGCCTATTATGGAATTGACATTGTGGGTCTGATCGATCCTCCTTCTTCCAAGGGTTATCGATACATTCTAGCTTCCACCGACAACTTTTCCAAGTGGGCGGAGGCAATCTCACTCAGAGAGGTCACATCTCAGCATGTGCTTCAATTTTTCAGGAACCATATTGTATATAGGTTCAGGGTGCCTCGATAAATTATATCCGATAATGGTACTGCATTCAAAAGCACCAAGATCAACAGCTTTGCCAGAAGACATGGTATAGATTGGAGATACCCCACCATCTACTACCCCAGAGCAAATGGCTTAGCAGAAGCATTCAACAAAACTCTTATCCAAGAAGACTCTTGATGACATTGAACGACAGTGGCATGAGCAGTTGGTTGATGCCTTATGGGCCTACTGCACTGTATACAAGACTCCAACTCAGTCTGCCCCATTTTCCTTGGTGTATGGGTCCAAAGTTGTTCTACCTTTAGAAGTTCAACTCATGTCACTAAGGATAGCATTGGGTAGCAAGATCACTACATAGATGAATACAAAGCTACGGTTAGAAGAGCTCAAAGGTTTGGAGAAGAGTCACCTATGGGCGTGCCATAACCTCGAGTTATATAAAGAAAAAATGATTCAATCTCACCATAACCTAGTCTACCTTAGGTCTTTCCAAGTAAGAGAACTTGTGTTAGTCCTAAGGAGACCAATTGTTGCCCGTTGAAAGATGGGAGGCAAATTGGAACCCACTTGGGAAGGCCCTTATGTCATAGAGAAGGCCTACCAAGGAGAATCCTATCAGCTCATTGATTGTTAAGGGGAATACCTGATGCTTCCAATTAATTGGCTCTATTTAAAGAAATATTATCCATAAATTATGTATGAAAATAATTATCAAAAAAAGAATAATAAAAATTTGATTCCATTTCATCAAAAACTTCTATTCTTTCAAAGTGTTGTTTGCTCATCTTACGAATCCACCTTGATGTGTTTAGGATAGTTATAAGAGAACCGAAAAGGAATCCTATCCCTCTTTCATGACACAAACATAATCTCCCAGTGCTATTAGAGTATCTGTGAGAGAACCCAAGAGGAATCCTATTGCGATTAGCATAATTAAGTTAGGCATGAGAGAACCCAATCGACGTCCTTTCTTAGTGGGAATTTTTCCATCCATGGCACTATTTCATCAAATTCCCCAAGCGTGCTTAGGGTAGGTGTGGGAGAACCCAAGCATCATCCTATTCCCTTTAACATAAGCACAAATACAAACACAAATCTTTTATCTTGGGCTATTTTCATGTGGGAGCAAGCCCCCTGTGACACTCACTCATTAACTGCCCTAGGTCAGGCTTACATGTTACCTTGCTAGTATGTCACCCCAGTGGTTCATTATTTAGAGGATGTGAGTCCCCACGCTTTCTTTCTAACTTGATCATTACAAACCAATGAGCATCTTGTTAGTTTGGTAGTCTTCACTGCCCATCCAGTAAACTACCTTATGTTGACTTTATTTAAGAAGATGTGAGTCCCCGTGCTTTCTTCTTGAACTAGCCATCATGCACTGACTAGGTCAAGTATCCTCAAGGTCTAGGTCTAAGAGTCCCCCAGAGGCATCCTATTCCTTCAAGCACAAACACATATCTTTTATCTCATGCTACTTTGATGTGGGAGCAAGCCCCCTATGGCACTCACTCATTAGCTGCTCTAGGTTAGGTCTACATGCTTCCTTGCTAGTATGCCACCCCAATGGTTCCTTATTTGGAGGATGTGAGACCCTGCACTTTCTTCCTAACTTGACCATTACAAACCGGTGAGGGCCTTGCTAGTTTGGTAGTCTTCATTGCCCAGCCAATAGGCTACCTCATGTTGATTTTGTTTAAGAGGATGTGAGTCCCCACACTTTCTTCTTGAGCTAATCATCTTAGTCTAATTAGGTCAAGTATATTCAAGGTTTAGGATAAGTCCCCTAGAGGCTCCTTTCCTCTTGAATACATTTGAGTTGATATAAGTACCCCAGTGGAATTCACTCAGTAGTCACCCTAAGTCGGATGGCACCTGTCGAGCCAAAGATAGACTATCCCAGCAATCAGTTCCACTATAGGAGGATGTGAGTCCCTGCATTTTCTTCCTAGGGTTGTGCAAAAAGTGCACCTTATGTTGGTTGATGTTTTATGCCGAGGACTCACTGGATACACCACTCTTGGCAGATATGAGTCCTTGCGCTTTCTCCATGAGTTGGCAACCGAATACTTATGATTTTATCTTCTCCAGGGTTTTGGATCAAGCTTTTAGTGGCCCCTCTCCTGCAGACATTCTATTTGAATCACATCCTTTGAGACCATATTTAGACACAAACCAAGGTTACTTTTGGATTGGACAGTCCCCCTTTCCTATTATCCACCCATATAGTTGGAGAATTTGTTCAGCGGATACACAGATTCTCCATTGGTTTAGTAAATCTGAGATAGGTCTAGGATAATATAAGCTCTTTCTCAGTTTGATCCCTCACAAACTAATAGAGTCCATGATAAACAAACTAAACAAACAAACAAAATATTCGCTTGTGGATTAGGAATTCAAGCCCCAAAAGGGCCCCTTTTCCCAAGTAGGCATCCTATCTTTAGGGCAGTGTCAGCAAAACTCCCTATAGGAATTGCCTGACTACAAGATTTGGGAAAAGTCTCTAGGTCAGCACTCTTTCCGTAATCACCCTTAGGTTAGGTTCAATTTATTTTTCCACAAGTAGGTTGCCTCGACAGTCATTTTGCTTTGGAAGATGTAAGACTATGATGCATTCTTTCTAGCAAGACTATCACAAACTGACAGGCAGCCCTAGGTCAGGTTCGATTTGTTTCCCAAAGCAACCGATCACCCTAATGGTCTTTTGTAGTGGAAGATGTGAGTCTCTGTGCTTTCTTCCCCTAAATCGATCATTACAAACCAAAAGGCACTCCTTTGGTTGGATAGTTCTCCCTTTGGCCTGAAGCTACTTTGGTTGGTTCAAGAATCTAAGATAAGTTTAATATAAGCTCCTTCTTAGTGTGATCCACCAATAATCCATCAAAACAAATTTAAAAAAAAATGAAATTAATCTTGACTATCTTTGAGCTTATTTAAGTCCCCCAATGGCTTTCACTCAATAGTCAGCCCTAGGTCGGGTTAGATTTGTTTCCTTGTCAACCAATCACCCCAGTGGTTCCTTATTTTGGAAGATGTGAGTCCCTGCACTTTCTTCCTAACTTGACCATTGCAAACCGAAATGCACCCCTTTAGTTGGATAGTCCTGCTATGCGGTTGGTAGACTATTTCATTTGGATTGGCAAATCTGAGCTAGCTCTAGGCCGCCATGGCCCCTACTCAATGTAGTCCATCGCAAACCAATGGAATCCATCAAAAAAAATTTAAAATGAAATTGATCTTGACAATCTTTGAGCTGATTTAAGTCCATTCACTTTCAATTAATAATTAGTCGTTCGATTTGTTGCCTTACCAACCGATCATCCTAATGGTTCCTTATTTTAGAAGATGTGAGCCCCCACGCTTTCTTCTTAAACTTGACCATTGCAAATCGAAAGGAAACTCTTTGGTTAGATAGTCCTACTATGTGGTTGGTAGACTATTCCCTTTGGATTGGTAAATTTAAGCTAGCCCAAGGTCTCCATGACCTTTACTCAGTGCAGCCCATCACAAACTGATGGGATCCATCAAAAATAACTTAAAACATTAAATTAATCTTGACTATCTTTGAGTTAATTTAAGTCCCCCAACATCATTCACTCAATATTCATCCCTAGGTTGGGTTCAATCCATTGACTTGCCAATGGATGAGCCTAGCAACTAGTCCCTACTTTGGAGTATGTAAGTTTACTATGCTTTCTTCCTAGTACAGCTGCTACACATCGAAAGGCAATCCCTTTGGTTGGTTAGTCATACTATGTGTTTGGTAGACTACCCCTTTGGATTGGTATGTCTGAGTTAGGTCTTGGCCTCCATGGCCCCTATTCAATGCGATCCATCGCAAACTAATAGGGTCCATCTCAAATTCAAAAATCTAAAAAATCTGAAACAAATTCAACCCTCCTCCCTCGGTGGAGTCAAACAAGCAACTAAACAACAACAATCAAAACAAATAATCAAAATAATCAAACAATCAAATCCTTTGATTTGCTTCTCCTCAGTGAGATGCAAGTCTTTCTAGTTCCCTCAGTGGATCTTGAATTCTAATCCCTCAGCGGATTTCAAACCTCTCATCCCCTTGTGGATGACTTGAACCTATTTCCCTAGTGGAAGGTTAACATACTCTATCCTTAGTGGATTCATCTTTCACTCTCTTATGTCTCTGACATGAGTAGAGTCACACTATACTAAGCTCTGGATTGCCTCTACACCTTGGGTTAGGAGTAGATCATTTATATTAGTTCTTGTGATCATTTGGTGTTGTTGATCATTTTGGTCAACACCAATATGTGTGGTGTACCTTGTCAATCACACCACACTTATCAGGCACCCATTGTTGACCTCATTTTTAGAATGAGCTCTCAACCCCTCCATCTTAGACATAGGACTTATCTTAGACACTATGAGTTTCCTTAGTCTTAAGACACTTCTAGTGATTAGGTTAACACTCAACCTAACCCTAGAGACTTAGAAGAGTTAGCCATATGAATAGGTCATGCCTTAGGGGTATTAGGAAAATTTGCCTACCCTATAGCTTGAAACAAATCCTTACTTCCTCCTTTCAAGTCAAACTCCAAATCAACCTCAAACTCAAATCAATTCCAAACTTAATTGATTTTCTCAAACTCAAATCAATTCCAAATGATTGAAGCTTATGATGAAAATTCCAAATTCAAAAATCCTTCATAAGTCACATTGATTCTATCTTATGGACTTAGCTTGAATCAAATCCAAATCAATTCAAATTCAAGAGATTTTCTCATAACCCATTTATATTCTCATTTATATTCACAAATATAAATGAAATATAGATTTAAATAACCAAAACAAAATTCAAAACTCAAATCCAAATTCAACCAAAATTCAACCTAAGCCTTTCAAGTCAAATTCTTGAACTTAGCCAAATCAAATTCAAATCAAGCCAAATGCTTGATTTTTCTTCATGATTCAATCAATCCTTCAATCATGAATCCAAATATAAATACAAACTTCAATCATCAAATCAAAGCTAAATTCAAAAATCAAACCCAAGTCAAACTCATGTTCACCCTTTTGAACTTGAAATTATCAAATGAATCAAAACCCATTTGACTCCAAATCACTTGCAAATGGATTTATATTTCAATCATAAGTGCATATGTGAGTTCAACCAAACTTGATTCAAGCCTTGAACAAGTCAATTGACCAACTTAGGCTCCCTTGACCCAAAGTGACTTAAAGTACCCCTTTTGAGCCAAATTCTAATCCTACCCAAATTGCATTGAACTAAGCCCAACTAAGCCTCACATTGTGAGCAACAATCATCATGAGATGATCAATCACTCAAATTGGGTCAAATCAAGTCAAACTTAAGGGTTGACGAAGTCAACACTGAGCCAAAATGAAATCTAAACTAGCCAAAATCCACCATAGGCCAAATTGATTGAAACCATTGATCAAAACTCATTCATGATCAATGTTTAAACTTGACCAAGTCATCATTTGAGCAACAGCCCAATTGGGCACTTGACCCAAGTTGACCCAACTTGACCTAAAAAGTCAAAATATGCCAAAACTTGATCTATGCCAAATTGATTGAATCCAATGGGTCAAGTTCATTCCAAATCACTTGTTGAACTTGACCAAAGCCTCAATTGGCCAACTAAACCCAACCAAGCCCCGACCATGAATCCAACCGAACTAAAAGGTCAAATTGAGCTAAAATCAAACTAAGCCAAAATTGATTAAAAATAAAGATACCAATACATTTCAAATGACCACCATGAAACCTAAACCAATCCATGACCTAACCCAAATAGGTCAAATGGGTCAAATGGGTCAAATCTTGACCCACCTAAACGAAATCAAATGAACCAAATCCAAATATAAACCAAATTGATTGGAAATAAAGATACCAAATCAATTCATATGATCATATGAACTTGTCCCAACCCTTAGTTTGACCCAATTTGACCAATTGGTCAACTTGGCCCAAGTTGACCCATTTTGACCTAAACGGGTCAACATGAGCCAAATCATATCAAATCAATTCCAAATTAATTGAAACTTGTCCAACCCCATTTTTCAATCATACCAAACATATTCAAACTGAAATCCAAGCCCAATGACCTTCTTACCCCTAGGTCAAAGGGTAATTCTTGGCCAAATTCACTTGGAATTTGGTCAAATCCTCTTCATGGCCACTTGGCACTCTCTTAGTGGACCAAGTGGACTCTGGTGAGCATGGTGCACATGACCTAATGGGTTTGGGTCAGCCAAACCCAACCCAATTTCCAAACTGACCACTCACTTGGAAATGAGCACATGGGAATCATTCCTGCACCTTGTTTTGCACATGGCAACCTCTCCACTACCTTCCTTTGCCAAAACTGAACCATGTGCCATCTAAAATGACCTAACAAACCCATTTCATCTGATCAATTGATCCAAAGTAGAAGGATAGCTTGCGGCCATCCAATCCATCTAGGGGGAGATATACTCCCCCTAATTTTATTTTATTTTCACACACTCACACTCGATTGAAGCTTGGGAACTCAAAGCAAGAATCCTCAAGCATCTCCAAGCCTCCTAGAGCACTTTTCATTTCTCCATTTCTCGATTTATCAAAACCAAAAATATGGGAGGTAGAAAGATTTCCATCTCACTCAATACCCAATATCAAGTCAATTGCTCTTGCAAGCACCCTCAAGGGACTCAATCTAGTTGATCCAAAGCTTCATCCAAGTTCTTAAGGCATGAGAGAGGGGAGTTTGATCAAGGCCCCAAGAAATTGAAGCTAACCTTGGTCCATAGAAACATCCACTTCATCCCAAGGCTTAAAACTTTCAACAGGGTTTTGTCTCTACAAGATGAAGCTACCTCGATGATTGGGTGTACCGGTGTTAGCCTTCAGTGAAGTATGCCTTCAAACTGAGCCTAGAATAGGAAGTGTTTGGTCCTTCATGAAATAAATTTTCACCCCATTGCATTTTGACCGTTAGATGTCTTGCCCCTTGCATGATAATGGTGTGGGTTGAGTTTGAGCTCAATCTGAGCTCAATCGAGCTCGAATCATGCCCGAAAGAGTGGACGAATTCCATCTCCCACAGGTGAGCTCAGTGACAGATCATGGAACATCCATCCGCATGTTTTGGATGGATGGTCCTGATCAAGCTGTGTAGGATCTGTGATTAATCCCTTAAGAACTGCGAGCTTAATCCTGACCATCCAATCTTTGATCGGACGGTCGAGGAGAAAGTGCGTAGCACCACCGTTAACGTGGAATGGGATGTGACTACTTAAATAGCGAATCCCATCATGCCACATGGAAAGAGCGCACCACGTCAGCAGTCTATGTGGCGCCTATGGGATTAGTTATATAATTAGGGGTTTCAATTAATTCCTTAATCACTGAATCTTCAAAATAACATAACTAAATCTAAAAAAATAAAAAAAATACAAAATAAAATTCATTTTGAAGATAATTTAGTAAGAAATTATCTAAAATTATTTCCAATTGAATTTAAACAATGATTTTTTCTTTATTAGGGTTTTAGTGAAAACTTAATAACCCTAATTACTACCTAATTACTTCATTAATTAATTTTAAATTTCTTAGATGCATTTAGTGGGAAGACCTCTGCCTCCCCTAATTTTTATGGGATTTATTGATGTGTTAACTAAGGAAATCAATTAATGAATCCTTAATCACTCTCATAATGTAATTAAGGAAAATTAAGCATGTGAATAGTGGTTTAATCCCTTTATTAAGTTAATTAAGCTTTTCTTAAGTGAAGAAGAGGTTTATGGAATGGGTTTGGGAAATTTTCCCTAAACTGTTCTCTAAACCCCTTTCCTTCCTTAATCCAAACTTAATTGAGGGCTAATCCACTAATCACCTACTTAATTAACTTGATAAAATTTTCAAAATATTCCAGAACTTAACCAATTCATCATGGGTAGGTGCTTAGTTGTTCAATAACCTAAGTATCTTAACAAAATCAAAATCCAACCCACATGTGTGGGAAGGGTTATGAAAGTACTTAAATTAAACCCTTTAGATTAATTAATCACTAATTGTGAGCCAATTGCATTAGGCCCTTTCTGTCCTAGGTGCATTGCTAGTTTAAATTTCTTGTGTGGTTTTATGTCATACTTTGGCTCATAATTATTTGGTTAAATATGTTAAAGTGGTGTAGGTAAGGGGTAATTAATGAACTTAATGTACACCTTAACCTAAAAAAAATATAAAATCAATCTAATGGTTCTAAAAACCAATTAAAACATTGTACACATCTGGGGAAGGGTTAGGACCAACAAACCTTTTCACATTTTCTAAATTCACATCAAACTCAATAAAATAAAAATCTCTTTAAAATAAATTTGATTTACTTTAAATAATCTTATTCATAAGATTGTCTTTAGGAATTAATTAGGGGGAATGAATTTAAATGCTTTCATTACCACATTTCTTTCCTAACATGCTAAATGTGTATGTCATATGAAAATCATGCATTCATACTTTTTGAAAAATCAAATTAAAATGAAATGTTTCCTTTAGGTCAAATTGCATGCTTTGGCTAAAGTAAAGATATGACTACTAAATCCAAAATTATTTTCATAAATTATAAATCAAATATTGCAACTGAAGAGTATGCAACTTATAATTATTTATGAGCTTGCATATGAATAGTATAAAATGTGTTATGTAATTCTCCCTCTCTTTCTTAACATATACTTGTATAGGATTTGCAAAGTGTATAGTCCATTTGAAAAAGGACATAACACTTACTTAAATCCATTCCTATACACTCCTATGTCATGACTTAAGAAAGAATTCCACATCACACATATAAACTAAACAATCAAACCAAAATCAAATAAACATAAACTTTTTGCATGATTCTTTTTCCATGCATTTCTTTTTGTATATGCACATGTATTTAAGAAAAGTGGTATATTAGTCTGAACAACCCCAGGGGTTGTGAGGCTTTAAGTAGCCCTAAGTAGGTGTTGTACCTTACACCCTTGGTGCTAACAATGGCACCGTACTCACTTATGTCTTTTATATTTGTAAATTTGCATATGAAAAATGGATAAAAGAATCCCACTTTTCTACTTAACAAAATCATGCATCATGAAGCATCTAAATTTTCTAAGTAACATCTATTAGCATTCATCATTAAGGTGTCCTAAACACTTCCATTTGCATGTACAGATATTATTAGGAATCATCCATATGCATGTTACACATGTTGGGAAAGAAATGAAGTAAATGTGTATTTTGTGATAGTAATTCACTTTACTTAATCTTAAAATGTTTTTCTTTTTGAATAGGTTTGTTTAGGGAAAATATAAATTTAAGATTAATCAAAACACATAATAAAACATTCACTAAACAAAAATTAATAATGAATCTACTTTAGAAATTACTTAAGGTAGGCAGGAAAGAGAAGTTCTCTTCTCTTTTCCTCTCTTTATAACTTTTAGTAATTAATTGTATGTTCATTCAAACCTAATCAAATAATCAAAAATAAAATCAACCAAAGCAACTAAATCACTTAAATGAAAACACCCTCTAAGTTGAACTCTTTTGGACTTAGAAAACTTCAACCTTAAAGCCTAACTAAGCATTCCACACAAACCATAAAAAGCACACACATTAGGCTAAGTCACCACTTCTAGCTTTAGGTTAGGGTGGTGCATGGTTTGATGTTTTTATGTTATTTTGTGATGTAATGTTTTTAGTCTAGATGTTAGGGTGTATGTGCATAGATTGAATGGTAGGGTGATCTTAGTCTAACCGTTGTCCTCTACAAGAGATTGTGCTTAAGGGGCACTATAATAAAAATATAAATGTTTTGCTATGCAGATGCTTATACCCCTAAGCATAATCCAAGTAGGCCAAGTGGACTTAGTTACCCATGAGTGGGTTTCTAAGTCCAATTTATACATATACATGCTTGGGATTGTATGGTTTATTTAGCTAATCTCTGTTTTGCAGATTTTAGTTAGATTTCCTTTTTCCCATTTTTATGTAATTTTGAAATTAGGAATTTGGAATGATTGTTATGGGGTATTAGGATGAACATTGGTTATAAGTTGTTTATCCTCTTTTTTGGAAGTAAACCAAATACCCATTTTCACCTTAGATTTAGGTCATGCATTTGGCCCTTGTCATAGCTCCCTAGATTTAGGTTCAGAGGTTGCTACTTCCCTTTGTGGGCTACGAGCATAAATCCTCACCTCTTAGGAATTTTCATGACCTTGTATCATGGAATTGTAAGCCCTAGATTTCTAATAAGAATTCAACACAAATAAATCAAATCAATTTCATAAATGTGAAGCCTAACCATAAGATAGTTCAGGATGCTTAGTAGGCTTCCTAGTATCCTAAGCATCCCCTACTTTTCTTCATTTGGCTACAATAAGAACTCCCTCCCCTTGATTGATCCCACTTAATTTTTAAAAAAATAAACCAATCGATTGATAGTCCTACCTTTCAAAACCTTTGGAGATAATGATCATTTATCTTAATCGAGAGTATTTCTAAGGAATTTTGTTCCTTATGATGTAATTAACTATGGGGGTTTTCCATTGTAGGGAACTTAACGAATCAAGTTTAAAATAAACCCTTCTTTACTTTTCCATGTAAAGTTGGGGAAGAATCTCAGGTACATTCTGAAGACCCATAGTCCTTAGGAGTCCTTATTAAGGTGATTAGGTCCATTTGTAGGATGGTGACTTCTGTCTCTCAAGATAGTGCAACATTCCTCAATGTCGTACCTGATCACCCTAATAAGAACATCTGTAGATCTACGTTGTGTCCCAACAAGGCGTTATATTTATATTTTCATTTATCCTCTTTTCCAAAGGGGATAGATGAAGGAAGGAATATATAAATTTTTCACCACAATAGCCAACCAAAATTCTAAGGACAACTAAAAATCTTCCCACCAAAGTAGCTAAGTAAAACATCTATAAAGCAACCACCAGAGAATAGCCCATCATTAGTAACCAACAAAGGAAAGATCTCCATCAACCAAGGAAAAGAGAAAAAACTAGCAAAATACCACACAATAGAGAAACAACTAGCCAATCCAGCCAGCCAACATAGCCTCCTAGCCAACCACCATAGCAACAAAAAACCTAAGTCAATGTAAAGACCAATAGAAGCCATCATGCCAAAATCACCCAAGACAACCAAGAAAATAACAACAACCAAAAAGAACAAAACCAACCAACCCAGAATAATAACCAAATCCAAAGCTACTATAACCAATAGAGAAAGGCTAAAATAGGAGGAGGACAAAACCAAAACCAAAAGAAATAAAATAAAATTGGCAAAATTGACCATGAAGCCCCAGTCAATAAGACAGAGAATGTAATAGCCAAACAAAAACATCCACCATTCCAAAATGAAGCAATATCTAAACTACCAATAGTCCCCTACATATCTTACAAATAAAAGAGGAGAAAATAGCCAAAACAGCCAACCTAACCAGCCAACACTACTAGTCAACCACCAGTAAACAAAAACCACCCATTCAACCACCATAGAAGGATCCAAAATAGTGAGCAACCACTAAAATGAGGAAAAACCCATATAGGAGAAAATACCAATAGTAGACAAAGCCACAACCCAATAGGAGGTTATGAAAAACAACAAAGGATAAAATGTGGTAAAAACCCACCGAGGCAGACAACAACCACTAGGAGAAGAAAACCAAATCAACCCAGGCTGCAATGATAATAATCACCAGGAAGTAAACACCAGGCCAACCTAAAAGTAGAAGGTTAAAAAAAACAACTAGCTCCAGTCAAAGAGTGAAAATAAGCAAATAACCACAACCCAAAGAGGGTTTAACAAAAGGCAAACAAAAGCAAAGGCTCATCAAAAACTAACATAAAAGAAACCAAGCCAAGAAATTATAAGCTAAGATAAGGCAATTCAATATTTTCTAGATTAACCAAGCCTCTTAATAGTTTAGGCAACATTTGGTTGTCAAATAATGTGAACTCAGTTAAGTTGGCACCTAAATTAGCTAAGTAATCAGCACAAGCATTACCTTCACAAAGGATTTGGGAAATTTAAAAAACAACTTCAGAAAGAAGATTTTTTTTATGATAAAGGAGATAAAATAATTCAACATTACCATTTCTATTGGAGTTAAGCATGTCAAGAAACAAGAGCATCAACTTCATTCTAGATGTTGAGAAAACACTATTCAAATAAATTTAAATATCTTTATTAATAGCCATAAGCTCAACAAAAATAACAGAATTGGCTTTGAGGAGATAACAAAAGCACAAACAAGCATACCTTTAGAATCTCTAAGGATACCACCATAGCCATATTTATTGGAAGCTACAAAACCATCAGTATTAACTTTAATAAAGTTGTCTTTAGGTTTGATCCAAAGGATAATCCTAGCACCTTTATAAGGGTCTAAGTCAAGTATAATGATACCTAATTTTTTAGCCACAAATTTATAGCCTCTAAAATGAATGTTACTAATAAGATTGGCATTAAACAGAGCATGAATTTTTTTCTTTAGTTCTTGTTAGGATCCTTTTATGGTTCATAGGAGTGCCATGATATTTAGCATCATTTCTATCCATATAGATGAACCAAAGAAGAATAATAGCAATTAAAACTTTTATATGACCATTCATAGTTTTTTTGAAACAAACTTCAAGAAGTTGATATAAAGAAAGAGAACCATGAAAATAGTTGGAATTAAATAAATCATCATACCAAAGCCATAATTTAGAAACAATAGCACCATTTATAAAAACATGATTTACATTTTCAATATGAAAGCAACAATAGCATTTTGAAGCTAAATAAAACCCTTTAGTCTAGAGCAAAGAGTCCACAATAATAAAGTTATTCAAAAACCTCTAAGCTAAAACTGAATAGGAAATGGGAATGATATTGTTCCAAAGTTTAATAAAGACATTGGAGGGGTTCTACCTATCTCTAAAAAAATTTCAAACCTCTCTAAGAACAAAATCACCATTATAAGAAAGCTTAAAAAGAATTTAATCAGCTTTGTTAAAAGAAATGTGGATATTTCTAAAATTGTTAAAAAGAGAAATTGAGATATAATTCTCAAGTTTACTTTCATTCAAATTATTATTAAGCCAAAAAGAGTTAACTTTGATAGTAGCAGTAGAGTGGGTAGATAAAAGGGTGTCAATGGAGCCATTACCAGTCCAATTTTCTTGCCAAAAGATAGAAGTACCAAAATGAATACCGCAAGATATTAAGGATTCGATAACCCCTTTAATGGCTCAAAGCATTTTCCAAACTGGAGAGTCACCAACTTTATAAGCACAGATAAGATACTATTTACTTTGGAAATATTTTTCCATCATAATATTAGCCTAAAGGCTAGAATTCTTTCTAAAATGCCACTAGAGCGTACGAGAGAAAGCAATGATAGCTCCATGAATAGGTTTGCAACCTAGAGCACCTTCACCCAAAAGACCACAACATTTATGCCAAGATGTCAAATGCATTCTTTTGGTAGAGTTATTGGAGCCCCAAAAAATTTATTAAGCAATGATCAATTCTGATGAGAGTAGCATTAGTAGGGATAATAGTTTGAATAAAATAAAGAGGCATTGAATTGAGAGTACTTTTAAGAATTGTGAGCTTCCCACCAAAGGAAAGTAAATTGAAATTCCAAATGAAAATTTTATTTAAAATTTTTTGAATTAACTCATCAAATAGATGGGATCATTTTGGGCCTTTAATAAGAAGTGCACCCAAGTACTTTAGAGGTAAGTGTTGATGCTTAAAATTAGTGATATACAGGATTTGACTTATTTTATTATAGGAGATACGAGAGGAAGTGATAAAATAGGTTTTTTTTATCATTGATAGAAAGGCCACTTTCTCTACCAAATTTATTTAGAAAATACTTGAGATGCTTGATATGATGAATAGAAGCATTGAAAAAAAAATAATGAAATCATCTAAAGCTTAAATGGGAAAGGGAAGACCATCAAGAGTTCTATAGTACATACTAAGATTGTTAAAGAATAAATCATTGATGCTCCTAGATAAGTACTCAATAGTGATAATAAATAAAGCAGGAGATAAAGGATCCACTTTTCTTAAGCCATGGGAAGAGGGAAAGAAACCCAAGGCTTCCCCATTAAGCAAAATAAAAAACCAGGCATTATTAAAATGATTTTTAATAAAATAAATAAATTTATTCAAAAACCTAAATAAATTCAGTATATGGAAAAGGAAGTCCCAAGAAATGTTATTAAAGGCTTTGGTAATATCTAATTTGAAAAGAATGTTGCCACCTCTAGTCTTGGCATCAAGATCATGAATTAATTCTTGGTCCAGCTAAATATTATCAAAAATAGATCTACCTCTAACAAAACTAGTTTAGTTGAGAGAGATAATTTTATTAAGTAAAGGATTAAGCATGTTGGTTAGAATTTTGGAAATTAACTTATTGAAGAAGGTGCAAAGACTAATATGTCTAAAATCACTCTAATAGTCTAGATTATCTTTCTTAGGTATGAGAATGATAGAAGTACTAGAAAAATATCTAGTAAAAGGATTACCATTACAACAATCAACCACTACCTCAATAAAATCATTTTTAATGATAAACCAACATTTTTGAAAAAAAACTGAGAAGTGAAACCCTTCAAACTAGTAATAGAATCTATATTCATGCTATTAAGGACTTTAAAAATTTCATCTTCATTAAGCATGATGGTAAGCAAATCATTATCATGATTAGTAATAATAGAAAGAATCAAATGTGATTTAGAAATAGCTTCATAAGAGCAACTCTTATTAAGCATATTTCTAAGGTAATTAATAACCGATTCCTTAATATCATTACCCCTTGTAATCCAGACACCATTGTCATCTTTAATTTTTTGAATATTATTTAAAGCTCTATTTTTATTAGCTAAAGCATGGAAATACCTAGTATTCCTATCACCATCCGCAATATGCTTACTAGCAGCTTTTTGGTGCAAGTAAGTCTCTTCCAGATTTTGGAAGTTAACAAGTTTGTCTTTCACCTTAGTCAAGTCCTTAATCATAGAAGGATTAGACATAACAGAGACTTCAAGATCACAAACCAATCTTTCCATATCTTTATTATTAGCAAAAAGGTTTTTAAAGCAATGCTTGTTCTACCAAAGCAAATTTTGTTTAAGTCTTTTAATTTTAAACCAATGTCTATTCATCACCATAATCGAATTATCAAGATGTAAAGGGGCTTTCCAATTATTAGCCACAACATCAAAAAAATTAATATGCCGAATCCACATGTCTTGAATTCTAAAAGGAGAGGATTTATGTAATCTATTAGAATTATCTTTAATAGAAACAAGTAGTGGAGCCTGATCAGGCAAGGTTCTACTTAAATGATCAACAAAAGTAATAGGTCATTGAGTAATCCAATGATTATTAAAAAGAGTCTTATCCAACCTTTGCCAAAGTCTAGAGTTTTGTCAGGTATAATTAGACCCCTTAAAGCCAGTATCAACCAAATTACAATCGATGACCATATTGAAAAAATCTTTCATGGAATGAATATTGGGAGAGCAACCACCACTTCATTCATAGGAGAATAAAATAGTGTTTAATTTATGACCCACAAACCAAGGTTTGTTGACCGAGGTAGCAAAATTCCACAAATTATCCCAAAGAAGATTTCTACCAGATCTATAACAAGATACATAAACAAAAGAGCCCAAAACACAATAGTCACCATAAGATATTTGAACATTGATAACTTGTTGAAAATCATCAATAATAGAAACCTCAACGAAATTATTTCAAATACACAAAATCTTATTAATAACATTAGAGAAAAAATTATTGAAGTTAATCATTTTGGCAACACGGTTAATTTAATTAGCATGAATAAGAGGCTCCAGAATAATAAGTAAATAAATATTATGAATGCAACAATGATTTTTAATACGATTATGAATAGAGAGGGTACCGATCCCTCTAACATTCCAAATAAGAAAATTAAACATAAGTAAAATAAAAATGGGTTAAGCAAAGGTTAATTAAGAGAGGAGTGAGAGGCCACAACAGATCTAGTGTTTTTGGACAATTTGGGAGAGTAATTTTTAACACTTTTTTTCTTCTTAGCATGATAAGTTTGAAAACCATTTTTCTTTTCCCATAGAGTCATCATCATCAGGAAGAGAAGATTGGTCACAAATTTAAGAGAATTCTCCAAGTGTTTGGAGGGTAGTTCACCCTCTTCCAAATACATATTAAGTTTAAAAGTAGGATTAACAAGAATATCAAGATTAGAAATGAGAGATGGTGATGATTTAGAACCATTTAAAATACAAGTAGTTAAATTTGTATCATAAATGTTTTTAGCATGCTCGACATCATTTAAATCCTTATTAAAAGCTTAATTTCCATCGACCAAAGCTGGCATAGATGCAAGAATAAAATCAGAGGAAATAGAATCATCTTCTAATAACTTTGAAAATTTATTATTTTTAGCATTAAAATATTCAAATTAAAAGAAGGAAAAAGAGGTAAATCGTCCTTACCATTTTGAAAATCAGTTGAATCTATATCGATGGTAGTTGCCAAAACTTGTTCAACTTGACTAACCCCAATATCCAAGGAATCAATATTAATAATAGCCTTCATACCATTCTTACGATCCAAGGCCAATTTCTGAACATAAGTAGGGATCGGCTTATGGGTAGGAACAACATTTTTTTTAGGAGGATTTCATTTTTTAAAGTGGGGATGGAAAATAAAACATTACGAATTATCATGACTATGAAATTTACAGTGGGAATAAAAAATTGGAAGGTTATCCAATTCAACCTTTTACAAAAACCCATATTTTTTAGAGCCAATCCGAACTTCCTTAGGGTATTTTTTAGTTATGTCTATTTCCATGAGGATCCAAGCCACAAAAGGGTGAGATCGCTCAATGGTCGCTTGGTCGAGTTGCAAAGGCCGACCAAATATAGCCCCGATAGCAAAAAGCAAATTATGGGTAACAAAATGAATGCGCATATAGGAAGAGATAACCACGTAGGGATAATAGGAGATTCCTCCTTAATGTCAAAAAGGGGTGACCACTTCAACAAACACATCTGACAATTAAAGATGAAATAAGAATGACACAAAAAAACACGTGAATAATCCAGATCATTATAAAGTTGAATCAGGATATGCCGAGGGTCAATAAGACTAATCAAGAAAGCACCCGTAAGCTTGAGATTATAAAAAAAAGAGCGGATCTTATCCAAATTTGGATAATGCAAAGCAAATTTACTCGCAAGAGAAAATTCAAATGGTTTTGCAAACTTTTCAACATCCATATCAAAGCACATTATGGCTGGAAAACCACTAAAAGGCATCAAAATGAGATTAATCCAATCAACAGAGGGAGAAGTCTTACTAGAGTGCACTTCCTTAAAATATTTAGTATAAGAAGCAGTATTATGGTAGCCAAGCCCCAAAGTGTCAGATTCCCTAGCCGAAGCATCCATAATTTAAGGAGAAGCCCAAAGAATAGAACTCACTACAGTCATGGTCAATGATGAAACATCACGCAAATGGCCAGATGTTGTTCAAGCCTTTGAATTTGATCGAAATGAAGGCCAAAGCCACATAAATCCCCATTTAGGGATGTGCCACCAACAAAGATTCAAAAATCACCAGAGAATAAGAGAACGCTTAGGGGGGAGAGGGCTTTGGGTTTAGGGTTTAAGGTTTATGGTTTTAGCATTGAAGGTTTAGGATTTAGGGTTAGTTTAGGGTTTAGGGTTTAGGGTTTAAGGTTTAGAGTTTTTTAGGGTTTAGGGTTTAAGGTTTAGGGTTTAGGGTTGAGGGTTTAGGCTTTTAGGACTTAGGGTTTAGGGTTTAGGGTTGTAGGTATAGGGTTTAAAGTTTCAATTTTAGGGTTAGTTTTAGGGTTTATGATTTATGGTTAGGGTGTTTATTTTATTTTATTTTTATTTTAGTTTATTTTAGTTAGGGTTTAATTCTTTCTTTTTAATTAAGTAAACTAGTAGGTTTAGGTTTATTTAGTTTATTTTTATGTATTTTAGTTTATTTTATTTTTTATTTAGATTTAGGTTTATTTTTATTTTTATTTACTTTAGATTATTTATTTTAGGTTTATTTATTTTAGTTTAGCTTTTTTATTTTAGTTCATTTTTTAGGTTTAGGTTTAAATTTTATTTTATGTTTTAGTTTATTTTTGCTTTTATTTTTTTTAGGTTTATGTTTTATTTTTTATTTTTAGGTTTAGGTTTAGGTTATTATTTTATTTTTTTAGGTTTTTTTAATTTTATTTTAAGTTTAGTTTTTATATTAATTAGGTTTTTTATTTTTAGGTTTATTTTGATTTTTTTTATTTATTTTAGGTTCTAATTTATTTTAGTTTGGTTTAGTTTTAATTTTTTATTTAATTTATTTTAGTTTAGGTTTAAGTTTATGTTATTTTTATTTCAGGTTCAGGTTTTTTTTAGTTTAGGGTTTAGGTTTAATTATTTATTTATTTTTAGGTTTATTATTTATGTTTAGGTTTATATTTAATTCTTATTTTGTTTTATTTATTTATTTATTTTAATTTAGGTTTTTATTAATTTGATTTAGTCTAGTTTTTATTTTTTATTAAATTTTATTTTTAGTTTTAGTTTTAGGTTTAGGTTTGGGTTTTTGTTTATTTTTTTCATTTTATTTAATTTTGGTTTAGGTTTTTATTTATTTATTTTATTTTTAGGTTTTATTTAGTTTAGGTTTAGTTTTTAACGATAGGGTTTAGGGATAGGGTTTAGGGTTTAGGGTTTGGGGTTTAGGGTTTAGGGTTTCATGTTTTTTTTTAAGTTTAGGGTTTAGGTTTAGAGTTTAAGGTTTAGGGCTTATGGTTTAGGGTTTAATGTTATAGGGTTTAAGGTTTAGGGTTTAGGTTTATAGTTTATAGTTTTTAGGGTTTAGGGTTTAGGGTTTAGGTATTAGGTTTTATGTTTAAGGTTCAGGTTTTAGTTTAGTATTTAGGGTTTTTGGTTTTTTTTCAATAAAGAAGAAATTTAGATTCAACGTTTCTTCTTATCGATTTCATCAACCAAGTAACACACTAAATTTTCTAAGAGATAAGCGATGACATAAATAAAAAATGAGCACACATAGAGGAAATCAAAAACCCTAGATAATTGGAACCATCTCTACTATAAAGACACAATTCCATAAGCAGAAGATCAGATCGGCCATTCTTCAATTTGTCCAGTTACCATTAGAACCACCCCGACCTCTCGAGTAGCGGGATCCACCATCATATCCATGAACTCTCCCTCTGCCACCACCACAGTTGTAACCTCGGTCACTCCTCCTGCTTCCATAACCTCCACTGCTCTGACCACTACCTCTAAACCCACCAGTAGCTCTAGATGCCCACCACCACTGCGATAATTCCCGCATCCACCTTCGCCTACACCGCCAAATCTAGACTAAGCCTAGTTAACACTGATGTTCCTTCCATCAAGGTTCTGCCCATTCTTAAGGTTTAGGTTTATTAGGTTTTAAAGTTTAGGTTTATTTTTTAATTTATTTAGTTACATTATGTTTAGGTTTAGGGGGGTTTAGGGTATAGACTTTAGTGTTTAGGATTTAATGTTTAGAATTTCAGGGTTTATGCTTTTAGAGTTTAGGGTTAGGGTTTAGGGTTTAGAGTTTTAGGGTTTATGATTTATGGTTAGGTTTTAAGATTTAGGATTTAGGGTTTTGGGTTTAGGGTTTAGGTTTTAGGGTTCTGGATTTTGGGGGTTTAGGGTTTACGATTTAGGGTTAGCTTTAGGTTTAGGGTAAGTTTAGGGTTTAGAGTTTAGGCTTTAGGCTTTAGGGTTTTAAGGGTTTAGGGTATAGGGATAAGGGTAAGTTTAGGGTTTAAGGTTTAGGGGTAGGGTTAGGATTTAGGGTTTAGTGTTAGTTAAGGACTTAAGGTTTAGGTTTTTTAGAGTTTAGGGTTTAGGGTTTAGGGTTGTAGGTTTAAGGTTGTAGGTTTAGGGTTTTGGGGTTTAGAGTTTAGGGTTTTTTTAAGACGTGATTAAATCAGTAGGTTTAAGTTTATTTAGTTTTTATTTATTTATTTAAGTTTTTTATTTTTATTTAAGTTTATTTTTAATTGAGTTTTATTTTTATTTTCTTTTAAGGTTTAAATTTTATTTTTTATTTATAGGTTCAAGTTTAGGTTTTTATTTTATTTATTTAAGTTCAGGTTTTTTTTATTTTAGGTTTATTTTTAGGATTTATTTTTTAGTTTAGGTTAAGATTTATTTTTAGTTTATTTTATTTTATTTAGTTTAGGTTTAGGTATAGATTTAGGTTCTTTTAGGATTAGGTTTAGCTTTAGATTTATTTTAGTTTAGGTTTAGGTTTATTTTATTTTTATTTTTAGATTAAATTTTTTTTAGTTGAGGGGTTAGGTTTTATCTATTATTTATATTTAGGTTTTATTTTAAGTTTTATTTTTTAGGTTTATGTTTTCATTTAGTTTTTATTATATTATATTTTAGTTTTATTTTATAATTAGTTTTTATTTTATTTATGTTTTTATTTTAGGCCTATTTTATTTTTTAATTTAGTTTAGGTTTTTACTTATTTTATTTTAGTTTTCTTTTATAACTTTAATTTATTTTATTTTTAGGTTTAGGTTTAGGTTTTAGTTTAGGTTTTTATTTTATTTTATTATTTTATTTTATTTAGGTTTAAGTTTTTTATTTATTTTAATTTTAAGTTTTATTTAGTTTAAGTTTAGGTTTTTAGGTTTTTAGGGTTTAGGGTTTAAGGTTTAGGGTTTAGGGTTTAAGGTTTGGGGTTTAGGGTTTAGGGTCTAGGGTTTAGGGTTTAGGGTTCAGGGTTTTAAGGTTTAGGGTTTAGGGTTTAGTGTTTAGGGTTTAGGGTTTAGGGTTTTAAGGTTTTAGGGTTTATGATTTTGAGTTTCGGATTAATTTAGGGTTTAGGTTTAGTTTTATGGTTTAGGGTTTAGGGTTTAGGGTTTAGGATTTAGGGTTTAGGGTTTAGGGTTTTAAATTAAGTAAACTGGTAGGTTTAGGTTTATTTAGTTTATTTTTTATTTATTTGAGTTTATTATATTTTTATTTTTATTTAAGTTTTTTTTTTATTTTTTCGTACTTTAGTTTATTTATTTTAGGTTTATTTATTTTAGTTTAGTTTTTTTATTTTAGTTTATCTTTTAAGTTTAGGTTTAATTTTATTTTATTTTTTAGGTTTAGGATTAAGTTTTTATTTTATTTTTTTAGGTTTAGGTTTTAGGTTTTAATTTTAGGCTTTATTTTTTATTAGGTTTATGTTTATTTTTGTTTATTATATTTTATATAATTTAGGTTTAGGTTCTAGTTTAATTTATTTTAGGTTTAGGTTTAGGTTTTATTTATTTTAGTTTAGTTTATTCTAGTTTAGGTTTAGGTTTATTTTATTTTATTTATTTTAATTTTATTTTAGATTTAAGTTTTTTTTTAGTTTTGGGTTTAGGTTTTACTTTTTTATTTATTATTAGGTTTTATTTTTTTGGTTTATTTTTTAAGTTTAGGTTTTTGTTTAGTTTATATTTTAATTTATTTCAGGTTTATTTTATTTTTATTTTATGTTTATTTTTCATTTTATTTAGGTTTTTTATTCTTAGGATTATTTTATTATTTTTAGTTTAGTTTAGGTTTTTATTTATTTTATTTTAGTTTATTTTAATTATTTATTCTATTTTATTTTTCGGTTTAGGTTTTTATTTTATTTTATTTCTTTAGTTTAGGTTTTTTTTTTATTAAGTTATATTTAATTTAGGTTTAAGTTTTTAGGTTTTTAGGGTTTAGGGTTTGGGGTTTAGGGTTTAGGGTTTTAGGGTTTTGGGTTTTAAAGTTAGGCTTTAGGGTTAGGGTTTAGTGTTTAGGGTTTAGGGTTTAGTGTTTTGGGGGTTTAGGGTTTAAGGTTTAGGATTTAGGGTTTATGGTTTTTTTAAAGTTAAGTAATCTGGTAGGTTTAGGTTTATTTAATTTATTTATTTTAGTTTATTTTTTCATTTTTATTTAAATTTAATTTTTATTTCCATTTAGTTTAGTTTGTTTATTTTAGGTTTATTTATTTTAGCTAAGATTTTTTATTTTAGTTTATTTTTTAGGTTTATGTTTAGTTTTTAGTTGAGTTTTATTTTTATTTTTTCTTTAGGTTTAGGTTTTATTTTTTATTTTTAGGTTCATGTTTATGTTTTTATTTTATTTTTTTAGGTTTTAGGTTTATTTAGTTTAGGTTTAGGTTTAGGATTAGGTTTAGTTTATTTCAGGATTAGGTTTACGTTTTTTTAGTTTAGTTTAGTTTATTTTGGTTTAGGTTTAGGTTTATTTTATTTTGTTTATTTTATTTTTATTTTAGGTTCAATTTTTTTTTAGTTTTCGATTTAGGTTTTAATTTTTATTTATTTTTAGGTATTATTTTTTATTTTTAGGTATAAGTTTTATTTATTTTAGTTTAATTTTTTTAGTTTAAGTTTACGTTAATTTTAATTTTATTTTAGGTTTAGGTTTTTTTAGTTTATTTATTTTTAGGTTTATTTTTTAGGTTTAGATTTTTATTTTGTTTTTATTTTATTTTATTTTAGGTTTATTTTCTTTTTATTTTACGTTTAGTTTTTTTTTATTTAGGTTTTTTACTTTTAGGTTTATTTTATTTTATTTAGTTTAGTTTAAGTCTTTTATTTATTTTATTTTAGTTTTCTTTAATTTTTAATTGATTTTATTTTTTGGTTTAGGGTTAGGTTTTAGTTTATGTTTAGGATTAGGTTTTAGTTTCGGTTATTATTTTATTTTATGTTTTTATTTTATTTAGATTTAGGTTTTTTTATTTATTTTATTTTTAGGCTTTACTTAGTTTAGGTTTAGGATTTTAGGTTTTTAGAGTTTATGATTTAGGGTTTACGGTTTGGGGTTTAGGGTTTACGGTTTATGATTGTAAGTTTTAGGGCTTAGGGTTTAGGGTTAAGCGTTTTATGGTTTAGGGTTCAGGATTTTTTGTTTAAAAGTTTTTAATTTTTTTTATTTTTTAATCTTTTTTAAATTAAGTAAACTGGTAGGTTTAGGCTTATTTCATATATTTAGTTTATTTTATTTTTTATTTATATTTAGGTTTATTTATATTTATATTTAATTTAGTTTATTTATTTTTAGCTTTTTTATTTTAGTTTATTTTTTAGGTTCAAGTTTAGGTTTAGGTTTATTTTTTTAGTTTAGTTTTATTTTTATTATATTTTTTGTAATTTTAGGTTTTATTTTTAAATTTTTAGGTTTAGGTTTAGGTTTTTATTTTATTTTTTTAGATTTAGGTTTTATGGTTTATTTTAGGTTTTTTTTTTTAGGTTTAAGCTTATTTTTTGTTATTTAATTTTCTTAGGGTTTAGGTTTAGGTTTAGTTTATTTTAGGTTTAGGTTTTGGTTTTATTTATTTTAGTTTAGTGTATTTTAGTTTAGGTTTAGGTTCATTTTATATTTATTTTAAGTTTATGTTTTTTTTTAGCTTAAGGTTTAGGTTTTATTTTTTATTTATTTTTATGTTTTATTTTTAGGTTTAGATTTTTATTTAGTTTTTATTTTATTTTAGGTTTAGTTTTATTTTATTTAGGTTTTTTAGTTTAGGTTTTTATTTTTTTTAGTTTAGTTTAGTTTTTATTTTTTATTTTATTTTCTTTTTAAGTTTAGGTTTAGGTTTAGGTTTTAGTTTATGTTTTTATTTTATTTTATTTTTTTATTTAGGGATTTATAGAGGGAAACATCAAGGCCATCATTGCCAGCATACCTCTTATAGCCCATCATCCCAAGTCCATCATCCTGCAAGGCAGAAAAATAACCAACCATCAGGGACAACATCAATACAGTAAGAACACCACCAAAGCCACCATTAAAGAGAAATAACAACATCAAAGGGAGCAAGCATCATGACCTTAACAACACAAATTAGAAAAAAACAAGACAAAAAAGAAAAAAACACAAGAGCTCATCTCTTCCATAAGAAAATAAGAAAGGCAGTAAGGCTGTCTCCTAAACCAGAAAAAGGGAAGGAGTAGCAGCCAAGAGAAGGGAACCATTGCAAGAGCAGGCCAACCAGCATGTCACCAACATAGCAGGAAAGAAAGGCCAAAATAGCCACCCATCCAACCAACCCAGCTAGCCAAAACAACCAACCAACCCAGCCAGCCAACATAGCCTCCTAACCAACCACCATAGCAGCAAAAAAATCCAAATTAGTGAAAGGACCAACAACATCCATCATGCCAAAACCACCCAAGACAACCAGGAAAAGAGTAGAAGCAAATAGTAGCATCCACCAAACCCAACCAAAGTAGCAAAAATTCTATTCCAGGTGAGGTGAATAGCCAGCTAAAAATAAAATGGGGAAAAGATAAGTAAGATAGACTAAAAGCCATCCATCAGGAATAGCAGCAATACAATAAGAACACCACCAAAGCCAATAGCGAAAAGGAGGAGAAATATCAATGACTGCAAACATCATAACCACGGCCAAGTTAGGCACCAATACACCAAACCAAGTCACTGGATCCCAAAGAAAAACAATCGCCACTAAACAACCATCAACCATTCAACCCAAAATAACAATAGAAATAAAGAAGCTATAGCCAATAAAGGAAGGCCATTATAGGAAGAGGCTAAAACCACAACCAAAAGAAATAAACCTAGACTTGCAAAACTGACCACCAAAACCTAATCCACAGAAAGAAGAAATAACAGTCAATAAATAACCTCCATCCTCGGAAATCAAATCTAATCTTAGACCACCAACATCGATCCACCAAGATGGATAAACTGACCACCAAACAACCAACCAACCTAGCCAGCCAACACAACCAACCCACCCAACTAGCCAATAAGGCCACCCAACAAACCACCACAGTAATAGAAAATCCAACTCAGTTAAGGAAGCAACCAGCCTAGAGATATCACAAACTCCATACATAAAATAACAAGCAAAGCAACCACCCAATTTAAATTATTAACATGGGAATGGGTTAGGATCAACATACTTTCCCTCATTTCTTCAAACCAAATTAAATATGAAATTGAAAGTGATAAATAAAAAGCCTTGGTTTTCTTTAAATGCTTTTATTTGATTTTATTATCCTTAAAAATTAATTTAACATGTTTATGCTTATTCATTCTTTTCAATCATGTTAAATGTTATATGTCATTTAAAATCATATGTTCATCTTTTTAAAATTAATTAAATCAAATGGTTTTCCTTTATGTCAAGCTTGCATGTGTTGATTTATTTTATAATATGTGTGGCTATTATCACCATTAAATCCAAACATATTTTCCAAAGCTTATAAATGAATGGTTACATATGCTATGAATGCTAGTTATAAATACATAGGAGATGTATGTGATTATAGCTTAAATGTATGAAGTGAAGCTCCTTTCCTTTTATTCATGTATTGATTTATGTAAGTGAGAATGCTAATGGGTATATAGACTTGACATCCTGGGAATATGAGGTTTTAGTTTGCCCCAAGGAGGTCATTTGATTACCTCACTTCTCTAGCTTAACAATGGCACATACTCCATTTGATTTCATTCTTATGTATTTCAATACTAGAATTTAGATGAGGCTTTAATTCATATATATAAATGATTCAATCAAATTAAATATCATTTTTTATATGATTTTTATTCTCCAAATTATGAATACATGTGTATGTATCTAAGAAAAGTGACATATAGTCTGGACATCCCGGAATATGAAGCTTTAGCTAGCCATAAAAGAGTCATTTTATTACCTCACTTCCCTAGTTTAACAAAGGCATGTACTTGCATATGTCTTTTATACATACATGTGTTTATTTAATTAGAGAATTGTAATCCTTCATTTTTATTAAAAATACATGCATTTCCAATTATTTAAGTGATTGAATTAATTGAACATGTAATTTGGACCTATCTTTCTTATGTTCAAGAATATGAGGCCAAGAATAAGGATGAGCATTGGCTAGAAGGCTTTGTCCTGGGAGGCCATGTGATGCTTTTGAAGTGGAGCAAACCAAATCAAAGAAGGAGGAAGATACATGAAGACATGAAGAATTGAAGACCCCCCATAGCATTTATCATTTGTAAATTACAAATTATTCTTTTATATACCGGGTTGTATAAGGGTAGAGCTTGGCTACCCATTTTTCTTTTCGGGTTGTACGACAGCACCCGACCACACTGGCCTATTATTCTTTTGCGTTAGCTATAAAAATTATTTGATGTCGTGTTTAAAGTGCGCAATTAAGATGACATGCTTTTCTTAGTTTCTTTATATGTTAGATGTTTGAATTTGTGGCCTGGAATGCGATTAGGCTCTTAGAAAAAAAAATAACCTTTCTACCCAACTATAACTAATAACTAAAGTTTTAAATAATTCATAACCTCACATAAAACTAGGATATAAATCAAGATTATTAAAAGATTTAGTAATCCCTTA
The DNA here is from genome assembly GCA_021442155.1 of Cymbidium sinense. Classification (NCBI taxonomy): domain Eukaryota; kingdom Viridiplantae; phylum Streptophyta; class Magnoliopsida; order Asparagales; family Orchidaceae; genus Cymbidium; species Cymbidium sinense. The sequence continues at coordinate 389,911 of JAKCPB010000262.1, read as the reverse complement.
GCTGAATGTTGAATGGCCAACAACATGCACATCATATTATTTCACTCTTGAAAATAATGGATTTCCATCTTTGCATGATAGGGGAATGCTTGACCTGTGAGGGCATCCCTTGTGTTAGAAAATGCCCCTTTCTTATTGATTTAGCCAACAACCTTATTTCATCAAGCATGTAGGCATCAAAATCCCAAAGCCTTTATCAAATTGAAGTGTCAAAATAAATAAAACTTGAAAATATTTTGCACTAGGTAAGTCATACCACTCATGTGCTAGTCTCTTAGGGAGTGAGTTTAAGGACTTTAGTTTCTTTCTAATTAATAATAGCCTAACTAATCTTGCAAAGCATATGACCAAAATTCATGGATTTAAGATGTAGAAGGTGTTAGCTGGCTGCCACTTCAGGCGGTTGTCAATAGTCGGGTGATTCATCCTCTCTTATGGAGTTAAACCATATGCCCATTTTCACTTAGACTTAGGTCATGCTTTGGCTTATGCTAAAGCTCCCTAGATTTAGGATCTGACGTGGTTGTTTCTTTCAAGCTACAAGCATAAATCTTTGCCTCTTAGCCATCTCCATAATCTTGTGTTGTTGGATTACAAGTCCTATCTTTCTAATGAAATGTGAACTTTAACACAATTGATCTTCTCTTTAATTTCAAAATTGTAAAGCCCAATTATAGGAATGGTTCTAATTCTCACTAGGTTTTCTAGTATCAAATGCATTCCCTACTCATTTCCTTTGGCTTCGATAATAAGTCTACTCTTTGAGTTTTCCAACTTGATTTTCCAATACAACTAATCCTTTGATAGTCTAGCCTTTAAATCTTTGGAGACTTTAATTGCTACTTTAATCGAGAGTATTCTTAATGGATTCACATCCCTTAGGATGTAATTAACTATGGAGACTTGCCTTCATAAGGAACTTAACGAACCTAGCTTAATATAAATCCTACTTTACTTTTTCATGTAAAGTAGGGGAAAGATCTCTAGTACATTCGAAGACCCATCCTGCCTTTGAAGTCTTTATTATGTGATTAGGTCCATTATAGGGTGATGATTTCTATCTTTTGTGATGGTGCATTTTTCCTTAATATCGTACTCGAACATTTCAATAAGTACCCATAAGATCTACGTGGTGTACCACATCTCAAAAATAAACACCATAGATTTTTCTAGCGACTCCACTGGGATGGTTCCTCTCTCCATCTCTAGTAGCAATTATTGTTTCCAAACATCGATAGTGAACTTCTATTTTATATGGATCCAAGACTATCTTTCTTTCCATTAGCACTTTCCTATTTCATCCTTAAGCTAGTTCTAACATCTTTAGGTTTTAAGACCTCACTCCATGTAGGTCTTAAAACCCCTATTGGGTCCCCCAATAGGTAAAAAAAAATTTAATTAACTAAAGGAGATGACTAAAAATTTATAACCGCTTTACCATTCTCTTGGTGAGGCAAGGTTCATTTCATACTTAATAAAATAAACTCTTTGCAAAAAAAAACTTTTAGAAAGCACTTCTCAAATTAAAATTCTCATGACAAAAGATTTGCATTTAAAGATAACCAAACCACATGCAACAGCATCCATGATTGTTTCATGGAGGTTCTTTTCAAAATTTAAAATCAAATAATTTTAAAATCTTTTTTTAGAAAGAACATATTTCAAAATAGTAATCTCCATTCAACACACCTAAGTTTGTTGAATGAAGATTTTATTTTCAAACATGATCGTGACATAAAATTGAAATTTCATTTAGCACATCCTACATGTGCTAAGTTGGAATTTCTCTTTTCAATAGCAACATCACACAAATATCCCATCTTTGAAAATCAAAAAGAAAAATATAATTGATTTATATTTAACATTAAATTTGTTAAATGAAAACCCCCTTTCTCAAAATCACTAAAAATTAAAACACATTTGAATTCCATTTGACATACCCAAATTTGTCAAATGAGAATTCCCTTTTAAAAAATCTAAATAAAATTGGAGTATACTTAACATACACACATTTTCTAAGTAGAGTTCCCTTTTTAAAATCATATATAAATTAAACACACTTGAACTCCATTTGACAATCCTAAATTTGTAAAATGAGAGTCTCACCTTTTCAAAATGTTAAACAAATTAAACATTATTTAACATATCACATTTGTTAAATAGAAGTTCTCCTCTTTCAAAACAAAACTAAATGAACTCATCAAACACACTTGAGCCCTACTTAACCTACCAAATTTGTTAAGTAAGGGTCTCATTTTTTAAAATAAAATCAAAATACATCAAATACATTGGGCTTCACTTAGCATACCTAAATTTGCTAAGTAAGGATCCCATTTTCAAATTGAACTCAACAAATCAAACACATGACACACATCATCGCAAACAACAAAAATGCTTTCAAAAATTGTTTTCAAACATGCACTTGAATCTTATTTAGCATACATAAATCTGCTAAGTAAAGATTCCAAAATCAAATCCAATACAAATTCAATTGACCCTCCATTCAACATACCTAAATTTGTTAAATGAGGGTCCCAAACATAAAATCAAATTCAAATGTGAGCCAATGGAAGTATCAATTAAGAGCCTCTCCAAAACATTTGAACCCCATTCAACATACCCAAATTTATTGAATGTGGGTTCTAAAATTAAATCAAATTCAAAGTCTCTCCTTCAAAAAAAAATCATAATATATCCAATATTTTAACCCCATTTAGCATACCTAAATTTGTTAAATGAGGGCTCTAATTCAACAATCAAGGCAAGTTAACTACTAAAGTCAACAACATTCAAGAGATGGTTTGATATGGTTCTCTTTCTAGCAATGCAGAGATTCCGGCCCTCATGACCATCAATAGAGAGGGGCGTGTAAGAAGCCACTTCTTCAGTTTGACCTACAGTTTGATTATAAGTTTCCTTAACCAAAGGAGAAAGGCCATAAAAGTTCCTTCAAGAGCCAAGAATAAGATCAATAAGGATTTTTGAGTATGTCTTATCCATTCTAGATAAGTATGACCCAATTGATTTGAATCCTAAATCCTAAAAGAAGATAACTCCCAAAAAAACAATCACAATAATGATTGTAATCCATAAAATAGCAGTATCGATGGACTTGATGTCTTTAAGGATTCCAACTTGGGTAGAGATACGCCCATTCTAAACTTTCGTGTGTCACGATCGATAAAGAGTTAGAATTATCAGATCTAATAGAAGAAATTTTGGGCACCATAAAAGAGTAGGCAAACATCAATTCTACCTCTCTTTTAGAAGATATCACAGAAGCCAATTATTGTAGTAGTAGGGTCCTACCACTTTGATCAAGACTATAGGAAGAAGCAAACTAGTTGTTGGAAATAATTAAATTCTAATTCCTTATTAAGATACACCTCATAATCCAAAATAAGGGCATCAAACTATTTTGAAGGTTAATCTTAAGGTCTTAAACTATCTTGGAAGGCTGCCCACTAAGCTAAAATAATGAGTGCACCCTCACCTTCTCTAAGGATATAGAGGAATGTTTGATTGGAAATTAACCTGATTCTTCCTTGCTCAATTAGTTGAAACCTCCTCAAGTCATACTCAACATAGAATATCCTATGGAAAGAAAATACAAGCAATCCCCTCCAGAGAACATAAAGAAAGACTCATAAAAAGGAGAGAGAAAAAATGAAACAAAAAGAGAATAGAAAGAAAATAAAAAAAATGAAAAAAATGAATGAAAAAAAGAGAAGAAGAGAAAGAAAAGAAGAAAAAGAGAAAAATTAAAGCACCAATAATACACATTGATTTGGAATCCAAAGGATAAATCATGTATGTGTAAATTCAAAGAAAAGGAGAGAAAAGAATATACAAAATAAATTTTGAGTCTACTTTGACAAGTCTTTGGAGTAGATAATAGTAAAACAAAAAGTTCTAAAAGGATAATTTATGAATGATATGACTATAAACATAGTAGGTATGTGAGCATATTGACTCTAATTCTTTCTTGGTGGAGTCACATTGCCCCTATGGCACCATTTAATCCACTCTTCGATGTGTTTGGGGTAGGTGAAAAAAACCCAAGCGGCATCCTATCCTTCATCAACATAACACAAACACATGAAAAAATACACATCTTTTGTCTCGGGCTACTTTGATGTGGGATAACACCCCCCGTGGCCCTCACTCATTAACTGCTCTAGGTTAGGTTGACGTGTTACCCTGCTAGTGCGTCACCCCAGTGGTACCTTATTCATGAGGATGTAAGTTTGTTATGCTTTCCTTCCTGACTTGACTGTTGCACAGCAATGAGCATCGTGTTAGCATGGTAGGCTCTATTATGCGGTCAATAAGCTACCCTCATGTTGGCTCCATTTAAAAGGATGTAAGTCAACCATGCCTTCTTCTTAAATTTGTCAGCATGAATTGACTTAGTTGAGTATATCGGACATACACACATACACATCTTTTATCTCTGGCTACTTTGATGTGGGATAACACCCCATATGACCCTCACTCATTAGCTGCTCTAGGTCGGGTTGACGTGCTACCACGCTAGTGCTACACCCCAGTGGTCCCTTCTTTAGGAGAATGTAAGTCTACTATGCTTTCCATCCTAACTTGACCGTTGCACACCAATGAGCACCTTCGTAGCATGGTAGGCCTTACAGCATAGTCGATAAGCAACCTTCATGTTGGCTTCGTTCAAGAAGATATAAGTCTACTATACACTATCTTCTTGGACTAGCGATCATGAACTGACTTGATCGAGTAGAGGATTAGGGTATGTCCCCTAGTGGCACCTTTCCTCCTAACTACTTCAAGTCTAGGTCTAGTCTTTCTTTTTGACTCCCTACTTAGAAGTCACCCTTAGGTAAGGTTCGACTTGTTGTGCCAACAATGGGTCACCCCAACGGGTTGTTCCTTGCTTCAGAAGATGTAAGTCCACTATGCTTTCTTTCTAAGTACAATCATTGCACACTGACGGGCAGCCCTTGGTCGGATACCACGCGTCAAACTTATGAAAGACTATCCCAACAATCAATTCCACTTTTGAGAGATATAAGTCTACAGGTCTTCTTCCTAGACTGATTGTCACACACCGACGGGCACCTTAGGCTGGTTGGTGTTCTCTATGCTGATAGCGACCCACCCGGTGGATACACAACTCATGGTAGATGTAAGTATACTACGCTTTCTCCTTGAGTTAGATTTCGTACACCTATAGGCTTTCTTATTTAGAAGGTCCAGGATAACTCCCCTAGTGGCACCTCCTCTATGGGTATTCTATTTAGATAACATCCTTTCTGACCCCATTTAGACACTGCCCGGGTTACTACTGTATTAGGCAGCCCCCTTTCCTAGTAGCCACCCCTATGGCTGGAGATTATGTTCTATGGTTGCGTAGATTCTCCCTTGGTCTAGTTAATCTAAGATAGGCTTAGGCCAACATATTCCCCTTCTCAGTGTGGTCCCTCTCATACTAATAGGTCCTTAATAACAAACAAACAATATATACATTCCCTTATGGATTAGGAATTAAGGCCCCCAGTGTCACCTTTCCAAGTAGGCATCCTATCTTTAGGGCAGTGTCAGCAAAACTCCCTATATGAATCGCCTGACTACTATTGAGTTGAGACAAGTCCCCCATGACACTCTCTCAGTAGTTGCCCTTAGGTCGAGTTCAATATGTTCTGCCACCAATAGGTTACCCCGGTGGTCATCCTGCCTTTGGAAGATGTAAGTCTGCTACACATTCTTTCTAGCACCGATGGGTAGTCCTAGGTCGGGTTCAATTTATTGCGCATCCAATGGGTCACCCCATTGGTTGTTCCTTGCTTTGGAGATGTAAGTCTGCTACGCTTCCTCCAGCCCAACTGTTGCACACCAAAAGGTACCCCTTATGTTAGATAGTCGTACCCTCCTGTCGGTAGACTACCCTTTTGGATTGATAAATCTGAGATAGGCTAAGGCCGACATAGCCCCTTCTCAATGTGGTCCATTGCACACCGAAGGGATCCATCAAATGAAATTTAAAAAAATTAAAACAAACTAAATCAAATTAAAACAAATTAATGAAATTAATGAAATTAATATTGACTACTTTTGAGTTGACATAAGTCCCCCAAAGGCATTCACTCAATAGCCGCCCTTAGGTCAGGTTCAATTTGTTCCAGTTCCAAAAGATCACCCCAGCGATTGATACCTACATTGGAAGATGTAAGTATACTACGCTTTCTTCCTAAGTACAACAGTAGCACACCAAAAGGCAACCTCTTAGGTCAGATAATCCTACTTTATGGCTGATAGACTATCCATTTGGATTTGTAAATCTGAGATAGGTCAAGGCCGACATAGCCCTTTCTCAGTGGGTCCCTCGCACACCGATAAGGTCCATAATAAACTAAATTCAAAACCAACCTTCCCAGTTGAATCAAATTAAAACATATCGAACAAACCAAACTTTTCTCTAGTGGAGCCATAAGAAATACCATCAAACTCTTATCCCCAGTGGATAGCCCGAACCTGCTTCTCATTGAAAGCTTCACATTCCCAATCCCTAGCGGATTATAGATTCTTATTCTCAGTGGATACGCACCCAAAAAAATCACCTTCACAATCATACTAAAATCCATATTTCCAACATATAGCTCAAACTTACTTTCCTAGTGGAAGGTTCATATACTCAATCCCCAGCGAATTCCTTCTGGCTCTCTTATGCCCTTAGCATAAAGAGAGCTGCTTTGCACTAAGATAGTGATTCTATCTACCTTTTGGATTTAGGTATAGATCATTTTCATTATTTTTGTAGTCTTGGATGTTTGTTGATCATCTTGTCAATATGGTGTGTGCCTTGTTACACCACACTTGGGTGTTATATGACCTCACTTTGGGAGTTCTCAACCTCCTCTTCTTAGAACTAGGGCTTCTAGAAACTAAAGTTTTCTTAGTCATAGACACTTGTGAGGTGGTGAACACTTAAGCCTAGAGACTTAGATTAATCATTGGATTAGGCCATGCCTTGGGGACTTAGGAAAATCACTACCTACTAAACCAATCCATGTACACCTTCAAATTTAATTCAAATCCAAATAAGAAACATCAAACTCAATTTCAAATTTAAATCACCCAAACTCAATTCAAATGATTTGAAACCCACTTCAAATCTAAACTTGAAATCCTTCCAAGCCCTTTAATCAACTATAAACTTGGCAAATTCTCATCCAATTCAATCCAACTCAATTAATTTTCTTAAAAATCAATTGACCTTCAGTATTTTCAAAATGTAAATGAAATATAAATTCAAATATCCAAAACCAAATCCAAATCAAATCAAAACCCAATTTAAACTCTTTTGCCATTTCTTGAATTTGGCTAAAACCCATCTAAATCAAGCCAAAATCAATGGATTTTCTCGAACAATCATTCCTTCAATCATATCCAAAATAAATGAAACCTACAATCATCTAGTCAAATCAATTAACCCAGTCAAACTATCCCATTTGACATATTCAAATGAACCAAAACTCATTTGAATCCAAACTAATTCTGAATTTTATACCAATCTCAAATCTATATATCTTGTCACTCAATCCAAAATCACTTCTAATTGGTTCACTTGACCAAAGTGGTTTCACTGAACCAAATCCCAATTCAATCCAATCAAAGTGAATAGTCCAAACTTTGTCATGATTGATGATCACTGGGATGATCAATTTTATAAAATTCAAAACCAAGTCAACCCTAACTTGACCAAGTCAAACACTTTTATATGGGCAAACTAGTCAAATCCTTAAAACCAATGATTCAGTCAACCCAAAATTAACATTTAAATATGACTTGACCTTAAATTGAAACCTACCAATTAGCCCTCTTGACCCTTGAATTTTAAATCAAATTAGACTAAACTTAAATACAAATCAAATTAAAGCATACAATCCTCTCCAAATAGTCATGAACTTCCTTGACCCAATTTGACCAATTGGTCAACTAACCCATTTTGATCTAATTTGACCCAAATGGGTAAAATTAAGTCAAACTAAAATGAACTCCAAATGACATGAAATTTGGTCCAACTCACTTTTGACTCATTTCAAATCAACCTAAATCAAATTCACACCACTCTAGATATCATATGACAAAACACTTATGTAAAGGGTCATTTCTCTTCTTTGGCCACTTCACTCATCCATCTCACCTAGGCTCCAAGGACATGTCCAACTTGTAGAGATGGTTGGTTTATCATGACTCATGGGGGTGAACAGCCTCCCTTTGGAACCAGCATGAAGGACCTCTTCCCTTTACTAAACACTTGTCCTTTATAGCCACCTCCATGCCAATAAATTAATCCACCAAGGAAAATCCCAACCACCCAAGCTGGACACCCATGAGCCAAAAAACCATGAATGATGATTTTGCCATTCAAGAAAAAATAGAAAGGCAAAATCTTCCTCACACACTAATTTCACTCTCCTAGAGCTCAAAACTAACATTACCAATTTTTTTGAAAAAAACATCAAATCAAGTGGATTCAAATGAAATCACCATTGTGGTCATTACAAAGTGAAAAAGAGCTCAAATCCATTCAAGCTTCTTCTTACCCTCAATCAAAATCTCAAATCATCCCAATGATTTTTAGAACTATTGTACCTTATTTTTATGTGTGATGATTTTTCCTCAATTCTAGAAATCCTTTAGATTACCCTTGAAGTTTTTTATTTTACATCCCCACATTTGAGTGATTTTGATAAAATTCTAAAATCAACCCAAAATGAAGTTTTCATTGATTTTTCAATTGCAAAATCATCCCAAAATAATGTTTGTCTACCTCTTCTTGATAACCAAATCACTCTTATTAGGAGATGGACAACTATCGCTTGAATCATTTGGATCTATCTGAATCAACACAACTCATATCTGATCAATATTGATCTCTATCAATGATCATGGTCATTTGATACATGACCTTGTCCACATTCTTCATATGCTAATGCAACACCATGCTTAATCGTGATGCCACATGGCACCACATGGTCTCATCATGTCCGGGTTACTAAATTGAATTCTACTCTTTAAATTAATTAAAACATGAAACTTTGAAATTAATAAAATAAAATAATTAACTAAAAATTGCAAATAACTAGTTGGTTGTCTTTCTAGAGAATCAATGAATCAAACTCAAATTTTATTGAATATTTTGAGCTTAATTTAAGTTTTATGGACACTCAACTTTCATTAATTAAACTAAAAATGTACATTAGATTGATTTGAAATTATTAGAGAATAAAATTGAGGTTAAAATCTACCTACCATAAAAATTTCAATTCAAAGGATTTTGGGTGGGAGATATTGCATTAAAGTTCAAATAATTAAAACTTAATGGACTTTATAAAATCATGGAAAATCATTTAAATCATTTGAACTTTGGAAAATTATAACAAACCATAGAAAATCATAAAAATGCAGTTAAATTTTTATTTTGTAGATATTTGAGAAGACATTCAAATAAAAAATCCCAATTAATTTTGAATAGTATTAAGGCTTAATTTGGGTTTAATTCAAAACTTATTTTGGATTACTCTCTAATTACCTAAGTAATTAATCCCAAACTTTTGAGTTGATTAATGGGATGACCTGCCTCCCATAATTTTCTTGGGATTTATGGCTTGGTTAAGAAATTGGTTGTCTTAACTTCATTACTTTCATAATCTTTTCCAAGTCCATTTCACTTGAATGGAAATTATTAATTGGGATTAAATGGTCATTAATTAAATTTTTTAATTAATTAATTTGAAACTATAATCACATGAAATCTTAATTATTCAATTCATTGGGTAGATCTTTAGTGTTCAAATAACCTAAAGACATTTAAATTATGGTCAACCCACATGTGGGAAACCATGAAAGTAATTAAGTTTCTTAACTTAATTAATCACTAATTATGAGACTATTGCATTAGGTATCTTTCATTTCTTAGGTTCATTGCTGATTTAATATCCAATGTATGTATATCATGTTCCATAATTACTTGATTAACTAAATTAAAGCAACATATTGGGTTAATGCATGGTACAACCTAATTAACCCATAAAATAAAATTACGTTTCATTAAACCAAATAAAATCACAAACATGGGAATGGGTTAGATCAACAAACTTTCTCTCATTTCTTCAAACCAAATTAAATATGAAATTGAAAGTGATAATTAAAGCCTTGATTTTCTTTAAATGCTTATTTGATTTGATTATCCTAAGAATTAATTTAATTGAATGATATCACATGTTTATTCTTATTCATTCCTTTCAATTATGTTAGATGTTGTATGTCATTTAAAATAATATATTCATCTTTTCAAAATTAATTAAATCAAATGGTTTCCCTTTATGTCAAGCTTGCATGTGTTGATTTATTTTATAATGTGTGCCTTTTATCACTATTAAATCCAAACATATTTTTTGGAGCTTATAAATGAATGGCTACATATGCTATGAATCTAGTTATAAATACATAGGCGATGTATGTGATTATAACTTAAATGTAGTGAAGCTCTTTCCTTTTATTCATGTATTCATTTACATTAAGAATGTTAATGGGTATATAATATAAAAATACAAGCTTTAGTTAGCTAGGAGGTCATTTGATTACCTCACTTGGTTTAATACAACTCATTTGATTTCATTCTTATGTATTTCAATACTAGAATTTGGATGATGCTTTAATTCATATACATAAATGATTCAATCATATTAAATATCATTTTTTGCATGATTTTCATTCTCCAAATTATGACTATATGTGTATGTATCTAAGAAAAGTGGTATATAGTCTGGACATCCCAGGAATATGAGGCTTTAGCTAGCCTTAAAGAGGTCATTTGATTACCTCACTTCCCTGGTTTAATAAAGCCACGTACTTGCTTATGTCATTTATACGTACATGTGTGTATTTAATTAGAGAATTGTAATCCTTCCTTTTTATTAAAAATACATGCATTTGCAATTGTTCAAGTGATTGAATTAATTTATTATGTGATTTGGAGCTCTCTTTCTTATGTTCATACATGTAAATTTACATATGGTTTGAATGTAATGGTATATAGTCTAGATGAGAATATGAGGCTTTAGGTAGTAAGGAGGTCATTTGATTACCTCACTTCCTAGTTAACAATGACACACCCACATTTCATCTATGTATTTTGCATAAGAATTTACATAGAGTCTTAAATTAATATGATAAAATAATTCAATTAAAGGGAAAATATAAAGCTTCAAATGTACATGCTCACATCCATCATTCAAGTGTGCTGAAACATATCATATGAGTAGGTATACTTAAAACTTAATCATATGCATGTTACATTTGATGGAAAGGAATGATTTAGCATGTGTCATGTGATAGTATTTTAATTAGATTAATCTTGAAAGCCTTTCACATTCAATAGAATTATTTAAAGAGAACTTAAACTTAGGATTAATCTAAAATGTGTAATAAGCCATTCATTAAAGAGAACTAAATCAAATTAACATGCTTTAGAAAGTGGTTTAAGGTAGGGATGAAAAGGAAACCTCTTTTCTTCTCTTTACAACACTTAGTTGCTAAGTGTAGGTCATATGAAACAAAAGAAAACACAAATTAAAACTTGCAAATCAATTAAAGCACTTGAAGTGAAACCACCCTTTAAGTTGAATCTTTCTACACTTACAAAATCTTAACTCTACAGCCTAGTTATGACATACCACAGAAACCTTAATATACACATATTACATTAAGTCACCACTTCTAGCCTTATATTAGGATGGGGCATGGTGTGATTTATGTTTTGTTTTGTGATGTATTATTTTAGACTAGATGTTATGGTTTATATGTTGTAGACTAGATGGTAGGCTGTGATTAGCCTAATCATGTTTTCTATAGGGGATTATGTTTAAGGAGATGCTTAAAAATAAATATTAATGCTCTCTTTGAAGGTTGCTTAAGCCCCTAAGCATAATCCAAGTTAGGATAGTTGGGCTTGGTTTATGTGTGAGGTGCTAAGTCCAAATTATAGTTGGGCTTGGTTACCTATGTGGTGCTAAGTCCAAATTATAAGTATAACTACTTGGGTTGTATGTGTATTTAGAAAACACCTATCTTGTAGGTGAAGTTATATTTACTTTTCCTATTTTTAATTTAAATTTGGATTAGAAATTAGGTTTAGTGCTATGGGGGATAAGGATGAGCATTGGCTAGAAGGCTTTATCCTCGGAGAACATGTAATTCCTTTGAATTGGAGCTAACCAAATCAGAGGAGGAAGATACATGAAGGCATGAAGACTTGAAGGCCCCCCACAACATTTATCATTTGTAAATTGCAAATTATTTTATTATGCAGTTGTATAAAGGTAGAAATCGACTACCCATTTTATTTTAGTTGTATGCACACAACTTTGTTATTCTTTTACATTAGCTATAAAATTGTTTGATGTTGTGTTTAAAGTGCACAATTAGGATGGCATGCTTTTCTTAGTTTCTTTATATGTTTGATGTTTGAATGTGTGGCCTGGAATGTGATTAGGCTTTTAGAAAAAAAAATAATCTTTCTACCAAACTACAACTCATAACTAAAGTTTTAAATAATTCATAACCTCACATAAAACCTAGGACATAAATCAAGATAATTAAAAGAATTAGCAACCCCTTAGCTAAATGTTGAATGGCCAACAACTTGCACATCATATTATTTCACTCTTAAAAATTGATGATTTCCATCCTTGCACAATAGTGAAATTCTTGACCTCTTGACATCCCTTATTTTGAAAACACCTCTTTCTTGTTGATTTAGCCAACAACCTTATTTCATCATGCATGTAGGCATCAAACCCAAAACTATGTCAAAATAAAGTGTCAAAATAAATAAAATTTGAAAAGATTTTGCACTATACTAAGTCATATGCTCATACCACTCATGCTCTAATCTCTTAGGGAGTGGGTTTAAGAACTTTAGTTTCATTCTAATTAAACAACAACCTAACTAATCTTGCAAAACATGTGACTGGACTTCATGGATGTAAAGTGTAAGAGGTGTTAGGCACACTCCAGGATGTAAGTCCATCGGCGGTTTATCCTCTCTTATGGAGTTAAACCATATGACCATTTTTTCTTTGATTTAGGTCATGCTTTGGCTTATGATAAAGCTCCATAGTTTTAGGATCTGAGGTGGCTATTTCTTTTCAAGCTACAAGCAGAAATTCTCACCTCTTAGGTATCTCCGCAATCTTGTATTGTTGGACTATAAATTCTAGCTTTCTAACGAAATGTCAACTTTGACAAAATTGTTCTTCTCTTTAATTTCAAAATTATAAATCCCAATTACAGGATAGGTTGAAATGCTCACTAGGTTTCCTAATATCAAGAGCAGTCCCTACTAGTTTCCTTTGGCTTCGATAATAATTCTTCTCCTTGAGTTTTCCCATTTGATTTTATAATACAACTAATCTTTTGATAGTCAAGCCTTGAAATCTTTGGAGACTTTAATTGCTACTTTAATTGAGAGTATTCTTAATCGATTCACATCCCTTAAGATGTAATTAACTATGGAGGCATGCCTCTATAGGGAACTTAATGAACTTGGCTTAATATAAACCCTACTTTACTTTTCCATGTAAAGTAGGGAAAGATCTCTGGTACATTCAAAGACTCATCATGAATTAGGAGTCCTTATTAAGTGATTATGTCCATTATAGGGTGATGATTTTTATCTTTCGAGATTATGCATCTTTCCTTAATGTCATGCCTGATCATTTCAATAAGTACCCTCTAATGTCTACGTGGTATACCACATCTCAAAAATAAACACCACACACACCAAGTTTTCTAAGACTCAAGCAATGACATAGATAAAAAATGAGCACCCATAGAGCAAATCAAAAACCTTAGATAACTAGAACCATATCTACTATAATGACACAGTTCCATAAGTAGTAGATTGGATTGGCCATTTTTAGTATCCCCAATTCCCATCAGAACCACCCTGGCCTCTCGAGTAGCGAGATCCACCATCATATCTTTGATCTCTTCTTCTTCCACCACCACGGCTATAACCTCTGTCGCTCCTCCCGCTTCCATAACCACCACTGCTCTGACCACCACCTCCATATCCAACTGCACCTCCCGATCCCCTACCACCACTGTGATAATCACCACTCACCTGCATCCCGCCAAATCTATACTAAGCCTGGTTGATGGTGATGTTCCTGCCATCAAAGTTCTACCCATTCTTAGGTTTAAGTTTAGGTTTATTAGGTTTTAGGGTTTAAGCTTATTTTTCAATTTATTTAGTTACTTTAGGTTTAGGTTTTGGGGTTTGGGGTAGGGTTGGTTTAGTTTAGGTTTAGGGTTTAGGGTTTAGGTTTAGGGTTTTAGGTTTTATGCTTCTAGGGTTTAGGTTTAGGGTTAGGGTTTAGGATTTAGGGTTTAGGTTTAGTTTAGTGTTTAGGCTTTAGGGTTTAGGGTTAGTTTATGGTTTAAGGTTTAGTGTTTAGGGTTTAGGGTTTTAGGGTTTAGGGTTTTTGGTTTAGGGTTTATGGTTTACAGGTTGGGTTTAATGTTTAGGGTTTAGGGTTTAGGGTTTAGAGTTTTATGGTTTAGGGTTGTTTAGGGTTTAAAGTTTTTTTTTGGGAAAGTTAAGAGTTTTATTACCATAAAAGGAAAGATACAATATCCTCAAAAGAGGTAAAGCTCTAAAATTCTACTACTCTTAGAGCTACAAGAAGCCTAAAGAGCTAGACCCCCATCTAGTACATTAGAAAAAGAAAAGAATACAAAAGAGCAAATACAATAGCTAAAAAGCATAAGAGAAAAATACATAGAATAAAACTAAAATAAATCTTAAAAATATTAAAAGGATGAGTCAACAGCAGTTCATGATTCCTTTGAGAAAGCAAGATAAGCAAGATCCACCACAATAGAACTTGGGTTGACTGAGTAACGACCATTCCCTTTGTAAAGTTCCAACATGAATAAGAAATCTACAAAACACTACAAAGGAAAAAGTCATAGCTAAAAAGGATAAGGACAAGAGAGGACAAGAGAGGCGAAAGAGAAAGCTTAGGATATGTTAGGATCATCTCAAGGGAAATACATATGAGCATCAAAACTTCATAAAGAAGGGTTATAATCATATGTAATGCTATAACAAGAGAAGAGGTGAGTAACATCAAAACCATCATAGGACATACCTCATACAAACAAACAACCAAGGCCAGGTCTATAGAGTTCGGATCCACCATTAAACAAAGAGCAACCGACGACAACATAGCGGCTAAACCACCAAACAAAACCACAATAGACTAATAATAATAACCTAGAGGCTAGAACAAAGTCATAACACCAACAACAGCCATTATCCAAATACCCATCCAAGCTCCAAACTAGGGAAAACTAGAACCAGCCATCAGCAAGCAGACCCATGCAAATTAATAGAGAAACAACCAACAAAACCAAGATAGGAGACCTCAAGCCAAAGTCCCAACAAGTAGCAGTCACCAAGCCAAACTAGGGTGAGCAACCACAAATGACTAAATGACTCAGAAATAAAATGATCAACTGAAGGAAACACAAGCTGTAGTCAGTGCAAATCACTAAAAGACAAAATAGCCACACAAAGGGCAAAGGCAACCACCACCAAAACCAAAAGTCCAATCAAAAGGATCAGTAAAGGTTCAAGACATCAAAAGGCTCCAACAAATTGTCCAAGATGAATGAAAAGACCAACAAGGAAAAAATCAACCAACTAAGATTCTAAGGATAACTAAAGTCTCCAACCAAACCAGTAAACAACCATATAAGGCAACCACTAGAGAATAACCCATCATAAGTAACCAACAAACAAAGCATCCCTAGTATCCATGGAAAAGTAGAAAACTAATAAAGCACCACAAAACAGAGGTCCAAAAGAAGCATAACCACCATAGAAACTAAATAGTAGCAGTTATTAGCCAGGACTAGCCAAAAACCAAACTTCCCTAGCAACAAAGACTAACCCGACAAGATGCATAATAACAACATAAAACCTATTGTAAATAACTCACCCAGTAGAGGATAATCCTAGGAGAATAACCAAACATAAAAATAAAGCAAAAGAAAGATCTAGCAATAAATAATAAGGAACTAAGAGGCAACCCCTAAAAAAGCAGCCAGAAAATGCTCCAAAAGGAGGCCTAAAAAGGCAACAACCAATAGTAGCTCCCACTAGGAAGGCCACCCATTCAACCATGAAAAACCATCAAAAAAGTAATTCGAGTTCAAGAGGAGAGCCAACAAACCAACCAGTTCAAAAAATAGAATAAAGCTAGAGTAGAAACCATCTCATCCACCATCAACTCGAGTAACAAGGTAGACAAGACAACATCCACTAAGTTGAAAAAACCAACCCAACCTAGGCTGGAAAGACAGGAACCACCAGGTAGCAACCATAATGCCAACCTAAAAGCAAGAGGTCAAAAATAGATCCCAACTCAAGCCAAAAAGTGAAAATAAGTTTAGGGTTTAGGGTTTAGGGTTAAAGGTTTAGGGCTAGGGTTTAGGGTTTAGGGTTTAGGGTTTAGTGTTTAGAGTTTAGGGTTTAGGGTTTTTAGGGTTTAGGGTGTAGGGTTGTAAGGTTTAGGGTTAGTTTCGGATTTAGGGTTTTAGGGTTTAAGGTTTAGGTTAGTTTATGGTTTAGGGTTTAGGGTTTAGGGTTTATGGTTTTTTAGGGTTTATAGTTTTGGGTTTAGGGTTTAAGGTTTATATTACGCTTAGGTTTTTTATTAATTAAGTAAACTCATATGTTTAAGTTAATTTAATTTAATTCATTTATTTATTTATTTATTTTAGTTTATCTTATTTTTTCTTTTTATTTAGGTTTATTTTTTATTTTTATTTAGTTTAGTTTATTTATTTTAGTTTTGGTTTTTTTTATTTTAGTTTATTTTTTAGGTTTAGGTTTAGGTTTATGTTTATTTTTTAGTTTAGTTTTATTTTTATTATTTTTTTAAGTTTAGGTTTTATTTTTTATTTTTAGGTATAGATTTTAGTTTTTATTTTAATTTTGTTTGTTTAGGTTTTAGGTTTTTATTTTAGGTTTATTTTTAAATTTTATTTTTAAATTTAGGTTTATTTTTAGTTTATTTTAGTTTATTTAGTTTAGGGTTTAGGTTTCATATATTTTATGTTTAGGTTTTATTTATTTTAGTTTAGTTAATTTTAGTTTCAGTTTATGTTTATTTTATTATGCTTATTTTAGGTTTTGGTTTTTGCTAGTTTAGGGTTTAGGTTTTATGTTTTATTTAATTTTAAGTTTTAGTATTATGTTAATTTTTATTTTTACGTTTTTATTTAATTTTTATTTAATTTTATTTTAGGCTTATTTTATTTTTTATTTTAGTTAGCTTTTTTATTTTTAGGTTTATTTATTTTTTAGTCTAGTTTAGGTTTTTATTTATTTATTTTTAGTTTATTTTTTATTTTTTATTCTATTTTATTTTTAGGTTTAGGTTTAGGTTTTAGTTTATGATTTTATTTTATTTTACTTTTTTACATTATTTAAGTTTTAGTTTTTTTATTTATTTTATTTTTAGGTTTTATTTAGTATGGGTTTAGTTTTTTAAATTTTTAGGGTCTAAGGTTTAGGGTTTGGGGTTTGGGGTTTGGGGTTTAGGGTTTAGGGTTTAGGGTTATTGGCTTTAGGGTTTTGGGCTTTGGGTTTAGTTCTTAGGGTTTAGAGTTTCAGGGTTTAGGGTTTAGGGTACAAGATTAGTTTTGGGTTTAGGGTTTAGCATTTTTGGTATAGGGCTTAGGGTTTAGTGTTTAGGCTTTAAGGTTTAAGGTTTTTAGGGTTAAGGTTTAGTTTTGGGTTTATGGTTTAGGTTTAGGTTTTAGTTTAGTTTTAAGTTTAGGTAAGTTTAGTTTAGGGTTGTAGGTTTTAGCATTTAGGTTTAAGTTTAGAGTTTAGGGTTTAAGGTTTTAAGGTTTAGGGTTTAGATTAGTTTAAGGATTTGAGTTTAGGGTTTCAAGATTTAGGTTTAGTTAAGGTTAGTTTAGGTTTTCTTTAGGTTTGGTTTAGGTTTTAGTGTGGCTTTAGGTTTAAATTTTAGGGTTTAGGTTAGTTTAGGGTTTAGGGTTTAGGTTTTAGGATTTAAGGTTTAGGTTTAGGGTTTAGTTTAGGGTTTAGGTTTATGGTTTTTTAGGTTTAGAGTTATAAATTTAGGTTTAGGATTAGTTTATGGTTTAGTATAGGGTTTAGGTTTTGTTAGTTATTTTAGGGTTTAGGGTTAGTTTTATTTATTTATTTTATTTTTAAAATTAAGTAAAGTAGTAGGTTTAGGTTATTTAGTTTAATTTTTATTTAATTTAGCTTATTTTATTTTTTATTCTTATTTAGGTATATTTTTATTATTATATAGTTTAGTTAATAAATTTTAGGTTTTATTATTTTAGTTTAGATTTTTTATTTAAATTTATTTTTTAGGTTTAGGTTGATTTTTTTAGTTTAGCTTTATTATTATTTTTATTTTTTTGGTTTAGGTTTTATTTTTTTTTATTTTTAAGTTTAGGTTTAGTTTTTTGTTTTATTTTTTTTAGGCTTAAGTTTTTGGTTTATAATTTAGGTTTATTTTTAGGTTTTATTTTTTAGTTTAGGTTTAGGTATATTTTTAGTTTATTTTATTTTATTCAGTTTAGGTTTAGGTTACGATTTTATTTATTTTAGTTTCATTTATTTTAGTTTACATTTAGGTTTATTTTATTTTTATTTTAGGCATAGGTTTTTTTTTCTTTTTAGTTTAGGGTTTAGGTTTAATTTTTATTATTTTTATGTTTTACTTTTAGGTTTATTTTCTAGGTTTAGGTATTTAGTTAATTTTTATTTTATTTTATATTAGGTTTATTTTATTTTTATTTTTGGTTTAGTTTTTATTTTATTTAGGTTTTTTATTTTTTTAGTTTAGTTTAGGGTTTTATTTATTTTATTTTTTTAGGTTTTATTTTTTTAATTTTCTTAGGTTTAGGTTTAGGGTATAGTTTTAATTAATTTTATTTTTTTATTTTGGTTCAGGCTTATTTATTTATTTCATTTTTTATGTTTTATTTAGTTTAGGTTTATGTTTCTAGCTTTTTAGGGTATAGGATTTAGGATTACTTTTGAGTTTAGGGTTTAGAGTTTGTAATTTAGGGTTTAGGCTTTAGGATTTAGGGTTTAGGTTTTAGGGTTAAGGGTTTAAGATTTAGGGTTTAGGGTTTTTAGGGTTTCGGGTTTAAGTTTTAGGTTTAGGGTTCATGTTTTAGTTTAGGGTTTAGGGTTTTTAGTATTTTTTTTAATAAAGAACAAATTCAGATTCAACATTTTTTCTTTTCGATTTCATCAACCAAGTAATACACCAAGTTTTCTAAGACATAAGCAACGACATAGATAAAAAATGAACATGCAAAGAGCATATCAAAAACCCTAGATAACTAGAACTATTTCTACTGTAAAGTCATAGTTCCATAAGCAGCCGATCGGATTGGTTGTTCTTTAGTTTCTCTAGTTCCCATCAAAAGCACTACAGCCTCTCGAGTAGCGGAATCCACCATCATATCCCCGATCTCTCCCTCCGCCACCACCACGGCTGTAACCTCCATCGCTCTTCCTTCCATAACCTTGCTCAGATCACCACCTCCATATCCACTTCCAAATCCCCACCACCACTACAATAACCGCCTCCTTAGCCTCCACCACGGATCTAAGGCACGGTTGATGGTGATGTTCATGCCATCAAGGTTACGCTATTCTTATGTTTTAGGTTTATTATCTAGCCTTATTTCCCATTGGCTCTACTCAGGGCCTAGATCTTAGTGCACTAGCTGGTTTCCAGGGATCTTATCTAGGCCTAGGGTCTAGGTAGGGTTATGGCTTAGGGATTATGGTTTAGAGTTTAGGGTTTAGGGTTTAGGTTTTAGGTTTTATTCTTTTAGGCTTTAGCATTTAGGGTTTTTTAGGGTTTAGGGTTGTAGGTTTAGGGTTTACGGTTTAGAGTTTAGGGTTTAGGGTTTAGGATTTAGGGGTTAAAATTTTTTTTTTAAAAAAAAAATTTAAGCAAACCGGTAGGTTTAGGTTTATTTAGTATATTTAATTTATTTTTTTATTTATTTTAGTTTACTTTAATTTTCATTTTTATTTAGGTATATTTTTTATTTTTAGTTAGTTTTGTTTATTTATTTTAGGTTTATTTATTTTAGTTTAGTTTTTAATTTTAGTTTTTATAGCTTTAGGTTTAGATTTAGGTTTATTTTTTAATTGAGTCTTATTAAATTCTATTTTTTAGGTTCAGGTTTTACTTTTTATTTTTTAGGTTTAGGTTTAGGTTTTTATTTTATTTTTTTAGGTTTTGGTTTTAGGTCTTTATTTTAGGTTTATTATTATGTTATATTTTTTAGTTTTGGTTTATGTTTATTTTAAGTTTATTTTATTTTATTTAGTTTAGATTTAGGTTTAAATTAATTTATTTTTGGTTTAGGTTTCAGTTTTATTTATTTTAGCTTAGGTTTAGGTTTATTTTATTTTATTTATTTTATTCTGTTTATTTTATTTTTACTTTAGGTTTTGTTTTTTTTAGTTTAGGGTTTATGTTTTATTTATTATTTATTTTTAGGTTTATTTTTTAGGTTTAAGTATTTATTTAGTTTTTATTTAGTTTTTTAGGTTTATTTTTATTTTATGTTTAGTTTTTATTTTATTTAGGTATTTTATTCTTGCGTTTATTTTATGTTTTTAGTTTAGTTTAGGTTTTTATTTATTTTATTTTAGTTTATTTTAATTTTTTATTTTAATTTATTTTTAGATTTATGTTTAGGTTTTAGTTTAGGATTTTATTTTATATTATTTTTCATTTTATTTAGGTTTAGGCTTTTTATTTATTTTATTTTTATTTTTTATTTAGTTTAGGTCTAGGTCTTTAAGGTTTAAGGTTTGGGGTTTAGAGTTTAGGGTTTAGGGTTTTAATATTTAGGGTTTAGGTTTAGGGTTTTGGGTTTAAGGTTTAGGTTTTAGTGTTTAGGCTTTAGGGTTTAGGGTTTTTAGGATTTAGTGTTTAGGGCTTAGGGTTTAACGTTTAGGCTTTAGGGTTTAGGGTTTTTAGGATTTAGGGTTTAGGGTTTAGGATTTAGCGTTTAGGGTTCTATTAGGGTTTAATGTTTTAGGTTTTGGGTTTTTTAGGGTTTAGGGTTTATGGGTTAGGGTTTAAGGTTGTAGGTTTAGGGTTTAGGGTTTAGAGTTTAGGGTTTAGTGTTTAAGGTTTAAGGTTTTTTTTAAAAAAAATTAAGTAAACCAGTAGGTTTAGAGTTTAGGTTTTAGGATTTTGGGTTTTGGTTTTAGGGTTTAGAGTTTAGGGTTTTTGGGTTTAGGGTTGTTGGTTTTGGGGTTTAGGGTTTAGGGTTTAGGGTTTAGGGTTTAGGTTTTATGTTTAGGGTTCAACTTTTAGCTTATGGTTTAGGATTTTTCTTTTTTTTAACATAGAACAAATTCAAATTCAACATTTCTTCTTTTCAATTTCATCAACCAAGTAACACCCCAAGTTTTCTAAGACACAAGCGACAACATAGATAAAAAATGAGCACGCATAAAGAAAATCAGAAAACCTAGATAACATGACCTGTTTCCACTGTAAAGACACAGTTCCATAAGTAGCAAATCAGATTGGCCATTTTTTAGTTTCTCTAGTTCCCATGAGGACTACCCTGGCCTTTTGAATTGCGGGATCCACCATCGTATCCCCGATCTCTCCCTCCACCACCACCATAGTTGTAACCTCTGTCGCTCCTCCCACCACCTCCATATCCACAAGCACCTCAAGATCCCCCACCACCATGATGATAACCGTCGTCTCCACCTTCACCTCCATTGCCAGATCTATATTGAACCTTGTTGACGGTGATGTTCCTTCCGTCAAGGTTCTACCCATTCTTAGGGTTTAGGTTTAGGTTTAGGTTTAGGTTTATTTTATTAGGTTTTAGGGTTTAGGTTTATTTTTTAATTTATCTAGTTACTTTAGGTTTAAGTTTAGGGTTTCACATTTATGATTTAGGGTTTAGGGTTTAGGGATTAGGGTTTAGGGTTTAGGGTTTTAGGGTTTATGCTTTTAGGATTTAGGGTTTTCGGTTAGGGTTTTGGGTTTTGGGTTTAGATCTTTTTAGGGTTTAGGGTTTAGAGTTTAGGGTTTAGGGTTTAGGGTTTAGGATTTAAGGTTTATGGTTTTATTTCTTAAATTAAGTAAATTAGTAGGTTTAGATTTATTTAGTTTATTTTTTATTTATTTTAGTTTTTTTAATTTTTTTATTTTCATTTAGGTTTATTTTTTATTTATATTTAATTTAGTTTATTTATTTAGGCTTATTTATTTTAGTTTATTTTTTAGGTTTAGGTTTAGGTTTAGGTTTTGGTTTATTTTTTAGTTGATTTTTACTTTTATTTTACTTTTTAGGCTTAGGTTTTATTTTTTCTTTTTAGGTTTACGTTTATGATTTTATTTTAATTTTCTAGGTTTTAGTTTTGGGTTTAAATTTTAGTTTTATTATTATGTTTAATTTTTTAGTTTAGGTTTAGGTTTATTTTTAATTTATTTTATTTTATTTAGTTTAGCTTTAGGTTTGGGCTTAGGTTTTATTTATTTTAGTTTAGGTTCAAGTTTGTTTTATTTTATTTATTTTACTTTTATTTTAGGTTTAGGTTTTTTTTTAGTTTAGGGTTTAGGTTTTAATTTTTATTTATTTTTAGGTTTTATTTTAAGGTTTATTTTTTAGGTTTAGGTTTTTATTTAGTTTTTAGTTTATTTTATTTTAGGTTTATTTTTTTTATTTTACATCTATTTTTTATTTTATTTAGGTATTTTATTCTTTGTTTTATTTTATTTTTTTGTTTAGTTTAGGTTTTTATTTATTTTATTTTAGTTTATTTTTATTACATTTTTTAGGTTTAGTTTGAGGTTTTTATTTAGGTTTTTATTTCTTTGTTTTTTTTTATTTTTAGGTTTAAGTTTTTTTATTTATTTTAATTTTAGGTTTTATTTAGTTTAGGTTTAGGTTTTAAGGGTTTAAGGTTTAGGGTTTAGTGTTTAAGGTTTAGGATTTTGGGTTTTAGAGTTTTGGGTTTTATGGTTTTGAGTTTAGGGTTTAGGGTTCAGGGTTTAGTGTTTAGACTTTAAGGTTTAGGATTTTTAGGGGTTAGGGTTAGCTTAGGGTTTAGGGTTAGTTTAGGATTTCAAGTTTAGGTTTTAGCATTTATGCATTCAGTTTTAGGGTTTTTAGGGTTTAGGTTTAGGATTTTAGGTTAATTTAAGGTTTAGGGTTTAGGGTTTTAGGGTTAATTTAGGGTTTAGGGTTTTTTAAGGTTTATGGTTTATGGTTTAGGGTTGTTACTTTAGGGTTGTAGGTATAAGGTTAGTTTTAGGGTTTCTTTTTTAAATTAAGTAAACCTATAGGATTAGGTTTATTTAGTTTATTTTTTATTTACTTTAGATTTTTTTTTTTTTATTTTGATTTAGGTTTATTTTTTATTTTTATTTAGTTTAGTTTGTTTATTTTAGGTTTCTTTACTTTCATTTAGGTGATTTATTTTAGTTCATTTTTTAAGTATAGGTTTAGGTTTATGTTTATTTTTTAGTTTAATTTTATTATTATTTTATATTTTAAGTTTAGGTTTTATTTTTTATTTTTAGGTTTAGGTATAGGTTTTTATTTTATTTTTAGGTTTAGGTTTTAGGTTTTTATTTTAGGTTTTTTAGTTTATTTATGGTTATTTTATTTTAGTTTAGGGTTTAGGTTTAGTTTATTTTAGGTTTAGGTTTAGGTTTATTTATTTTAGTTTAGTTTTTTTTTTGTAGTTTAGGTTTAGGTTTATTTTATTTTGTTTATTTTAGGTTTAGGTTTTTTTTAGTTTAGGGTATACATTTTTTTAAATTTATTTTTAGATTTTATTTTTAGGTTTATTTTTCAGGTTTAGGTTTTTATTTAGTTTTTATATTATTTTTTTAGCTTTATTTTATTTTTATTTTCAGTTTAGTTTTTATTTTATTTAAATTTTTTAATTTTTAGGTTTATTTTATTTTCTAGTTTAGTTTAGGTTTTTATTTATTTTATTTTAGCTTAGTTTTTATTTTTTGTTCTATTTTATTTTTAGGTTTAGGATTTAGTTTAGGTTTTTTATTTTATTTTATTTTATTTTATTTAGGTTTAGGTTTTTTTTATTTTATTTTTAGTTTTTATTTAGTTTAGGTTTATGTTTTTAGGTTTTTAGGGCTTAGGGTTTTGGGTTTTGGGTTTTGGGTTTAGGGTTTAGGGTTTAGGGTTTGGGGTTTAGGGTTTGGGGTTTAGGGTTTAGGGTTTAGGCTTGTAGGTTTTTCGATTTAGGGTTTAGGTTTTAGGGTTTTATGGTTTAGGTTTTAGGGTTTTAGGGTTTAAGGTTTAGGGCTTAAGGTTTATGGTTTAAGGTTTAGAGTTGCAGGTTTAGGGTTTAAAGTTAGTTTTAGGGTTTAGGGTTTAGGGTTAGGGTTTTTTGTTTTATTTTTGTTTTATTTTTTAAATTAAGTAAACTAGTAGGTTTAGGTTAATTTAGTTTATTTATTTTCTTTTTTATTTATTCTAGTTTTTATAAATTTTTTAATTTTTTTTAAAATTAAGTAAACTAGTAGGTTTTTGTTTATTTTATTATATAAATTATTTGACTTCTGGACTTATAACCACCTGGAGTGTCCTCCAGCTAACTACTCCAATGATTTTAAAACCATGTAGTTCAGTCTTATGAATTATAAGATAGATAGGGTTGTTATTTAATTAGAAAGAGACTAAAGTCCTAAACACACTCCCTAAAAGACTAGAGCATGAGCGGTATGAGCATATCACTTAATCTATAGATGTAAAATCTTTTCAAATTTTATTTTATTTTAGACACATCATTTTAACAGAGGCTTTAGGATTTCTTATGCCTAAATGCTTTATAGTTTAGAGTTTAAGGTTTAAGAGTTTTTAACAGAGAACAAATTTAGATTCAACATTTCTTCTTTTTGATTTCATCAACCAAGTAACACACCAAGTTTTTTAAGACACAAGCGACAACATAGATAAAAAATTATCACGCATAGGGAAAATAAAAAATCCTAGATAACTAGAACCTTCTCTCCTAAAAAGACACATTTCCATAACCAGCAGATCGGATCGACCATTCTTTAGTTTCTCCAGTTCCCATCAGAATCACCCCCACCTCTAGAGTAGTGGGATCCACCATCATATCCCTGATCTCTCCATGCACCACCACCATGGTTGTAACCTTCGTCGTTCCTCCCGCCTCCATAACCACCACTATTCTGACCACCACCTCCAAATCTACTAGTACCTCTAGATACCCCACCACCATTGTGATAACCGCCGCCTTCTCCTTCACCTCCACTGCTAGATCTAGATTTAGCCTAGTTGTTGGTGATGTTCCTGCCTTTAAGGTTCTGTCAATTCTGAGGGTTTAGGGTTAGTTTAGGTTTTAGGGTTTAGGATTTAGGGTTTAGGGTTTAGGGTTTATGGTTTAGGGTTATAAGTTTTTGGGTTAAGGGTTAAGGGTTTAGGGTTTAGGGTTATAATGTTTAGGGTTTAGGGTTTAGGGTTTAGGATTTAGGGTTTAGGGTTTAGGGTTTTAGAGTTTAGGGTTTAGGGTTTAGGTTTAGGGTTTATGGTTTAAGGTTTTATGGTTTAGGTTTTAGTGTTTAGAGTTTAGGGTTTAGGCTTAGGGTTCAGGGTTTAGGTTTTTAGGGCTTAGGGTTTATGGTTTTGGGTTTTGGATTTAGGGTTTAGGTTTTTTTTATATTAAGTAAAGAGGTAGTTTAGGTTTATTTAGTTTATTTAGTTTATTTTTTATTTATTTGAATTTACTTTATTTTTTATTTTTATTTAGGTTTAATTTTTATTTTTATTTAGTTTAGTTTATTTATTTTAGTTTAGGTATTTTAATTTAGTTTATGTTTTAGCTTTTGGTTTATTTTTAAGTTGAGTTTTATTTTTATTTTATTTTTTAGGATTAAGTTTCATTTTTTATTTTTAGGTTTAGGTTTAGGTTTTTATTTAATTTTTTCAGGTTTAGGTTTTTGATTTTTATTTTAGGTTTACCTTTAGGTTTTATATTTTAATTTTGTTTTGGTTTATTATTAGTTTATTTTATTTTATTTAGTTTAGGTTTAGGTTTAGTATATTTTAAGTTCAGGTTTTATTTTTTTATTTTAGTTTATTTTATTTAGGTTTAGGTTTATTTTATTTTATTTATTTTAATTTTATTTTAGGTTTAGGTTTTTTTTAGTTTAGGGTTTAGGTTTTACTTTTTATTTATTTTTAGTTTTATGTGTTAGGTTTTGGGTTTTATTTAGTGTTTATTTTATTTTAGGATTGGGTTTATTTTATTTTTATTTTATGTTTAGTTTTTATTTTATTTAGGTTTTTTTATTTGTAGGTTTAGGTTTTATTTTAAGGTTTAGGTTTTATTTAGTTTTTAGCTTAGTTTAGGTTTTATTTATTTTATTTTAATTTATTTTTAGTTTTATTTTATTTTATTTTTAAGTTTAGGTTTAGGTTTTATTTTGTTTTATTATTTTGTTTTATTTAGGTTTAGGTTTTTAAATTTATTTTATTATTAAGTTTTATTTAGTTTTGGTTTATGTTTTATGTTTTTAGGGTTTAAGGTTTAGGGTTTAGGGTTTAGTGTTTAGGGTTTAGGTTTTAGGGTTTTAGGATTTAGGGTTTTAGGGTTTAGGGTTTAGGGTTTAGGGTTTAGTGTTTATGCTTTAGAGTTTAGATTTTGAGGTAGTGGTTAGGTTTAGGGTTTATGGTCAGGTTTAGGGTTAGGGTTATTTAGGGTTTAGGATTTAGGATTTAGGGTTTTAGGATATTTAGGATGTTAGGATTTAGGTTTAGGATTTTAGGGTTTAAGTTTAGTGTGTATGGTTAGGGTTTAGGTTTTAAGGTTAGGGTTAAGGATTTAGGGTTTAGGGTTTATCATTTTAGGTTAGTTTAATGATTAGGGTTTATGGTTTTTTAGGGTTTAGGGTTTAGGGCTTAGGCTTTAAGGTTTAAGGTTTAGGATTTTGGTTTTATCTTTTAGGGTTTAGGGTTTAGGGTGTAAGTTTTTTTGTTTATTTTTTTCTATTTTTTAATTTTTTATTTAAATGAACTAAACATGTAGGTTTAGTTTATTTAACTTATTTAGTTTATTTTTTATTTATTTTAGTTTTTTATTATTTAGGTTTATTTTTATTTTTTTTAGTCTACTTTATTTATTTTAGGTATATTTATTTACGTTTATTTTTTAGGTTTAAATTTAGGTTTAGGTTTATTTTTTTTAGTTTAGTTTTTTTTATTTATTTTTTATTTTTTTTAGGTTTAGGTTTATTTTATTTTTTTAGGTTAAGGTTTTAGGTTTATTTTTAGGTTTTATTTTTAGTTTAGGTTTAGGTTTATTTTTATTTTAGTTTATTTTATTTAGTTTAGGGTTTATGTTTCGTTTATTTTAGGTTTAGTTTTAGGTTTTACTTATTTTAGTTTAGTTTAGTTTATTTTAGTTTGGTTTAGGTTTATTTTATTTTTTATTATTTTAGGTTTAGGTTTTTTTAGCAAGGTTTAGGTTTTATTTTTTAATTTATTTTTTAGGTTTATTTTTTAGGTTTAGGTTTTTTTAGTTATTTTATTTTATTTTTTTATTTAGGTTTATTTTATTTTTATTTTTAGTTTAGTTTTTATTTTTTATTTATTTTATATTTAGGTTTATTTTATTTTTTTGTTTAATTTAGGTTTTTTATTTATTTTATTTTATTTTAGTTTTATTTTTTATTTTATTTTATTTTATTTTAGTTTAGGTTTATGTTTAGGTTTTATTTTATTTTATTTTTTATTTTTTATAGGTTTAGGTTTTATTTATTTTATTTTTAGGTTTTATTTTGTTTAGGCTTATGTTTTTAGGTTTTTAGGGTTTAAAGATTAGAGTTTTGGGTTTAGGGTTTTTTTAGGTTTTAGGATTTAACATTTAGGATTTAGGGATATAGGTTTAGTGTTTAGGGTTTAGGGTTAGTTTTAGGGCTTAGGGTTTAGGGTTAGGGTTTTTATTAATTTTTTTAATTTATTTTTGTTTTTAGGGTTTAGGGTTTAGTGTTTAACTTTTAGGTTTATGGCACATGTTTAGGGATTTGGGGGTTTTTTTAAGAGAGAACAAATTCAGATTTAACATTTCTTTTTTTTTTATTTCATCAACCAATTAACACACCAAGTTTTTTAAGACATAAACGATGACATAGATAAAAAATGAGCATGCATGGAGGAAATCAAAAATCCTAGATAACTAGAATCATCTCCACTTTAATGACATAGTTCCATAAGCAGCAGAAAAGATCAGCCATTCTTCAGTTTCTCGAGTTCCCATAAGAACCACCTCGGCCTCTCGAGTAGCGGGATCCACCATCATATCCACGATCTCTCCCTTCGCCACCACCGGTAACCTCATAGCTCCTCGCCTCCATAACCACCACTTGTTACCACCACCTCCATATCCAGGCATCCAGATCCCCACCACAACTATGATAACCATTCCTCCACCTTACTGCTTGCAGATCTAGAGCGGTTGATGGTGATGATCTTATCAAGGTTCCCATTCTTAGGGTTTAGGTTTAGGTTTATTAGGAATTAGGGTTTAGGCTTATTTTTTATTTTATTTAGTTAATTTAGGTTTCGATTTAGTGCTTGAGGTTTAGGGTTAGGGTTTAGGGTTTAGGGTTTAGGGTTTAAGGTTTTAGGGTTTATACTTTTAGAGTTTAGGGTTTATGGTTTATGGTTAGGGATTAGGTTTTAGGGTTTAAGGTTTAAGGTTTTTTTTTTAGTTTAGGGTTTAGTTTAGGGTTTAGGGTTGTAGGTTTAGTGTTGTAGTTAAGGTTTAGTTTAGGGTTAATTTAGTTTAGTTTAGTTTAGTTTAGGTTAGGTTTAGGGTTTAGGGTTTAGGATTTAGGATTTAGGGACTTTTTAAAAAAACAAAAATTAACTAAACTAGTAAGTTCAGGTTTATTTAGTTTACTTAGTTTATTTTTTATTTATTTTAGTTTAGGGTTTAGGGTTTAAGGTTTAATGTTTAGTGTTTAGGCTTTAGGGTTTAGAGTTTTTAGGGTTTAGGGTTTAGGGTTTAGGGTTAGGTTAAGGTTTATGGTTTGGTTAGAGTTTAGGATTTAGGATTTAGGGTTTAGGCTTTAGGGTTTAGGGTTTTAGGGTTTAGTGTTTAGGATTTTAGTTTTAGGGTTAGGGGTTAGGTTTAGGTTTAGGGAGTTTAGAGCTATTTTTTTAATATTGTTTAGGATTTTAGTTTTATTTTGGGTTTACATTTGATTACAGAAAGTATTTAGTGAAGACTTTTAGTTGGAGGACCTCTTAAGAGGTTCTTTAGCTTAGGTAGGAGACCTCATTGTGAAACAAAACTCAATTAGTAGGTGTTGATTACATTAGGTGGTTTTTTAGGCATGAAATGTCCATTTGTAGAACAACATGCCGAGATTCTTTTAGAATATCCATGGCAGATTTTGCTTAAGGGCTTTACCATGAAAACATTAGAAATTAATCAACAAAATTTTACAAGAGAAGGCCAAATAGTTTAGTAGATCATCTATCATAGAAAGTGTTTAGAAGAAGCGAGCATTGTGTTAGTGGAAGAGGGAAGTAGCCATAGTTTAGTATGAGACTATGAGCATGACCTCCTTTTCACCTCCTCTTCCACTACCAGCCATCATGCGAGGTCACCACCACGACCATTTCCACCACCTCAATGACCTACCCATTCATATTCATCACCAAGTATGGTTTCTACTCTTACCAATAGATTGAATAAACCATATTCATTCAAGAGGTAGTTAAGAAATCTTTAAGAATCTTAAAGAAACTGTCGGACCAAATCTAAGGCGGGAGGAAGTGGGCAAGGCGATGATCTTGTTGCTCCTATGCATGTTAGATATCTTAAAGGATTGTATCACTTTTAAGGATTAGCTTGAGCACACCTACAAGGTGGGAGCCATAGTTATCCCGAAGGAATACTTATTAGAACAACCATCTAGTTCTATTAGAGTAATCCCCGGGGATACTTGTGATCCTCTTAAGGCCAAAGAATGTTAGGATATCTTCTTATCCCGAACCTCTAAGAAGATCATTTCTAAGATCAAGAAGCTTTCCTTGTAGGTACCTAAAGTAGCTCAAACCTCCAACATCAAGAAAGGTTTACTAGTTGCAAAAGACAACTCAGGGAGAGTGATAGCCTAGCAGGAGCAACAACTCACCATACTTTCCTAGGATAGTCGGTAGCTATCCATTTAGTCACTACTCCCTCCACCATTTACCACCTTCTTCTGCTCTCTTCTGGTAGGAGTGTTGTATCTGTGGATAAGGCACTAAATCACTTATTCGCACTTTACTTAATTTTATCTACCTCCACCAAAGAAATTAATGAATAAAGCTAATTCTACTTATATATTGTCTACTTCTAATACTCTTGATTTTATTTTTGTGATAGCTCTCCAAGTCTAAATAAAATAATAGCTCTAAAATCCTCTCTTTTCTTATTAGATTGAACTATCCTTCTCAATTAAGTTCACATCTTGAGATTGACATGGAGTCAACCGACTCGATCCCATAGGAGAAGTAGTAGGTATGCAGTGAGAAGGTAGAACTTTCCACAAGCTCATCATTCAAAAGTCAAGTCAATCTACGGTGGGAAAATTCTATTTTAGGGTAACATCGGGATAAGGTTAGCAAGTCATTGGTTAGTGAGGATAGTCCCTCCATGGGATGCTCCATGGATATGCGTGGAGGACTAAGCGAGTTGATTTCAATGTCTACTTCTTTAGAAAGTTTCTATAAGTTAAGCATATGATGTGTCTTATCCAAAGAGATGAGGGAATCTCTAATCAAGGCACTTGATGAGAGATTTGCTTGCTCAGTGACAACTAAGAGGAGCATGCCACTGAAGGACATCTTAGGAGTTACATTATGATGAAGACTTACTCTAGAAATGATCGAAAATCTCTTTACATTGTAGTGGATGTTGGGATAAAGCTATCTAGAGTTACGGTTTACCAGTGTAGTCAACATTATGACTAAGAACCCTAGCCCTGAGGATGGACATCTCCAAACTCCAAAAGAAAGGATGATGTTGAGATGATTCAATGAACAAGGTGAGAAGGCCTTGTGGTGTTTATTTCTAGATGTATGGGGGGTATTTGAGATGATCAAACATTGAGGTATGATGTAGCTCAAAATATAGAGGCATCACCCTACAATGACTTAATCCGTAATAAACTAAGCATGATGGGTCTTCAATGTACAGATTTTTTCTACTTTATATCGATAAATAAAGCAGGGTTTATATTAAACCAGGTTCTTAAGTTCCCTATAAAGGAAAGCCTCCATAGTTAAGTACATGTTAGGAAATAAAATTTCTTATGAATAATCATGATTAAAGTAGACAATTATCATCTCCAAAGATTTCAAGGTTATACTATCAGAGGATTGGTTGTATTTGGAAATCAATTGGGAAAGTTGAAGACTTATTTTGGAATCCAAATGATAAGTAAGAAATGCTCATGTTAAGGAAGCTAGTGAGCATTCCAATCTATCATATGGTTGGGCTTTATAATTTTGAAGTTGAGATTTATAGGTTTTGAGTTGAAATTTAATTAGATTGGGGCTTATAATCCACAAGGTTGTGGGAATGAGGATTTATGCTTGTAGGTGAAGGAAATACCTCGATCTTAAATCTAGGGAACATTAGTATGAGCTAAAGCATGACCTAAATCTAAGAGGTGAACATAAGGGTTTACTCCAAGAGAATAAATTGTCTTTTGGACTTATAAGCTGCACAGTGGCCTAGCTAACTCCTCCTATAATTTTAAAACCATGTAGTCGGTCTTATGAATTACAAAATAGCTATGGTAGTTATTTAATTAGGAAAATACAAAAGTCCTAAACACACTCCCTAAAAGACTAGAGCATGAGTGGCATGAGCATATAACTTAATCTATAGATGCAAAATCTTTTCAAATTTTATTTCATTTTAAACACATCATTTTGACAGAGGCTTTAGGATTTCTTATATCTAAATGCATGTTGAAATAGTTTATGGGTCAAATCAACTATAAGAAGATGTTCTCCACCATAAGGGATGCCTTTAAAGGTCAAGCATTCCTTTATCGTGCAAGGATGGAGATCCTTCATGTTCAAGAGAGAAAGAATATACATGCATGATGTGAAACATACAACCATACAGCTAAGGGGTTGTTAAATCTTTTAATTATATTATTTATGTCTTAGGATTTATGATGAGTTTATGAGTTATTTAAAATTTAGTTATGAGTGATTAGTCAGGTAAAAAAGTTATTTTTATCCTAAGAGCCTAATCGTATCCAAGCTACACATTAAAGAATCAATCATTTAAGAAACTATGAAAAGCATGCCATCCTAATGCACAATATAAACATAATATTAAATAATTATATAAACTATCATAGATAAAAGATTAGTCGATTGGTGCAGTCATATAACCAAGAGAAAAGATGGGTAAATTGCTCTACCCTTATACAACCTAAAATATAAAAGAATAATTATAATTATATTGAATTCTATGGGGGTCTTCTTTCTTTATATCTCCATTTTTGATTTGGTTCCTTCTTTGATTTGGATGGTGCTTGCTTCAAAGTCATCAAAGGGTACCCCAGGACAAAGCCTTCTAGCCACTGGCTCATGGCACTAATCCTAATTCCTACTGCAAAAATTATATATATGTGGAAAAAGTAAATCTAACTATAGTTACAAAATAGAGGTTAGCTAAATATATATATAATCCCAAGTAGTTGTATTTATAATTTGGACTTAGCACCCTACATATGGAAAATTAAACCCACTGTCTAACTTATTATGCTTAAGATTTAAGCAACTAAAAGGGCATTCACATTTATTTTTAAGCATCCCTTAAGAATAATCCCCTACAGAAAATATGATTAGGCTAATGTTGGCCTATCATCTAGTCTACAAAGCATAAACCCTAACTTTCAATCTAAATGAATACATCATAAAATAAAACATAGATCACATCATACACCATCGTAACTTAGAGCTAGAAGTAGTAACTTAATTTTAATGTGTGTATTAAGGCTTGTGTGGTAAGTCTTTTTAGGCGTTAGTGCTATTTTTTCTAAGTGTGGAAAGATTCAATTTAACATGAAAGGTTGATTTAACATGAAGTAGTTTAATTGATTTGAATTTTAATTTGTGTTTTCTTTTGTTTCATTTGATTACACTTAGCAACTAAGTGTTATAAATAGAGAAAAAAAGGATTGCCCTCTTTCATCCCTACATTAAGTCACTTTCTAAAGTGTATTAATTTGATTTATTTCTCTTTAGTGAATGGCTTATTAAATGATTTAATTAATTTTCTATACAAGCAACATATTTTAGCACACTTAAATGATTAATGTATGTGTATGTTTAGAATTTATATTTTAATTGATTGAATTATTTAAACTTATTAATTTAAAACTTTATGAAAATTCTTATAGAAAAAGGACATAAGAAAAAAATTAAATAGGCATGTGTTTGTTAAACTAGGGAAGTGAGGTAATCAAATGACCTCCTTGGAGATAGCTAAAGGCTCGTATTCTCAGGATGTCTAGACAATATACGCATTTGCATTCAAACATATTTAAATTCATATACATTAACATAGGAAGTAAGCTCCAAATAATATGGCTAATTAATTTGACCACTTATTTAATTATGAATGCATGCAATTTTAATGTAAAATGGGATTTTCATTCACTAATCACATGTAGATATACATGTACAAAGATATAGGCAAGTATGTGTCATTGTTAAACCAGTAAGGTAATCAAATGACCTCCTTAGGGAACTAAAGCCTTGTATTCTAGGATGTCAAGACTATATACTTGCTTTTCTTGGACACACATGGATGTATACATAAATGAAAAGAAAACCATGCAAAGATTGTATATTTTTTTTGATTGAATCATTTATATATGAATTAAAGCTCTATCCAAATTCTAATATTAAAATACATAAGAATGAAATCAAATGGGTATGTGTCATTATTAAACCAGAGAAGTGCATTAATCAAATGACCTCCTTGGGCTAATAAAACCTCATGTTCACAGATGTCCAAACTATATACCCACATGCATTTCTTATGTATTTATGACAACATCATAACACATATTATTATTCATTTATAAGCTTTTGAAAAATATATTTGTATTTAGTAGTGATAATAACCACACATATATTAAATTAAATCAACACATGCAAGCTTACAAAAAAGAAAACCATTTTATTTGGCTTTATTTTGAAAAGATGGATGCATGGATTCAAATGACATACCAAATTTAACATGATTGGAAAGAGGGCAATCAAATATAAGCATGTGAATCATTTAGCCAAACTAGTTCTTAAGGGAAATCAAATCAAATAAGATTATTTAAAGTAAACCAAAGCTTCTTTATTAATTAAGTTTTGGATTTGATTTGATTTAAAGTGGAGAAGAGAAATCATCACTTGATGTTTTAAACCCATTCCCACATTAGTGATTTTATTTAATTTAAGAAATTTATTGTATTTTATAGGTTAATTAAGTTGAACCCTTAATTAGATGAATTAATTACCCTTACCTATGTCACCTTAAAGTAATTAACTAAATAATTATGAGCTATGCATGGTAAATAAACTTACAATGATCTAGGAAATAAAAGGGCCTAATGCAATTGGCTCATGATTAATAGTTAATTAGATTAAGGGACTTAATTAATTACTCTTATGGTTTTCCCACATATATGGACTAACCATAATTTCATTAAACTCCTTTAGGTTATTAAACCTAAAGATCTACCCCATCATTTAATTAATTAAGGTCTGATGTGATTATTATTTTAATTTGATTAAGTGATTTAATTTTGTTAAATCTTAATTAATTTTATTTTAAAAGGAATGAAATGAACTTAAGGAAAGAGGTGCAACCCTATTCCTTAGTTCACTTACTATTGAACAATTATTAATAAATTTTATCAATTTATTTACTACTCATGGGATTAATTAATCATTAATTAAAAAAGAGTAGTTAAGGTTTAATTAGTCAATTTTCCTAATTAAGTGAGCAATAAATCCCAAAAAATTATGGGAGGCACAGGTCATCCCATTAAATTAAAATAAAATTTTGGAT
This sequence comes from Cymbidium sinense, assembly GCA_021442155.1. Lineage (NCBI taxonomy): Eukaryota > Viridiplantae > Streptophyta > Magnoliopsida > Asparagales > Orchidaceae > Cymbidium > Cymbidium sinense. The sequence goes on along the minus strand of JAKCPB010000262.1, from coordinate 354,666 downwards.
TAATTGCTTAAGTAATTAAGGAGTAATTAAGCTAATAAATTTTGTAATTAAACCTTAATTAAACCTTAATTAAACCTTAATTACTATTTTAAATTAGTTAAGATCATTTTTAATTAATTCTTCTTAGAAATACCTTTAAAAGGAGTATTTACTTGCATTTTTCAATTTCTCTATGATTTTTTATGATTTTCAGAAGTTTTAGACATTAAAATAATTAATTAAGCCAAATTAAAGACTAATCCTATTGGCGCCACATGGCACGCTGACGCGACATGCTTTCCACGTGGCTCCATCAGATTGGCTACTTAAAACTTACCCGACTTAGCGTCGACGAGGCGGTGACAAATGTGCTTTCTTGTCCACTGTCCGATCTAAGATTAGATGGCTACGATTAATCCCATAGCTTAATAAGATTAAATCAGATTGATCTAGCAAATCTAATCACCATCGTCCATTTTGATCATGTGGAATAGACGGTTCGTGATCTAACTTGGTGAGGAGAATGGAGTATCACCATTGCTCACTTGATCTGAGCTTACAAGCTTGGATCAACTCCAAAAGGATCTCACACCTTCACGACATCAATCGGATGGGATCCAATGTCAATATCACATGAGATGCAAGTTTAATTCAAAAAGCTCTAATTGCCTAAGGATCAATTTTGGAAGCATACCTCACCGGAGCTCAACCCCGGTGACTCGAATGACTGAGGAAGATCATCTAGTGGAGACGAAGCCTTGTTGAGCAGTACTTAGATCAATTCCTTGATGCTCACTCAGAAGGCCATGAACTGATGTTTTGGAGCTCGACATTGATTGAAGTCCCACCACCAGTGCTCGAAAGCTTGGGAGATGATTCGTTCTTGCTCAATGAGGCCTAGGGAAGGTGTGTGTAAAGTTAATTTGAGCTTGATGGATAAATGGGGAAGTTAAGTCAAAAATGGGAGTGTTATATTTTGGGACGGACGGGAATGGCATTTTTCGATTAAGGAACGAGCTTGGGAGGATAAGGAATGGCTCTAATGGCTTTAAAGAATGATTTTTATGTGTGTTTTAGTGGAAACGAGAGGGTGTATAGCCCCCTTCATCTTGATCGGATGGTGGGATTGGGTTTGGCTTCTAATGGTCGTTCGACCATCTCAGGGAGTCATGGGTGGAAGGGAGGAGGTGAGTTAGCTCAGCTTGGTTGGTTGAAGGTGAGGTTTCTACTAAGGAGGATCACGGGTGTCCTATGAGTTTAAAATGCTCCCATTGGGAGGGTAAGGTGATTTCACCTCCCATGGGTCATGGCTGACCCAACCACCCCTTAGGCCAAGTTGGGCAGTGTCCTAGGTGCCTAGGTGGACCATTCAGAGAGTACCAAATGGCTAAGAAATAGAAATGACCATTTACATGGGTGATTTGTCTCATGTGATGACCTTGACCCAAGGGTAGAATCACCATTTGGCATTGGATTTGATTTGGGCATATTTGAAATGAGCCAAAGTGGGTTAGCCTTGAAGTCAATTGGAGTTGATTTGCTTAGGTTTGGCTCAATTTGACTCATTAAGGTGAAATTGGGTTAGATTGGGTCAAGTTGACCAATTGGTCAAATTAGGTCAAACCAAGGGTTGGGTCAAGTTCATATGATCATTTGGGATTTTTTGGTTCAATTAGTTTGGTTTAGTTTGGCTTAGATTTGATTTTGGCTCATTTGAATTCATTTGGGTCAAATGAGTTAAGTTGACCAATTTGACCAAATTGGCCAAATTGGCTTGGGTTGGGTGTTGGTTTGGGTTTAGTTAACCAATTGAAGATGATTGTAGGCTTTAGTTTCAACTAATTCAAATTTTGTTTAGATTTAGGCCAACTTGAACCTTCAGGTCAATTTGGGTTATGTAGGTCAATTGAGTTCAATTGGGTCCAATCATGGCTTTGGTGATGTTCAACAATCAATTTGGAATGAACTTGAGCCATAGTTGCAATCAATTTGGTTTATATTTTGATTTGATCCAATTTGATCTTTTAGGTCAATTTAGGTCAACTTGGGTCAAGAGGGCCAATTGGGTTTGGTTTGACTCAATTGAAGGTCAAATCATATTCAAATATTGATTTTGATTTGGTATGAATCATTAGTTTCAAGGATTTGGCTTAGGTTTAATTTGGCTAGTCGGGTTCATATGGGTTAAGGGGTTGACTTGGTCAAATGACTAAGTTGACTTAGTTTGACCAATTTGTGACAATTGATCAACTAGTGATCAACAATCATGATGGGAGGTTTTGATGGGCTTGGTTCAATCCAATATTGGTAGGATTAGAACTTAGCTCAAATAGGTCAAATTGGCCACTTTGGGTCAAGAGTGGACAATTGGGTTTAGTTGGCTTGATTTTGGGTTGAGTTTGATTTAGTTGAGTTTATATATGGATTTGAGATTGATATATAAATTCAATTGCAATTGGTTCATTTGAACATTTCAAGTCAAAGGGGTTAAGTTGGGTTTGACTTGGGTTGATTTTGGTTTAGCTTGATGGTTGTAGATTTCGTCTATATTTATGAATATGATTGAAGGTATGATTGATTCATGAAAAAATAAATTGAATTTGGGTTTTGAAATGAAGGAATTTGGCTAAGTCCATGGAGTTGGGTCATGTGGCTTAGGTTTGGATTTTTATTTGGTTTGATTTAGTTTTGATAATTTAAATGTATATTTCATTTAAATTTGTGAAGATTATTGAAATAATGATTGATTTGTAATAAATTGAGTTTGGCTTGATTTGGATTAAGATGGGATAGGTCATATGGCTTATGATGGGTTTTGATTTAATTTGATTTAGTTTGATTTAGTTTTGATCATTTGAATGTAGATTTGATTTATATTTAGGAACATGATTGAAGATATAAATTGATTATAAGATAATCAATTGATTTTGGATTGATTTGGATTAAGATTTGGCTAAGTCCATGGGATAGGTCCTATGGCTTAGGAAGGGTTTCAAGTTTGGATTTGATCATGGGCTTCAATCATTTGGTTCTAGAATTTGGTTTTGGATTTGGATTTGAATTTGATATTTGAATTGACTTGAGGTTTGGTTTGAGAAGGTGAACATGGATTGGATTTGGGTTGTAAGGTAGGTGGATTATCCTAATCCCAAGGCATAACCTAATCTTATAGTTAACCCTTAAGTCTTTAGCTTAGGTTAAGTGTTTACCTAATTGTTAGAAGTGTCTTTGACTAGGGAAGTCTTTGTGTCTAGAAGACTCCTTAGTCTAAGATGGAAAGATTGAATCCACTCCAAAGTGAGGTCAGCCAGGCTCCCAGTGTTGCCCTTGGAGATAGATGATTGGAACAGAAGCTAAGTTTCATATTATAGACTCGGATACATCTTTCAATGTTTTGCTTGGGAGACCATGGATACATGAGAGCAACATAGTTACATCCTCTCTACATCGACATATGAAATTTGTGAGAGATGGGATAGGTCTATGTCAAAGGGAGATCAAAGCCATTTAGTTCATGAGGTCGCATATATGAGGATGCTTACTACCTCCCTCAAAATCAACAAGTCTATTCTCACAAACTTGGCCAAAGTTTAAAAAAAAAAAAAAAAAAAAAGAAAATGAAAAAAAGAAAGAAAAGAAAAGAAAAGAAAGAAAAAAAGAAAATAAAATGGAGCGAAAATAGACTTGGAGGAGGAAGTGGAGCCTGACATTAGATTCCACCCATAGTTCATTACTCCATTCGAACATATGGGTAGGATGACCTGACCTCCACCAGGAGGAAGAAGCCAGTTCAAAGGCAGTCCTAGGGGTGGAAAACCATTTTATTGGCCACCCAATAGATGATATGTCCCACTACCGGGTACACTTTATCATATACTTAGAATCTAGTTCATAGGATGAGTCTTATATGGTTAGCACACCATAATCTTCTCAATAGTAGATTCCCTTGGAAGTGACACTTGAGCAGATAATGATGAAGAGGGCTCCAAAGCAAAGCATAAGTGTATCCAAGTCTATATGTGAAATAGTTAGGCATCATTGGGAACCTTAGCTCTAACCCACTTTCCTCTCAAAATTCTTGGGGTTTGGTAGTTTAGGAAGCCTTAAGTCATCCATAGGTGTGAAGACTCAAGGTTCTTTAGGAGCATCATCCTCAAGTCAAGAAGTCGATGTAGAACTTGATGATGATTCATATAAAGATTTAATAGAATTACCTTTTGATTGGTACTTGCCTTGTATTCATAATTTATCAAAGAAAGGGTTAATCCCACATACTTGGTCAAAGCATAGGTCAGACTACTTTGAAAGAATATGGAAGAACAAATGCTAAAGCTCTCAATCAACACCAAGACTAGGATTTGGTATAGTGGGTCCAGTCGATGATGACGATTACTACTTAGTCATCATGAATCATTTGGAATCGATAGGTTCTTTTCAAATCACATTAACTCATATGAGGAGTTATGCTTAGAAACTTGATGATCGGATGATTTTGAAGTCAATGATGCACCACTAGAGTTGAAGAAGATCAAGTCAACCATCGATGAAATAAATGAAATCAACTTAGGAACATCAGTTCTTTGTTGAATGAAATTAAAACCAATGACTTAGTTAGCCTATTGAATGAGTTTAAGGACATTTTGCATGGAGTTATGAGGAGATGCCGGATTGGCTCACATAGCAATCCATAAATTAGCAATAAAACTCGCTAACCCTATCAAGCAAGCTCCTAGACATATGGTTAGACATAAAACAATAGGTCATTTCAGTCAAAGAAATTGATGTTAGCTTCATCCAGGAAGAAAAATACCCTACCTAGTTAGCCAGCATCATCCTTGTTAAGAAAAGGAATGGCCAAATTCACATATCTGTCAATTTTAGGGATTTAAATAAGGCATGTCCAAAAGATGAATTTCCACTATCAATCTTGGAGCTAATGGTGAACATTGCCTCATCTCATGTAGTCTTCTATTTCATGGATGGCTCATCTAGATATAACCAAATAAAGATGGCAGTTAAAGATGAAAGAAACACTTCTTTTAGAACCCCAATTGAAATCTATTGCTATAAGATCATGCCTTTTAGCCTTAAAAATGGTAGTCTACATGATGACTCAATTGAACTCATTCATCATCAATTTGAGTGCTATGTCGATGATCTCATGGTTAAAAGTATAGAAGAAGACCATCTCTTTGACTTGAGAGTAGTTTTGAATAGTTAAGATAATTTAACCTAAAATGAACCACGAAGTGTGCATTTGAGTATCTTCAAAGAAATTCCTTGGGTTTGTTGTCTAACACTAGGGAATTGAAATAGATCGAGAAGATCAAGGTGATATTAGAAATGCCACCCCTAAAAGTTTAACTCAACTCAGATCATTCCAAGGGTGGTTGGCATATCTAAGATGCTTTATATCCAACCTATTGGGAAGATGTACCATTCTTAGCACTTGTCAAAAAGGATGCCAAGTTCAGGTGCGATGATAAGTGTGAGTATGCCTTCGAAGACATCAAGCATTACCTGATGACACCACCGATTCTAGCAACCCTTATCCCTGGCAAGATGCTCAAACTTTACACTACTGTGTTAGATAACTCCCTTAGTGCCTTGTTGGCCTAAGCCAATGATGAAGGGAAGGAAAATGGACTCTACTACCTCAACCATTGTCCAATCCTTGATAATTATCCACCCATTGAGAAGCATTGCCTAGCTTTAATCTTTGCATCCCAAAGCTACACCACTACATGCTTCCTCATAAGGTGAACTTATTCTCTAAGATCAATCCACTTTAGAATCTCATGACATGGCCGATGTTATCCAGATAGTTGGCACGATGTTCCATGACCCTCATAGTTTGAAATTACCTTCATACCCCTCTGTGCACTGAAAGAACAAGTGCTTGAAGATTTCTTAATAGCACACCCACTTCCTGCTGACTCTCCCCTTAGTGATGATCTCCTCGATGAACAAATCATGAACTTAGGGGATTCTAGCATTCATTGATGTGGAAGATTTTCTTCAAAGAGAAAAATATCTCTTAAAGAATGATGAGATTCTCATCCCAATCTGATGGACTCAAGGCTGAATATGCTGATTGAGTTAGCCATTACTCTAGCATCTAACATCAACATCTTTGGGGATTCTCAGTTAGTTATCAACCAAATCACTGGGTCCTATAAGATTATAAAGCCCAAGCTCCATCACTACCATAAGTACACCATTGATTTATTGGCCTAAATCCCAGAGGTTACCATTTATAAGATTCCTCATGGAGAGACTACTGTAGCGTATGCTTTAGCCAAGCTTGCCAAGGAGTTGGGATATCTAGAGGATGAGTCCATATCAATAAAGGTCGAAAATAGATAAGTTTTATCCCTTATTTATAAACTCATCAAAAGTACTCTCTTGAAGGAAAGTTGCCATTGCAAGAAGGATGAGGAGATAGATTGGAGGCAACCATTCATGGATTACCTAAATAAAAACAAACTACCTTAAGAGAAGTCCCAAGCCCATCAAATGAAGTAGAGGGCACATTCCTACACTCTTATGGATGGTGTCTTATATTGGTAGTCTTTTGATCATATGTGGTTACCTTATTTAGACAAGAATGAAGCCAGTAAGATCATGACCAAGGTACACTTAGGATTACGTGGAGCCAACCAATCCAATCTGATGATGAAAGCTAGGATTAAGAGACTAGGATACTATTGGCCATTGATGATCAAAGATTGCATGAATATGGCTAGGAGATGCCACCAATGTCAAATACGCAGTGTGGTCCTACACTAACCACCCAACATTCTACATCCTACATGGCCTCATCGTCATTCGAGTGTTGGGTACCAACATAGTGGGTTCAATTGATCCTCCTTCTTCCAAGGATCATCAGTTCATCTTAGCTGCTACTGACTGCTTTTCCAAATGGGAGAAGGTGATTCTGCTCGAGAGCTCACAACTCCGTATGTGCTCCAAATTTTTAGGAACCATATCGTATATAGGTTCGGAGTGCCTCGATGAATTATTTTTGATAATGGTACTGCATTCAAGAGCACCGAGATCAACAAATTTTCTTGGAGACACAACATAAATTGGACATATTATACCATCAACTACCTAAGGGAAAATGGCTTAGCAGAAGTGTACAATAAAACTCTCATCCAAATACTAAAGAAAGTACCCAACAATAATAAGCGATAGTGGCATGAGTAGTTAGTTGAAGCCTTGTGGGCCTACCACACAATATAAAGAACTCCAAGTTAGTCTACTCCTTTCTCCTTAGTGTATGGGTTCGAAGCCTTTCTATCATTAGAAGTCAAACTCCCATCATTTAGGATAGCTGTGGGTAGCAAGATCACAACAGAACATAACACCAATTTGTGGTTAGAAGAGCTTGAAGGTTTGGAGGAGATGCTTGCAGGCATGCAAAACCTGAAGTTGTACAAAGCTTAAAATGATTCAAGCTCTGAACAAGTTGGTCAATCCTAGAACTTTTCAAGTAGAGAGCTTATTTTAGTTCTAGACCAATGTTGCCTATATCGTAAGATGGGAAAGTTTGAATCCACTTAGGAAGGCCCTTTTACCATAGAGAAGACCTACCAAAGAGGATCTTATTAGCTTATTAATCATAAGGGAGAGTGCCCAATTCAAATCAATGGCTCTACTTAAGGAAATATTATAAATCATTTTTAAAATTATTATCATCCATGAAAATTCCATTTTGAATTCAATCTCTTCCATGTTGAAAGTATTCTTTTGATGTGTTTAGGTAGGTGTAAGGAACCCGAAAGTGGCATCCTATCCTTCATTGACACAACAAAATACAAAACAACCACAAACAAACATATAAAACAAACACATATCTTTATCTCGAGCTACTGAAGTTGAAATAACACCCCAGGCACTCACTCTCAAGAGTCTAGGTGGGCCGACGGCTACCTTGCTAGTGTGTCACCCTAGTGGTCTTCTTACTTTGGAGAATGTAAGTCCATGCTATCCTTCCTTATTACACACCCGATGAGTGCTTGTTAGTTTGGTAGGCCTTATTGCATGGCCGTAAGCTACCTCACGTTGGCTTTGTTTAAGAGGATGTGAGTCAACACTTTCTTCTTAGATTAACTTTCGTACACTGATTGGGTCAAGTATATTTGAGGTTTAGGATAAGTCCCCTAGGGGCCTTCTTCTCTTCAAGTCCGGTCTAGTCCTTCCTGGGCTCCGCTTAGTAGTTGTCGATAACATCTCTCCATCACGACACTATCCCGATGATCCTCCCACTTAGAAGCCTACATGCTTTCTTTTCTGATTGATCGTTGCACACCGACAGGTACCTTAGGTTGGTTGGTTCTCATACTTTAGGATACACCATTCATGGTAGATGTAAATCTATTACACTTCCTCCTTGAGTTGGCACACCACACCTATAAGCTTTACTTTTCCAGGCTTAGGATAATGAGCACCTCCCTTGTGGGCACTATATTTGGATCACATCCTTGCACCCCAATACACAAGTTAATATGATTGACAGCTTCCTTTCCTAGTAAGCACCCTTGTGGTTAGAGAATCCATCTTGTGGATGTGCAGATTCTCCCTTTGTCAAGCAAATTTGAGATAGGTCAAGGCTGAGATAGGCCCTTCTCAATGTGATCCCTCACACACCAACAGGGTCAACACAAACATATAAACAAAATATATATTCATTTGTGGATTAGGAGGACACTCCTAGTGGTACCTTTTCCCAAGAAATATCCTATCTTAAGCAAAAACTCCTATAAGAATCACTTGAGAACTCTTGAGTTGATAAGTCCCCAGGGCATTGAATCAAGTAGTCCCTAAGTTGGGTTTGATTTGTTATGCATGCCACTGTCACCTTAGAGTATTCCCCTTCAAGATAAGCCCTTCCTCAGACACCAAAAAAATGCAACCCTTAGTTTCCTACCCCATGGCCAAGGACTATCCCTTTGGATTTGTAAATTGAGATAGGACAAGTCGATAAAGACCCTTCAAGGGTCCATTACATACGGTCTAGGGTCGGGTTTGTGTTTTGGTTTAGGGTTAGTTGGTTTGTTTTGTTTAGGTTTAGTTTTGGGTTTTGGTTTAATTTAAATTAACAAATTGGTAAGTTTAGTTTTTTTTTTATTTATTTTAGTTTATTTTAATTTTATTTTATTTAGTTTATTTTTATTTTTTTATTTATTTTAGTATTTATTAAGTTCATTTATTTTAGTTTAGGTTTTATTTTAATTTATTTTAGGTTTAGGTTAAGTTTATGCTATTTTGAGTTTAGTTTTATTTTATTTTATTTTTTAGGTTTAGGTTTTTATAGTATTTTTAGGTTTAGTTTTTTATTTTTTTATTTAGGTTTTAAGTTTTATTTGAGGTTTATTTTAGGTTTTATTTTTAGTTTAGGTTTAGGTTTATTTTAGTATTTTTTTTTAGTAGTTTAGTATTTTATTTAGGTAGGTTTATATATTATTTAATTTAGTTTAGTTTTATTTTGGGTCTTTTAGTTTGGATTTTTTCATATTTTCTATTTTTTTTATGTTTAGGTATTTATTTAGTTTTATTTATTTTATTTTAAGTTTATTTTATCATTTATCTTTATTTTTATTTTATCAGCATTTTATTTTAGTATTTTATCTTTAGTCTATTTAGGTTTTATTTATTTTATCTTAGTTTTAGTTTTATTTATTTTATGCTAGTTATTATTTTAGGTTATTTTTTATTATTTATTTTATTATTTTATTATTAAGTTTTATTTATTTAAATCCTTTATTTAGTTTAGGTTTGTGGTTTAGGTTTTGTAGGCTAGGGCCCAGGGGCTCAGGGTCCGGTGGCTTAGGGCCAGTGGCCCAGGGTCAGGTTGTGGGCCTGGCCCAGTGGCCTTGGTTTGTGGATAGGGCTCAGGGGTAGGGCTCTGGGTCAGGGCAGGGTCTTGGCCCAGGGCCCAGGTAGTGGCCAGTGTCAGGTAGGTTAGGTTTAGGCTTTAGGGTAGGGCCTAGGGTATAGGGTCTTTTAAAAAGCAAACCCATAGTTTAGTTTATTTAGTTTCTTTTATTTTAGTTTATTTTATTTTATATTTTATTTAGTTTATTTTATTTATTTTAGTTTATTTATTAGTTGATAGTTTAGTTTAGTGAGTTTATGTTTATTTTTTAGTATTTTTTATTTTTTTTTTAGGTTTAGTTTTTTTTTTATTAGCTAGTAGTTTAGGTATTATTTAGGTTTAGGTTTATTTTATATTTAGTTTATAGGTTTATTTTATTTTAGTTTATAAGTTTATTTATAGTTTATTTTATTAGTATTTTATTTATTTATTTATTTTTTTTTTAATTTATTTTATTTATTTTATTTAGGTTTTTTAGTTTATTTTATTTTCTTAGGTTTTTATTTATTTTATTTTATTTAGTTTTATTTTATTTAGGTTTTATTTTATTTTTTTATTTTATTTTTTTATATATTTTATTTAGTTTATTTATTTTATTATATTATGTTATTTTATGTTTAAATTCAATTTTATATTTTTATTTAAATATTATTTATTTTATTTTATTAGGTATAGTTTAGGAGGATTTTGATTTGAGGGTTAGGAGGGTTTAGAGGTTAGTTGTAGAGTGGGGTTTAGGGAGGGTAGTAGGGTTTTAGTAGGGAGGGCTTTAAATTTTATATATATTTTAAATTAAATAAATAAGCAGTTTATTTATTTAATTTAATTTATTTTATTTTAATTTTTTATTTTTATTATTATTTATTTATTTATTTTTTTTGTCCATTTTTAATTTAGGTTTTTTATTTTAGTTTTATTTTGGTTTAGGTTTAGTTTATTTAGTTTATTTGATTTTTTATTGATTTAGGTTTTAGTTTTATTTAGTTTAGTTTATTTTATTTTATATTTATTTATTTAGTTTTTTTTATTTTAATATTTAGTTTAGGTTTAGTTTATTTTTTTAGTTTAGTTTATTTTATTTTATTTTTATTTAGGTTATTTTTATTTTAGGTTTAGGTTTTATTTTATTTTTTAGTTTTAGGTTTTATTTTAGGTTTACTTTTAGTTTAGGTTTAGGTTTATTTTAGTTTATTTATTTGTGTAGCTCATTTAGATATTTTAGGTTGGTAGTTTATATTATTTATGCTTTAGTTTATTTTATTTTTTATTGTTTAGGATTTTTATTTTGGGGTTTATATTTTTTATCTATTTTTAGGTTTATTTTAAGTTTATTTTTTTTAGTTTATTTTATTTTATTTTATTTTTATTTTTATTTTATTTTAATTTATTTTATTTTTTTATTTTATTTTAGGTTTTTAGTTTTTTTTTAATAGTTTATTTTATTTATTTTATTTTAGTTTAGTTTTATTTATTTTATTTTATTTTTTTAGTTTAGGTTGTGTTTAGTTTATTTTTTATTTTATTATTTTATTTTATTTTAGGTTTTTTAATTTTATTTTAGATTTTATTTAGAGTTTAGGTTTTAGCTTTTTAGGGTGAGGGGGTTGGGCTCATTTTGGCTCTTTGGGTTTATGGGTTTGGTGGGTTTAGGGTTTTTGGGGTTTGTGGTTTAGGATTAGGTTTAGGTTTAAGGTTTTGGGTTTAGGGTTTAGGATTTTGGTTTTTTTAACTGAGAACAAATTCAAATTCATCATTTCTTCTTTTGATTTCATAAATGAATTAACACAAGTTTTCTAAGAAAAGTGACAAGATAAAAAAATGAGCATGAGCAAAGAAAAAATTATAGATAACTTGAACCGTCTTAACTATAAAGACAAGACATAAGCAGGATCGCCGCTCTTTAGTTTCTCCAGCTCATCAACCACTTTTCTCCCAGTGGATCCACCATCATATCCCCAATCACTCCTCCACCACCACCATGGTCAGAACCTCTATCGCCTCCTCCCCTTCCATAACCACCACACATCACCACCACCTCATATATCATCGACCTCCATCCCCACACCATCAGGATAACCAGCCTCCACCGCCAGATCTGGGATCCCTTGACGGGTGATTTTCCATCTGCTGGCTCCCACTCTTGGGGTTTAGGTTAGGGTTTAGGTGGGGTGGGTTTAGAGGGTTTAGTAGGTTTAGGGTTTAGATTTTGGTGGGTTTTCTTTGTGGTTTAGTTTGTGATTAGGTTTAGGGTTTTTTTATTAAATGCAAAAAGTTTTAGGTTTTAATTTATTTTTTTATTTTATTTTAGTTTATTTTATTTTATTTTATTTAGGTTTATTTTATTTTATTAGTTTATTTTATTTATTTTGTTTATTTATTTTAATTTCTTTTATTTTAGTATTTTTAGGTTGAGGTTTAGTTTATTATTTTATTTATTAATTTTATATTTTAAGTTTAGTTTTTTTTTATTTTTTAGGTTTAGGTCATTTTATTTTTAGGTTTAGGTTTTGTTATTATTTTAGGTTTGTTTTTAGTTTTATTTTTAGTTTAGTTTAGGTTTATTTTATTTTATTTTATTTTATTTGGTAGGGTTTAAGTTTAGTTTATTTGGGTTTAGGTTTAGGTTTGATTTTAGTTTAGTTTAGGTTTATTTATTATCTAGGTTTTTTTTTTAGTGGTAAGTCTTTTTATATTTTAGGAGTTTTTATTTATTTTATTTTATTTCATTTTAGATTTTTTTTATTTTTTGTTTTAGTTTTATTTTATTTAGGTTTTATTTAGGTTTATTTTATTTTGTAGTTTTTTTTATTTTCTTTATTTTATTTTAGTAGTTATTTTATTTTTATTATTTTAGGAGTTTAGTTTAGGTTTTATTTTTATTTTTTATTTTCTTTAAGTTTAGTTTTATCTTTAGGTTTTATTTAGTTTAGTTAAGGTTTTGTGTATTTTAGGGTTTTATGGATTAGGGTTTATGGTTTAGGGTTTGTGGTTTAGATTTAGGTTTAGGTGGGTTTGGGGTCAGTAGGTTTTGTTAGGGTTTAGGGTTTGGGGTGGTAGTTTAGGTTTAGGGTTCATGTTATAGTTTAGGTTTAGGTTTTGGTTTTTTTAATAGGAACAAATTTAGAATCAATATTTCTTCTTTCAGATTTCATCATACCAAGCAGTGCACCAAGTTTTCTAAGACACAAGCGACGACATAGATCAAAAATGAGCACGCATAGAGGAAATAAAAAACCCTAGATAACTAGAACCATCTTTGCAGTAAAGACAGTTCCATAAACCAGATCGATCTTCTTCAATTTTTCTAGTTCCATCGTAACCACTCCTCTCGAGCGTGATCCACCATCATATCCTTGATCACTCCTCCGCCACCACCAATCAGAACCTCTGCCACTCCTCCCACCTCCATAACCATCACTATTCACCACCACCTCCATATCCACCAAAGACTCTAGATCCCCCACCACCACGATGCCACCTCCCCTTCCACCTCCATCGCCGACATGACCCAGCCTATGATGATGCATACTACCATCAATGTTTTGCCCATTCTTAGGTTTAGTTAGATTGGTAGGTTTTGGGTTTAGGTTTATTTTTAATTTATTTTAGTTACTTTAGGTTTATGTTTAGTAAGGGTGGTTGGTAGGGTTTAGGATTTAGGGTAGGTGGGTTTAGGTTTAGTAGAGGGTAGTTTTAGGTTTAGGGTAGGTAGGGTGTGGTGGTCAGGCTAGGTGGCCTAGGGGCCCAGGGTTTTTTGGGTTTAAAGCCTTTGGATTTAGTTTAGATTTTTTTAAAAGCAAACCAGTAGGTTTATTTAGTTTAAATGTTTATTTTTATTTATTTTAATTTATTATAATTTATTTAGTTTAGATTTAGGTATTTAATAGTTAGGTTTTATTTAGTCAGTCTTATTTTAAGTTTTTTTTACTTTATTTTGTGCTAGTTTTAGGCCTCAGCCTTTATGGTGGGCTTGGGGCTCAGGCTTAGGTTTAGGGTTTTGGGCCCAAGCCCAGGATCATGGCCCAGGGCCCAGGGCCCATGGCCTAGGTCAGTTTGTGGCCCAGGGCCTGGCCCAAGATCAGGGTTTGGGCCTGGTCTTGGATCTGGGGCCTGTGGTAGGGCCCAGGGCCGAGGCCCAGGGCTCAGGTGAGGTCAGGCCTGGCCTAGAGCACAAGATGTGAGCCTAGGCCTTAGGGCAGTGTCAAGGTCCGTGCCTTAGCCTCCTAGGATCTGTTTTCAGATTCAGTGGCCTAGGGCCTAGGATTTAGGATCATTTTAAGCAAACCAGGTTAGGATCATTTAATCCATCTTTTATTTAATTTATCTTAGCCTTTATCTTTAGTTTTATCATCAGCATATAGTCACCTAGATTTATCTTATTCTTTGTGGCCTATGGCCTAGGGTAGGGTTCCCAGGCTCCCAGTGGCCCATGGCCCAGGGTTTGGCCTGTATTTAGGGTTGGGGCCTGTGGCCCAGTGCCTGTGGCCTGGGCTCAGGCCCAGGGTCAGGCCCAGTGGGGCCTGGGGTCAGGTTGTGGTTTTAGCTCAGGGCCTAGGGCCCAGGGCCTAGGCAGGGCCTAGGTCCCAGATTTAGTGAGGTATTTTTAAATCCCAATAGGTTTAGGTTTTAGTTTATTTTGTTTATGTTTTAAATTAAGCAAACCCAGTAGGTTAGTTTATTTAGTTTAATCTTTATTTTAGTTTATTATTTTTTTATTTTATTTATGTTTATTTTTATTTTATTTAGTTATTTTATTTATTTTGGTTTATTTTTTTTTAGTTTAGTTTTATTTTAATTTTTAGTTTAGGTTTAGCTTTAGGTTTATTTTTTAGTGAGTTATTTTTTATTTTTTATTTTATTTTATTTATTTTAGGTTTAGGTTTAGATTTTATTTTATTTTATGTTTAGGTTTATGTTTTATTTTAGGTTTTTTGTTTATTTTTTTTAATTTAGGTTTAGTCATTTTTTAGTTTATTTTATTTTATTTGGTTTTAGGTTTGCTTGGGGTTTAGTTTATTTTAAGTTTAGTTTAGGTTTAGTTTATTTAGTTTATGTGTATTTATTTTTAGTTTATTTAGTTTAGGTTTATTTTTATTTTTTTAGGTAGGGTTTTAGTTTAGGTTTATTTTTTATTTATTTTAGGTATTCTAGCTTTATTTTGTAGGTTTTATTTAGTTTTATTTAGGTTTATTTATTTTATTTTAGGTTTTATTCTGTTCATTTTATTTATTTACTAGGTTTTAATTTATTTTATTTTAGTTTAGTTTTTTATTTTATTTTATTTTATTTTAGGTTTAGGTTTAGGTTTTGGTTTTAGTTTTGGTTTTCATTTTATTTTATTTAGGTTTAGGTTTTTAGGTTTTAAGGGTTTAGGGTTTATAATTTAGGGTTTAGGTTTTGGGGTTTAGGGTTGAGGGTTTTAGGGTTTAGTGTTTAAGGGTTAGGATTTAGGGTTTTGGGGTTTAGGTTTTAGGGGTTTTTTTTAGGGAAAGTAGGGAAATTTTATTGCCACAAAGAAAAAGTATAAAGTCCTTGGAGGGGGTAAATCTCTAAGCTAATGCTCAAAGAGCTACAATAAATCCTAAAGAGATAAACCCCTAACTATTACAATAATGAAGGAAAGAAAGCAAAAAAAAAAAAAAAAACCAAAGAATAAAAATCCATGTGAATAAAGAATCATGAGAAGTTGAACTAGAATTTCAGTCCGTCTGATACCAGCAAGATCCACCTATAAGACTCTCCCAACCTATAAAAGAAATCTACAACATACATTTGAGAGGATGAGTACTATTAAGCAAGCATAAAAAGTAAGAGCAAAGAAAAGGAGTATAGTAAAAAAAGGCTCAGGCTCAGTTACAATCATTTCAAGGAGCAACACTATATGTAAGCATCCAAACTTCAGGATAAGGATTACAATTACATATAGCGCTACCAGCCAAAAGAAAAAAGACTGGGAAACATCAAGGCCTCATAGCCAACATACCTCATGTAGCCCATCATCCAAAGTCCGTCATCCAACAAGGCTGCAAAATCCTCCAAACAACAAACATAACAGCCAACTACCAAGCCACCAGAACAACCAAGCCCAATAAAGCAGATAATCAACCAACCATCATGGATAGCAACAATACAGTAGAGCACCACTAAAGCCACCACCAAAAAGGATTAACCAAATCAAAAGGAGCAAGCATCATGATAGGGGTAACAACACAAACTAGCGATAAACAAGAGCAAAAAAGAAAACACAAAAGTGCTCATATCCACCACCAACAAAGCAGAAAAAAGATCTAGTAAAAACACCCATATCAAATAGGTGGCAACAAAGTCCACCCAAATAGAAAAAAGGGGTCGCAATAAAAAAAAATAAAGCAGGAGGAAACTAGAAATATAGGTCAAAGAAAGAACACTAGCAAGTTCTCAGAATAGTCACCAAAGGAGTAAGAAAAACTAGCCAAAATAACCACCCCTCCAACCAACCCAGCCTGCCAATACAACCAACCAAACCAGCCATCCAACATATCCTCCAAGCCAACCACCACAGCAGTAGAAGATCCAAGTTAGTGTAAAGACCAACAGCAGTCATCAAGCAAAAATCACCCAAGATAGTAAAGGAAAGGGTAGAAGCAAATCGCAGCCACCAAACCCAACCAAGGAAAAAGAAAATCTGATCTAGGTAAGTAGAATAACAAGCCAAAGATGAAAAGGTACAAAGCCTAGTAAGATAAACTACAAGCCAACCAATAGGAATAACATTAATAAAGGCACCCAACCAAGTCACTAACACCCAAGGCCAACTAACAGCCATAAAATAGCCTTTAACCAACCAATCCAAAACAATACCCAAACCCAAAGCCGCTATAGCCAAGAGAGGAAGGCCAATACCGAAGGAGGTTAAAACCATAACCAAAAGAAACAAAAAAAAATCAGCAAAACCAACCACCAAGCCCCAGTCAATAAAATAGAGAAAACAATAGCGAACCTACAACCTCCACCATGACAAAATGAAGCCAGAGATAAACAACCAACAACCCCCCAGATCAGTCACCAACAGAAAATGAAAAAAAATAGACAAAACAACTAGCCATCCAACAAACCCAACCACCAACTTCCATCAACTTAACTAGCTACAAAAAGGCCAAACCCATGGCCAAACCCAAATACAAAAAAATAGCTAATGAAAAATAATGGTAAATAAGCTAGAATAGAATCTAAAACAACCCTAACTTACAATAACCGTAGCAAAACTAAAAGTAAGAGATCAAAAACATAACCAAGCTCAAAGAGAGAAAATAAGTAGATAACCACAAAAAGAGGCAACCAAAAGAAAAGGATCATCAAAACCAAAGAAAACCAAGCCAACAATTTATAATCTAAGATAAGGCAATCTAGTATTATCTAGATTAACCAAACCTCTTAATAGTTTAGGCAAAGTTTGGTCAAATAAAGTGAACTCAGCTTAATTGGCACCAAAGTTAGCCAAGTAATCAACATAAGCATTACCTTCAATGAAGGATGTGGGAAATTTTAAAACAAACTTGAGAAAGAAGATTTTTAATATGATTAAGAAGATAAAATGATTTAGCATTCCCATTTCTATTGGAATTAAGCATGTCAAGAAGCAAGAGAGCATCAACTTCAATCCAGATGTTGAGGAACAAATTTCAGTAGTTTTATTAATACTTATAAGCTCAACAAAAATAACAAAATAGGCTTTCAGAGGATTGGCAAAAGCACAAATGACAGTACCTTTAGAATCCCTAAGGATACCACTACAACCATATTTATTGGAAGCAACAGAACCATCCGTATTCACTTTAATCAAATTGTCTTTAGGTTTGATCTAATGGATAATCCTAGCACTTTTATAAGAGTCAAACTCAGGCGGAATGATACCCAATTTTTAGCCACAATTTTATAACCTCTAAAATGAATATTACTAATAAGATTGGCATTAAAAAGAGCAGGAATTTTTTTCTTTAGTTCTAGCCAAGATCCTTTTATGGTTCATAGGAATAGCATGATATTTAGCATCATTTCTATCCATCCAGATGAACCATATAAGGGTAATAGCAATTAAAACTTTGATATAACCTTTCTCTGTATTTTAGAAATAGACTTCATGAAGTTGATATAAAGAAAGAGAACCCTAAAAATAGTTGGTATTAAATAAATCATCATACCAAAATACAAATTTAGAAGCAATAGCACCATTGATAAAATGTGATTTACATTTTTAATATGAAAGCAATAATAGCACTGTGAAGGTAAGTAAAACCCTTTAGTTTAGAGCAAAGGGTCCACAGGAATAAAGTTATTCAAAATCCTCCAAGCTAAAGCTGATTAGGAAATGGGAATGATATTCTTCCAATGTTGAATAAAAAATTAGAGGAGTTCTATTTATCTCTAATAATATTCCAAACCTCTTTAATAACTAAGTCAGCATTATAAGAAAGCTTAAAAAGAATTGGTCAGGTTTGTTAGAAGAAATTGGGATATTTCTAAAGTTATCAAAAAGATAAATTGGGATATAATTCTCAAGTTTGCTTTCATTTCAATTGTTAATAAGCCAAAAAAGAATTAAATTTGATAGCAACAGTAGAGTGGGTAGATAAAAGTGTGTCAATAGAGTCGTTGCCAATCCAATTGTATTGCCAAAAGAAGGAAGAACCAGACTGAATACCACAAGATATAAGTGATTCGAAAACCCATTTAATGGAGCAAAGCCTTTCCAAATCGGAGAGTCACCAACTTTAAAAGCACAGTTAATGTTTACCTTGACAATATTTTTCTATCATAAAATTTGCCCAAAGGCTATCATTCTTTCTAAAATTCCATCATAGCTTATGAGGGAAGGAAGTGATACCCGAATAGGCTTGCAACCAAGAGCACCTTCTCCCAAAGGACCACAACATTTATGCCAAGATGTCCAATGCATTCTTTTGGAAGAATTATTGGAGCTCCAAAAGAATTTGTTAAGCAAATGATCAATTCTGATATGTGTAGCATTAGTGGGGATAATATATTGAATCAAATAAAGAGGCATTTAGTTGAGAGTGCTTTTAAGAATAGTGAGCCTACCACCAAAGGAAAGTAAATGGAATTCCCAAATAGAAATTTTATTTAAAATTTTTTGAATTAATTTGTCAAAGAGATCGGAACATTTTGGGCCTTTAAAGAGAGGAGCACCCAAGTACTTAAGAGGTAAGTGTTGATGTTTAAAATTAGTGATATGCAGGATTTGATTGATTTTATTATTGGAGATACTAGAGGAAGTGATAAAATAGCTTTTGTTATCATTGATAGGAAGGCCACTTTCTCTACCAAATTTATTTAAAAAAGACTTGAGATGCTTGATGTGATGAATAGAAGCATTGCAAAAAATAATGAAATCATCTGCAAAACTTAAATGGGAAATAGGAAGACCACCAAGAGTTTTGTAGTACATACTAGGATTGTTTAAGAATAAATCATTGATTCTCCTAGATAAGTACTAATAATAATAAAAATAAGACATAAAGGATCCCCTTGTCATAAACCATGGGAGGAGGGAAAGAAACCCAAGGCTTCCCCATTAAGCAAAATCAAAAAGTAGGAATTATTAATGCAATTTTAATAAGAAAAATGAATTTATCAAAAAACCCAAATAAATTCAGAATATGGAAAAGGAAATCCCAAGAGATGTTATCAAAAGGCTTTAGCAATATCTAATTTGAAAAAAATGTTGCCACCTCTAGTCTTGGCATCAAGATCATGAATTAATTCTTGGGAAGTAAAATATTGTCAATGGATCTACCTCAAACAAAACTTGTTTGGTCGAGAGAGATAAATCTATTAAGTAAAGGACTAAGTCATTTGGTAAGAATTTTGAAATTAGCTTATTGAAGAAGGTACAAATACTAATAGGTCTAAAATCACTCCAATAGTCAGATTATCTTTCTTAGGTATGAGAACAATAGAAGTACTAGAAAATATCTAGGAAAAGGATTACCATTAATAAAATCAATCACAACCTCAATAAAATCATTTTTAATGATAAACTAACATTTTTGGATAAATTGAGTAGTGAAACCCTCTGGCCCAACAGCAGAATCTATGTTCATGCTATTCAGAACTTTGAAAATTTGATCTTCATTAGGCACAATGGTAAGCAAATCATTATCATCATTTGTAATAATAGAAGGGATCAAGTGTGATTAAGAAATATCTTCATAAGAGCAATTCTTATTAAGCATATTTCTAAAGTAATTAATAATCGATTCCTTAATATCATTATTCTCCATAATCCAATCTCCATTATCATTTTTAATTTTTTGAATATTATTTAAAGCACTTTTTTATTAACCAAAGCATGGAAATGCCTAGTATTCTTGTCACCATCCATAATATGTTTACTAGCAGCTTTTTGGCGCCAATAAGTCTCTTCCATATTTTGGAAGTTAACAAGCTTATCTTTTGCCTCAATCAAGTCTATAATCTTAGAAGGATTAGACATAACAGAGACTTCAAGATCACAAACCAATTATTCCATATCTTTAATATTATCAAAAAGGTTTTAAAATAATGCTTATTCCACAAGCCCAAATTTTGTTTAAGTCTTTTAGGTTTAAACCAAAGTCTATTCATCCCCATAATCGAATTATCAGGATGTAAAGGAGCATTCCAATTATTAACCACTAATTAAAAAAATTAATATGCTAAATCCACATGTTTTGAAATCTAAAAGGAGAAAGACTTTTTAGTCTATTATACTTATCTTTAATAGAAACCAGAAGAGGAGCATGATCTGATAAGGTTCTTCTTAGATGGTCAACAGAAGTAATAGGCCATTGAGTGATCCAATGAGTATTAAAAAGAATCTACCCCAACCTTTGCCAAAGTCTAGAGTTTTGCCAAGTATAATTTGAGCCTTTAAAGCCAATATCAATCAAATTACAATCAAGATCATATTGGAGAAATCTTCCATGGAATGAATATTAGGAGAGCAACCACCACTTCGCTCAAAAGAGAATAAAATGGTGTTGAAATCACCACCAATAAACCAAGGTTTGTTGGAGAGGTAGCAAAATTCCTTTAATTATCTTAAAGAATATTTCTAGATCTATAGTTAGATGCATAAACAAAAGAGTCCAAAACACAATAATCACCATAAGAGATTTGAGCATTGACAACTTGATAAAAGTCATCAAGAATAGAGACCTCAACAAAATTATTCCAAAAATAACAAATCTTATTAGTAATATTAGATAAAAATTTATTGAAATCGATCATTCTAACAACATGGTTAATTTTATTAGCATGAATAGGAGGCTCCAGAACAATAAGAAGAGAAATATTATGAATGCGATAAAGATTTCTAATACGATTACGAATAGAGAGGGTACCGATCCCTCTAATATTACAAACAAGAAAAATTAAAAATAAGGAAAATAAAAAAGGTGGGGTTAAGTAAAGGTTAATTAAGAGAGGAGTGAGAGGACACAGCATATCTAGTGTTTTTGGACAATTTGGGAGGGAAATTTATAACTTTTTTTAGCATGATAAGTTTGGAAGCCATTTTCTTTTCTCCTAGAGTTGTCATCCGAGTAAGATTTAGTAACATTGGTCATAGACTTAGGAGAATTCTCCAAGTGTTTGGAGGGGAGTTCACCTTCTTCTAAATCCATTTTTAGTTGAAAAGTAGGACTAACATGAATATCAATATTAAAAATGAGAGAGGGTGACAATTTAGAACCATTTAAAGTGCAAGCAGTAAAATAAGGATCTGAAATGTTTTAAGCATGCTCAACATCATTTAATTCCTCATTAAAAGCTTCATTTTCATCGATCAAAGCCAGCATGGGTGCAGGAATAGAATCATAGAAAATAGTGTCTTCTTCTAATAACCTAGAGAATTTATTATTCTATGCATTAGAAATATTCAAATTCAAAGAAGGAATAAGTGGTAAATCATCCTTCCCCTTTTGAATATCGGTCGAATCCCTACCAACATTAGAAGTCAAAACATGTTCAATAAGATTAACCCCGATATCCAAGGAATCAACCTCAATAATAGCTTTCATACCATCCTTAGGATCCCAGGCCAATTTTTGAACATAAGTAGGAATCGGCTTATGGGTTGAGACAACATTTTCCTTAGGAGGAATTCATTTTTTTTAAGTGGGGATGGAGAATAAAACATTATAAATTGTCATGACTATGTAGTTTATAGTGGGAACAAAAAATTGGAAGGTTCTCCAATTCAACCTTTTTTGAATACCCATATTTTTAAGAGCCAATCCAAACTTTCTTAGGGTATTTTATCTAATTATTTCTAATTCCACGAGGATCCCAGGAAGCAAGATCACTCAGAGGTTGTTTGGTCAAGTTGCAAAGGCCAACCAAATAAACCCCTAATAGCAAAAATCACATGATGGGTAAGAAAATGAATGCACATATTAGGAAGAGATAACCACACAGGGACAATAGGAGATTCCTCCTTAATGTCAAAAAGGGGTGACCACTTCAGCAAATGCATTTGACAATTAAAGATGAAATAAGAATCACATATAAAACACATGAATAATCCAGATCATTAGAAAGTTGAATCGATATGAGGGTCAAAAGACCAATCGATAAGGCACCCGTAAGCTTGAGATTATGAAAGAAATAGAGGATCTTATCCAAATTCGGATGACGAAAGCAAATTTATTGACAAGAGAAATTTCAAAGGGTTTTACTAACTTTTCAACATCCACATCAGAGGACATTATGGCCAGAAAACCTCTAAAAGACATCAAAATGAGATTAACCGAATCAAGAGAGGGAGAAATCTTACCAGAGATCGCTTCCTTAAAAGATTTAGTAGAAGATGTAGCATTATGGTCGCCAATCACCAAAATGTCAGATGCCCTAGCTGAAACATCCATATTTTGAGGTGGAACCCAAGGAATAGAACTCACCACAAACATGATCAATGACAAAACATCACGTAAATGACCATATGTCATTCAAGATTTTGAAATCGATCGAAATCGAAGCCAAAGCCATAGAAATTCCAGTCGAGGTCACACCACCAAGAGGGATTCAAAAACTACTAGAGAATAAGAGGGCACTCGGGGGAGGAGGGTTTTGGGTTTAGGGTTGTAGGTTTAGGGTTTACGATTTTTTGTTTATTTTTTATTTTTAGTTTTTTATTTTTTTTTAATTAAGTAAACAAGTAGGTTTAGGTTTATTTAGTTTATTTTTTATTTATTTTAGTTTATTTTATTTTCTATTTTTATTTAAGTTTATTTTTATTTTTATTTAGTTAATTTTATTTATTTTAGGTTTATTTATTTTATTTTATTATTTAGCTTTAGGTTTAGATTTATGTTTAAATTTTAGTTTAGTTTTATTTTTATTTTATTTTTCAGGTTTAGGTTTTCTTTTTTATTTTTAGGTTTAGGTTTATGTTTTTATTTTATTTTTTTTTGGTTTTTATTTTAGGTTTATTTTTAGGTATTCATTTTTAGTTTAGGTTTAGGTTTATTTTTAATTTATTTTATTCTATTTAGTTTAGGTTTAGGTTTAGTTTATTTTAAGTTTAGGTTTAGGTTTAATTTATTTTAGTTTAGTTTATCTCAGTTTAGGTTTAGGTTTATCTATTTTTATTTTAGGTTTAGGTTTTTTTTGGTTTAAGGTTTAGGTTTTAATTTTTTTTATTTTTAGGTTTATTTTTCTAGTTTATGTTTTTATTGAAATTTTATATTATTTTATTTTAGGTTTAGTTTTTATTTTATTTAGGTTTTTTATTTTTTGAGTTTAGTTTTGGTTTTTATTTATTTTATTTAAGTATAGTATTTATTCTTTTTGGTTTAGGTTTAGGTTTTAATTTATGTTTTTATTTTATTTTATTTTTTCATTTTATTTTTGTTTAATTTTTTTATTTATTTTATTTTTCAGTTTTATTTAGTTTAGGTTTAGGTTTTTAGCTTTTAAGGTTTATAATTTAGGGTTTAGGTTTTAGGTTTTCATTTTAGGTTTATTTTTATGTTTTATTTTTTAGTTTAGGTTTAGGTTTATTTTTTTATTTTATTTTATTTAGTTTAGGGTTTTGGTTTAGTTTATTTTAGGTTTAGGCTTAGGTTTTATTTATTTTAGTTTAGGTTTAAGTTTATTTTATTTTGCTTATTTTAGTTTTAATTTAGGTTTAATTTTTATTTTTAGTTTCGAGTTTGGGTTTTATTTTTTATTTAATTTTCGGTTTTATTTTGAGGTTTATTTTTAGGTTCAAGCTTTTATTCAATTTTTATTTTATTTTATTTTATTTTATTTTATTTTTTATTTTTATTTTATTTAGTTTTTATTCTTAGGTTTATTTTATTTTTTAGTTTAGTTTAAGTTTTTATTTACTTTTTATTTAGTTTATTTTTATTTTTAGGTTTAGGTTTAGTTTTAGTTTAGGTTTTTATTTTATTTTATTTTATTATTTTATTTAGGTGTAGGTTTTTACTTATTTTATTTTTAGGTTTTATTTACTTTAGGTTTTTAACTTTTTATGGTTTACGGTTTAGAGTTTAGCATTTTATGGTTTAGGGTTTTAGGGTTTAGTGTTTAGGGTTAGGGTTTAGAGTTTACAGTTTAGGGTTTAGTGTTTAGGCTTTAAGGTTTAGTATTTTTAGGGTTTTGGGTTTAGGATTTAGGGTTTAGGTTTAGTTTAGGGTTTAGGTTTTAGGGTTTAGGCATTAAGGTTTAGGGTTATTAGGGTTTAGGGGGTTTTAGGGTTTAGGGTTAGGGTTTGGAGTTTAGGGTTAGGATTTAGGGTTTAGAGTTTTATGGTTTATAGTTTAAAGTTTAGGGTTTAGGGTTTATGGTTTAGGGTATAGGGTCTTTCAGGGTTTAGGGTTTAGTGTTTAGGGTTGTAGGTTTAGGGTTCAGGGTTTAGGCTTAGTTTTAGGGTTTAAGCTTTAGGGTTCAGGGTTTAAGATTTAGAGTTTAGGGTTTATAGTTTAAGGTTGAGGGTTTTTCTTTCTTTTTAAAATTAGTTGGTTTATTTAGTTAATTTATTATTCATTTTAGTTTAGTTCATTTTTTTTTTATTTAGGTTTATTTTTTTATTTTTATTTAATTTATTTTACTTATTTTAGGTTTATTTATTTTAGTTTAGGTTTTTTATTTTATTTATTTTTTAACTTTATATTTAGGTTTAGGTTTATTTTTAGTTTAGTTTTATTTTTATTTTATTTGTTAGGTTTAGGTTTTATTTTTTATTTTTAGGTTTAGGTTTAAGTTTTTATTTTATTTTTTAAGGTTTAAGTTTTAGGTTTTTATTTTTGGTTTATTTTTAGTTTAGGTTTAGGTTTATTTTTAGTTTATATTATTTTATTTAGTTTAGGGTTTAGGTTTAGTTTATTTTAGTATTAGGTTTAGGTTTTATTTATTTTAGTATTATTTATTCTTTTTTAGCTTTAGGTTAATTTTATTTTGTTTATTTTTAGTTTCAATTTTTTTTTATTTTAAGGTTTAGGTTTTATTTTTTATTTTTTTATGTTTTATTTTTAGGTTTATAATTTAAATTTAGGTTTTTATTGAGTTTTTATTTTATTTTATTTTTATTTTTCATTTAGTTTTCATTTTATTTTTATTTAAGTTCATTTATTTATTATTTATTTTAGGTTTAGGTTTTTAGCTTTTTTTAGGGTTTAGGTTTAGGTTTTATTTTAGGTTTTAGGTTTTATTTTTTTAGTTTAGGTTAAGGTGAATTTTTAGTTTAGTTTATTTTATTTAGTTTAGGGTTTAGGATTAGATTTTATTTATTTTAGTTTAGCTTTAGGTTTATTTTTTTTATTTTAGGTTTAGTTTTTATTTTTAGTTTTGGGTTTAGGTTTTATTTTTATTTATTTTTAGGTTTATTTTTTAGGTTTAGTTTTTTATTTAGTTTTTATATTATTTTATTTTAGGTTAATTTTATTTTTATTTTACATTTAGTTTTTATTTTATTTAGGATTTTTATTCTTAATTTATTTTATTTTTTTAGTTTTGTTTAGGTTTTTTTATTTTATTTTAGTTTATTTTTATTATTTTATTTTATTTTATTTTTAGGTTTAGGTTTAGGTTTTAGTTTAGGTTTTTACTTTATTTTTTATTTTATTTAAGTTTAGGTTTTTTATTTATTTTATTTTTACATTTTTATTTACTTTAAGTTTAGGTTTTTAGGTTTTTAGGGCTTAGGGTTTAGGGTTTTAGGGTTTTAGGGTTTAGTTTGGTTATGGTTAGGGTTTAAGTTTGGGGTTTAGTGTTTAGTCTTTAGTTTATAGTTTTTTTGTTTAGGTTTAAGTTAACAGGTTTACAATTAGTTTAGATTAGGTTTAGGGCTTAGGCTTTAGGGTTTAGGATTTTAGTTTAGGTTTAGTTTAGAGTTTATAGTTTATTTTAGGGGTTTTTAGGGTTTATAGTTTTAATATTTTGGTTTATAGTTTAAGGTTAGTTTAGGGTTTAGGTTTAGGGTTTAAGGTTTAGGGTTTAGGGTTTAGGTTTAGGTTTAGGGTTAGGAGTTTAGGGGTTTAGGGTTTAGTTTTAGTTTAGGTTTAGGTTTTAGTTTAGTTTTAATTTGTAGGTTTAGGTCATGGTTTTAGCTTAGTTTAGGCTTAGGTTTAGGGTTTAGGGTTTAAGGTTTAGGATTTAGGTTTAGGTTTTAGGATTTAAGGTTTAGGGTTTTTAAAAAAAAATTAGGTAAATTAGTAGGTTTAGGTTTTTTTTTTAGTTTATTTTTTTCAGTTTTTATTTATTTTTGTTTATTTTTTATTTAATTTTATGTTTATTTTTTATTTTCATTTAGTTTATTTTATTTATTTTAGATTTATTTATTTTAGTTTAGGTTTTATTTTAGTTTAGTTTTATTTTTATTTTATTTTTTAGGTTTAGGTTTTATTTTTTATTTTTAGGTTTAGGTTTAGGTCTTAGATTTTATTTTAGGTTTATTTTTAGGTTTTATTTTTTAGTTTAGGTTTAGGTGTATTTTTAGTTTATTTTATTTTATTTAGTTTAGGGTTTAGGTTTAGTTTATCTTAGGTTTAGGTTTAGGTTTTATTTATTTTAGTTTAGTTTAATTTAGTTTAGGTTTAGTTTATTTTTTTTATTTTAGATTTAGGTTTTCTTTTTTAGTTTAAGGTTTTGGTTTTATTTTTTTATTTATTTTTAGGTTTATATTTTAGGTTTAGGTTTTTATTTAGTTTTATTTTTATTTTAGGTTTATTTTATTTTTATTTTAAGTTTAGTTTTTTGTTTTATTTAGGTTTTTTATTTTTAGGTTTATTTTATTTTTTAGTTTAGTTTAGGTTTTTATTTATTTTATTTTAGTTTAATGTTTATTTTTTATTTTATTTTCTTTTTATGTTTAGGTTTAAGTTTTGGTTTTTGTTTAGATTTTTATTTTATTTTATTTTTTTAGTTTTTACTTTATTTTATTTTGGTTTAGTTTTTTTCATTTATTTTATTTTTAAGTTTTATTTCATTTAGATTTAGGTTTTTAGGTTTTTAGGGTTTAGGGTTTTGGGTTTAGGGTTTAGGGTTTACGGTTCAGGGTTTAGGGTTTAGGGTTCGGGGTTTAGGGTTTAGGGTTTAGTGTTTAGGGTTTAGGATTGTAGGTTTTAGGGTTTAGGTTTATGGTTTAAAGTTTAGGGTTTAAGGGTTTAAGGTTTAGGGTTTTGGGTTAGTTTTAGGGTTTAGGGTTAGGATTTTTTTATTTTTTATTTTTTTTTTTAGGGTTTAGAGTTTAAGGGTTAGGGTTTAGGGTTTAGGGTTTAGGTTTAAGGTTCAAGTTTTAGTTTAGGGTTTAGGATTTTTTGTTTTTTTAACAGAGAAAAAATTCAGATTCAACATTTCTTCTTTTCAATTTCATCAACCTTGTAACAAACCAAGTTTTATACAAAAATGAGCATGAAACAAATCAAAACCCTAGCTTGAAATGTATCTACCAAGACAGTTCAATAAGCAAGCATCATTGATCGTTCTTCAATTTCTCTAATTCACATCAGAACTAGCACGGCCTCTCGAGTAGCGGGATCCACCATCATATCCCTGATCCCTCCTTCTGCCACCACCACTCCTGTAACCTCTGTCGCTCTTCCTGCCTCCATAACAACTACTGCTCCGACCACCACCTCCATATCCACCACCTCATCCCCACCACTTGTAATAACTGCCACCTCCACCTTCACCTCCACTGTCAGATCTAGACTGAGCCTTGTTGAGGTTCTATCCATTCTTAGGGTTTAGGTTTATTTTTAAATTTATTTAGCTACTTTAGGTTTAGGTTTAGGGTTTAGGGTTTAGGGTTTAGGGTTTATAGTTTTGGTTTTATGCTTTTAGGGTTTTGGGTTTAAGGATTAGGGTTAGGGTTTAGAGTTTAAGGTTTAGGGTTTAGGGTTTAGGGTTTAGGGTTTAGGGTTAAGGATTTTAGGGTTTACGATTTAGGGTTTTAGGGTTTAGGGTTAAAGGTTTAGGTTTTATTATTTAGGGCTAGTTTAGGGTTTACGGTTTAAGGTTTAGGGTTTAGGGTTTAGGGTTTTAGGGTTTAAGGTTTAAAGTTTAGGGTTATGGGGTTAGGTTTAGGCTTATTTAGTTTATTTTATATTTATTTTTGTATATTTTATTTTTTTATTTTGATTTAGGTTTATTTTTCTTTTTATTTAGTTTAGTTTAATTATTTTAGGCTTATTTATTTTAGTTTAGGTTTTTTATTTTAGTTTTTTTTAGGTTTAGGTTTAGGTTTAGGTTAATTTTTTAGTTTAGTTTTAATTTTATTTTATTTTTTAGGTTTAGGTTTTATTTTTATTTTTAGGTTTAGGTTTAGGTTTTTATTTTGTTTTTTTAGTTTTAGGTTTTAGGTTTTTATTTTAGGTTTATTTTTTAGGTTTTATGTTTTAGTTTAAGTTTAGGTTTACTTTTAGTTTATTTTATCTTATTTAGTTTAAATTAGGTTTACTTTTAGTTTATTTTAGGTTTAAGTTTAGGTTTTATTTATTTTAGTTTAGGTTTAGGTTTATTTTATTTTTATTTTAGGTTTAGGTTTTTTTTTTTAGTTTAGGGTTAGGTTTGATTTTTTATTTATTTTTAGGTTTATTGTTTAGGTTTAGGTTTTTATTTAGTTTTTATTTTATTTTATTTTAGATTTATTTTATTTTTATTTTAGGTTTAGTTTTTATTTTATTTAGTTTTTTTAGTTTAGTTTAGGATTTTATTTATTATATTTTAGTTTAATTTTAATATTTTATTTTATTTTCTTTTTGGGTTTAGGTTTAGGTTTAGGTTTTGGTTTTAATTTATGTTTTAGTTTTATTTTAATTTTTATTTTATTTTAATTCAGGATTTTTTATTTAATTTAATTTTAGGTTTTATTTAGTTTAGGTTTAGGTTTTTAGCTTTTCAGGGATTACGATTTAGGGTTAGTTTAGGTTTTAGGGTTTAGAGTTTATGGTTTGGGTTTTAGGGTTTAGGGTTTAGGGTTTAGGTTTTAGGGTTTAATATTTAGGGTTTAAAGTTTTAGTTTTTAGGGTTTAGGGTTTAGGGTAGGGTTTTTATGGTTTTGGGTTTTGCGTTTAGGGTTTAGGTTTCAGGTTTAGGTTTTTGGTTTAGGGTTTAGGTTTTAGTTTAGGGTTTAGGGTTTCTAGTTTTTTATAACAAAACAATTCAATTCAACATTTCTTTCAACCAAGTAACACACCAAGTATTCTAAGACACAATCGATGACAAAGATAAAAAATGAGAAGATAGAAAATAAAAAACCTTAGATAACTAGAATCATCTGTGTAAAGACATACGCTCCATAAGCATTAGATCGATCACCGTTTCTTTAGTTTCTCAGCTTCCCATCAACCACCCCTCTCGAGTAGCGGGATCCACCATCATATCTCTGATCTATCCCTCCACCACCACCGCGGATGTAACCTCTATCGCTCCTCCAACCTCCATAGCCACCATTGCTTCGACCACCACATCCATATCCACCAACACCTCAAGATCCCCCGCCACCACTACAATATCCGCCGCCTCTGCCTTCACCTCCACTGTCAGATCTAGACTGAGCCTAGTTGGCAGTGATATTCTTGTAGTCAAGCTTCTGCCCATTCTTAAGGTTTAGGTTTTGGTTTAGGTATGTTTTTATTTTATTTTTTACTTTAGTTTAAGTTGTGGTTTGGGGTTTAGAGTTGGGGTCTAGTTAGATTTTTTAGGGTTTAGGTTTGTTAATGGTTTTAGGGTTTAGTGCTTTTTTTTAGGGTTAGGGTTGGGGTGGTTTAGATTTTAGGGTTTTTAGGGTTTGGGGCTTAAGGTTTAGATATAGGGTTTATGGTTTTTTTTTTAAAGTAAACCAGTTTAGTTTATTTAATTTATTTAGTTTATTTTATTTTATTTTAATTTTAGTTTATTTTTATTTAGGTTTATTTTTGGTTGAGTTTTATTATTATTTTATTTTTATTTAGTTTTATTTTAATTTTAGGTTTAGGTTTTTATTTTATTTTTTGAGGTTTAGGTTTTAAGTTTTCATTTTATGTTTATTTTTTGATTTTATTTTTTAGTTTAGGTTTAAGTTTATTTTATGTTTATTTTATTTTATTTAGTTTAAGTTTAGGTTTAGGTTTAGTTTTTTTAGGATTAGGTTTAGGTTTAATTTATTTTAGTTTATTTTATTTTAGTTTAGGTTTGGGTTTATTTTATTTTGTTTATTTTATTTTTATTTTTTTAGGTTTAGGTTTTTTTTAGTTTTAATTTTTTTTTTTTCATTTATTTTTAGGTTTTATTTTAAAATTAACTTTTTAGGTTTAGATTTTTATTTAGTTTTTATTATTTTTTATTTTACATTTATTTTTTATTTTATTTAGGTTTTTTATTCTTAGGTTTATTCTATTGTTTTATTTGGTTTAGGTTTTTATTTATTTTATTTTAATTTATTTTTATTAGTTTATTTTATTTTATTTTTAGGTTTAGGCTTTGGTTTCAGTTTAAGTTTTTATTTTATTTTATTATTTTTTTTATATTTAGGTTTATGTTTATGTATTTATTTATTTTTAGGTTTTATTTAGTTTAGATTTAGGTTTTTAGGGTTTAGGGTTTAGGGTTTAAGGTTTAATTTTTAGGCTTTAGGGTTTACAATTTTTAGGGTTTAGGGTTTAGGGTTTCGGGTCAGTTTAGGATTTAGGGTTGGAGTTTAGGGTTTAGTTGACCAATTGAAGATGATTGTAGGCTTTGGTTCTAATTATTTTGCATTTGGTTTTTTTTAGGCTAACTTGAACCTTTAGGTCAATTTGGGCTAAGTAGGTGAATTGGGTTCAATTGGGTCCAATAATGGCTTTGGTCAAGTTCAACAATCAATTTGGAATGAACTTGAGCCATCAGTTGCTATCAATTTGGTTTATATTTTGATTTGACCCAATTTAGTATTTTAGGTCAATTTAGGTCAACTTGGGTCAAGAGGGCCAATTGGGTTTGGTTTGGCACAATTGAAGGTCAAGTCATATTCAAATATTGAATTTTATTTGGTATGAATCATTGGTTTCAGGGGATTTGGCTTAGGTTGGGTTCATACGTTAAGGGTTGACTTGGTCAAATGTTGACTTGGTTTGACCCAATTTGGCAATTGATCAACCTAGGGTGATCAACAATCATGATGGGAGGTTTTGATGGGCTTGGTTCAATCCAATTTGGGTAGGATTAGAACTTGGTGGCCACTTTGGCTCAAGTGGACCAATTGGGTTTAGTTGGCTTGATTTTGCGTTGAGTTTGATTTAGTTGAGATTATATATGGATTTGTGATTGATTTATAAATTAAATTGCAATCGGCTTGGGTTCAAATGGGTTTTGGTTCATTTGAACAATCCAAGTCAAAGGGTTAAATTGGGTTTGACTTGGGTTAATTTTGGTTTGGATTGATGATTATAGATTTCATTTATATTTGTGAATATGATTGAAGATATGATTGATTCATGAGAAAATCAATTGAATTTGGGTTTTGGATTGAATGAATTTGGCTAGGTCCATGGAGTTGAGTCATGTGACTGAAGTTGGATTTTGATTTGATTTGATTTAGTTTTGATGATTTAAATGTATATTTCATTTAAATTTGTGAAGATTATCAAAAATATTATTGATTTGTGAGAAAATCAATTGAGTTTGACTTGTTTTCGATTAAGATTTGGCTAAGTCCATGGGATATGTCATATGGCTTAGGAAAGATTTTGATTTAATTTGATTTAGTTTGATTTAGTTTTGATTGTTTGAATGTAGATTTGATTTATATTTAGGAATATGATTGAAAATATAAATTGATTATGAGAAAATCAATTAATTTTGGATTGCTTTGGATTAAGATTTGGCTAAGTCCATGGGATAGGTCATATGGCTTAGGAAGGGTTTCAAGTTTGGATTTGATCATGGGCTTCAATCATTTGGTTTTGTATTTTGGGTTTAGATTTGGATTTCAATTTGATTTTTGAATTGAACTTGTGGTTTGGTTTGAGAAGGTGAAAATGAATTGGATTTGGGTTGTAGGGTAGGTGGATTATCTTAATTCCTAAGGCATAATCTAATCCTATGGTTAACCCTTTTAAGTTTTTAGGCTTAGGTTTAGTGTTTACCTAATTGTTACAAGTGTCTTATGATTGGGAAAGTCTTAGTGTTTAGAAGACTCCTAAGTCTAAGATGAGAAGATTGAATCCCCACTCCAAAATTTAGGTCAACAGGCCTTAGGCTCCATAGTGTTTGCCTTGGCGATGGATGATTGTTAGACCGAAGCCAAGTTTCACATTGTAGACTCGGATACATCTTTCAACGCTTTACTTGGGAGTCCATGGATACATGAGAACAACATAGTTCCATCTTCTCTACATCAATGTATGAAGTTTGCAAGTGGTGGGATCCTCTACTGTGTTAAAGGAGATCTCAAGTCATTTACAGTTAATGAGGTCGGCATATATGAGGATGCAGCTTACTACCTCCTTCAAAATTAACAAGTCCATTCTAGTGAACTTGGCCAATGTTTAAAAATAAAAGAAAAAGATAAAAAGAAAGAGAAAAAGAAAAAGAAAAAGAAAGAGAAAATGATAAATAAAACAAAAGGTAACAAAAATAGACTTGTATGAGGAAGTGGAGTCTGCCATTCGATTCCACCACTTGTTGTTCAACATAACATATGGGTAGGATAACGACCTCCTCCAGAGGAAGAGGCCAGAGCCCCAGGGGTGAAAAACCTTCTTATTGGCCACAATAGAAGATATGTCCCATACAGAGTACACCTATCCATATAGACTTAGAATCTAGTTCTTAGGATGAGTCTTATGTGGTTAGCACACCAGCCAACTCTTCAATAGTAGATTTTCTTGGAGGTGACACTTGAGATAGATAGTAATGAAGACCAGGATCCAAAGCAAAGCATAAGTGTATCTAAGTCTATATGTGAAATTGTTAGGTATCAGTTGGGAACCTTAGCTCTAACCCCACTTTCCTCTCAAAAAGTTGAGGGTTTGGTAGTTAAGGTAGCCCTTAAGTCATCCGTAGGTGTGAAGTCTCAGAGGTTCTTTCTGGGAGCATCATCCTCAAGTCAAGAAGTTGATATAGAACTTGAGGATGATTCATACAAAGATTTAATAGAATTACCTTTTGATTGGTACTTTCCTTGTGTTCATAATTTAGCAATGAAAGTGCTAATCCCACATACTTGGATAAAGCACAGGTCAGACTACTTTGAAAGAATATGGAAGAACAAATGCGAAACCTCTCAATTAAGATCGAGACTAAGATTCGGTACAGTGGGTCCAGTCGATGATGACGATTACTGCTTAGTCATCACCAATCATTTGGAATCTAGCAAGTTCTTTTCAAATCACATAATCATATGAAGAGCTATGCTTAAAAACTTCAAATGATCTAGATGATTTTGAAGTCAAAGATGCACTGCCAGAGTTTGAAGATGAGATCAAGTCAAGCATCGACCAGCTAAATAAGACCAACTTAAGAACTAAAGATAATCCACGCCTGACATACATCAGTTCTTTGTTGAATGAAATTGAAATTAATGACTTAGTTAGGCTATTGGCTGGGTTTAAAGACTACTTTGCATGGAGTTATGAAGAGATGCCTGCATTGGCTCCTGATGTAGCAGTCTATAAACTAGCAATAGAGCCTACTACTAACCCTATGAAGCAAGCTCCTAGACATATGTGATTAGACATAGAACAACAGGTCAATTTTGAAGTCAAGAAACTAATTGATGTTGGCTTCATCCTGGAAGAAAAATACCCTACCTGGTTAGCTAGCACCATCCCAGTTAAGAAAAAGAATGGCCAAATTGACATATGCATCAATTTTAGGGATTTAAATAAGGCATGTCCAAATGATGAATATCCACTACCAGTCGATGGTGGACATTGCCTAATCTCATGCAGTCTTCTCTTTCATGGATGGCTCATTTAAATAAAACCAATTAAAGATACCCCCTGAAGATGAAAGAAACACTACTTTTAGAACCCCGATCAGAATCTATTGCTATAAGGTCATGCCTTTTAGCCATAAAAATGTCGATGCAACATACTAGTGGGTCAAATCTTCGATGAACTCATTCATCATCAAGTCGAGTGCTATGTTGATGATCTCATGGTCAAAAGTAGAGAAAGGGAAGACCATCTCAGAGTAGTTTTCGAACAATTAAGATAATTTAACATCAAAATGAACCCCCTGAAGTGTGCATTCGGAGTAGCTTCAGAAAAATTCCTTTGGTTTGTTGTCCGACACTAGGGAATTGAAATCGATCCGAAGAAGATCAAGGTGATATTAGAAATGCCACCCCCTAAAAGTTAAACTCAACTCAAATCATTTTAAGGGTGATTGGCATATTTAAGAAGCTTTATATCCAACCTATCGGGAAGATGTTAGCCATTCTTAGCACTAGTCAAAAATGATGCCAAGTTTAAGTAGGATGACAAGTGTGATCATGCCTTCGAAGACATCAAGCATTACCTGATTACGACTTTGATTCTAGCAGCCCCTATCCTGGGCAAGCCACTTATACCTTACACTGCTGCATTAGATGACTCCCTTAGTGCATTATTGGACCAAGCCAATGATGAAGAGAAGAAAAATGCACTCTACTACCTCAACCGTCATCTAATCTCTACTGAGGCTAATTATCCACCCATTGAGAAATATTACCTAGCTTTAATCTTTGCATCCCAAAAGCTACTACACTACATGCTTCCTCATAAGGTGAACTTATTCTCTAGGATCAATCCACTATGGTATCTCATGATATGGTCAATACTATCCGAACGGTTGGCACGATGGTCCATGATCCTCTCACAATTTGACATTACCTTCGTACCCTTTTATGCATTGAAAGGAGAAGCGCTAGTGAATTTTTTAGCAGCACAACCACTTCCTGGTGACTCTCTGCTTACTGATGATCTCCCTAATGAACAAATCATGAACTTATGGGATGCTAACAGTCACCATTGGGTGATGTACTTTGATGGTACGGCTTCCTCTCAAAGAGGAGATGAACCATAATCTACTATTCTAAGAAAGGAAGGGGTAGAAATAGTTCTCTTAACTTCATATTATAATGTGATGAAATTCTCATATCATCTTTCTAATCCTTGCACCAACAATGAAGTCGAATATGAGACTCTGATTGCTGGTCTAGAGTTAGTCGTTACTCTATGCATCCAAAACAATAACATCTTCAGGGATTCTCAACTAGTTATCAACCAAATCGTTGGGTCCTATAAGGTTATAAAGCCCAAGATCCATCACTATCATAAGTACACCATTGATTTGTTGGCCCAAATCCTAGAGGTTACCATTTATAAGATTCCTTGAGGAGAGAACTCCATAGTGTATGCTTTATCCAAGCTTTCCAAGGAGTTAGCATGTTCGGAGGATGAGTCCATATCAATAAATGTCCAAAATATACAAGTCTTATCCCTTATTGATATTGAACTCATCAAAAAGTACTCTCTTGAAGGGGAGGTTGCCATTCCCAAGAAGGACGAGGAGTTAGATTGGAGGCATAAAAGGAGTTGGACTTCTAATGGTAGAATGAATTTGGACCATACACTAAGGACAAAGGAGTAGACTAAGTTGGAGTAACATATGTGGTGTGGTAGGCCCACAAGGCTTCAACGAACTTCTCATACGACTATCGTTTATTATTGTCGAGTGTCTTCTTTAGTATGTGGATGAGAGTTTTGTTGATGACTTCTGCTAAGCCATTTTCCCTCGGGTAGTTGATGGTAGAATATCTCCAATCTATGATGTGTCTTCAGGAAAAGTTGTTGATCTCGATGCTCTTGAATGCAGTACCAATATCAGATATAATTCATCGATACACTCTGAACCTATATACGATATGATTCCTAAAAAATTGGAGAGCAAGCTAAGGCGTGACCTCCGGCGTAATCACCTTCCATTTGGAAAAAGAGTGCTTAAGATGAACTGATGACCATTAGAGGAAGGAGGATTAATCGGACCGACTATGTCGGTACCCCAACACTCGAATGGCCATGATATCAATGTAGGATGTAAAATGTTCGCTGGTTTGTGTAGGACCACACTCCGTACACCTATAAGGTTTCTTTTCCAAGCTCAAGATAATGCCCCTAGCAGCACCTCCCTTATGGGCTCTATATTTGGATCACATGCTTTGTGGCCCCATTTAGACACTACCTAAGTTACTATCGGATTGGACAGTACCCCTTTCTTAGTAACCACCCCTGTGGTTGGAGAATCCATCTTGTAGATGGGTAGATTCTCCCTTGGTCTAGTAAATCTTAGATAAGTTAAGATCGACATAGCCCCTTCTCAGTGTGGTCCCTCGCACACCAAGGTCCATGCAAAAAATATAAACAAAATATATTTTCACTTGTGGATTAGAGTACACGCATGCATCTTTTCCAAGGTGTATCCTATCTTTAGGATAATATCAACAAAACTCCCTATAGAAATCGCCTGACTACTCTTGAGTTGATATAAGTCCCCAACAACATTCACTCAGTAGTCACCCTTAAGTTGAGTTCAATTTATTTTGCTACCAACAGGTCACCCCAGCGGTTGTTCCCTGCTTTAGAAGATGTAAGTTTGCTACGCCTTCTTCCTAGCACAGCCATTACACAACGAAAGCTAACCCCTTAGGTTGGCTAGCTCTACCCCAAGGCCAGTAGACTATCCCTTTGCATTTGTAAATCTAAGATAGGACAAGTCCGATATAGCCCCTTCTCAATGGATCCATCGTACACCGACATGGTCCATATATTAAATCTATTAAAATTGACCAAGCTCACATCCACAGTGGATATGCCCACAATTCAAAATCAAACTAAACCAAACAAACCACTGTGATAGCCATACCACTACTGCTCTGACCACCACCTCCAAATCCACCAACACCTCAAAATCCCCCACCACCACTATGATAGCCATCGCCAATGCCTTTGCCTCCATCGTAAGATCTAGGCTGAGAGTAGTAGACGATGATGTTCCTTCCATCAAGGTTCTGCACATTTTTAGGGTTTAAGGTTAGTTTAAGGTTTAGGGTTTAGGATTAGTTTAGGATTTAAGGTATAGATTTTAGGGTTTAGGGTTTGGGGTTTAAGGTTTAGGGTTTTAGGTTTTATGGTTTAGGGTTTAGGGTTTAGGGTTTACGGTTTAGAGTTTTATGTTTTAGGATTTTAGGATTTAGGGATTAGGGTTTAGGATTTAGGGTTTTAAGGTTTAGGGCTTAGGGTTTTGGGTTTTGGGTTTTGGGTTTTGGGTTTATGATTTTGGGTTTAGGGGTTTAGGGTTTAGGGTTTAGGGTTTAGGGTTTAAGGTGATAGGTTTAGGGTTGTAGGTTTAGGGAATGAGGTTTAGGGTTAGTTTTAGGGTTTAAGATTTAAGGTTTAGGGGTTTTTTTCAATAATGTAAACTAGTAGGCTTAGGTTTATTTAGTTTATTTTTTCTTCATTTTTATTAATTTTATTTTATTCTTATTTTTGTTTATTTTTTATTTTTATTTAGTTTAATTATTTATTTTTATTTATGCATTTATTTTAATTTTTTTTATTAAGTTTAGGTTTATGTTTTAGTTGAGTTTTATTTTTATATTATTTTTTAGGATTTGGTTTTAATTTTTATTTGTAGGATTTAGTTTAGGGTTAGTTTAGGGTTTTAAAGTTTTAAAGTTTAGGGTTTAAGGTTTAGGGTTTAGGATTTAGGGTTAGAGTTAGGGTTAGGGTTTAGGGATTAGAGTTTACTGATTAGGGA
Organism: Cymbidium sinense; assembly: GCA_021442155.1. Lineage (NCBI taxonomy): Eukaryota > Viridiplantae > Streptophyta > Magnoliopsida > Asparagales > Orchidaceae > Cymbidium > Cymbidium sinense. Next base: position 316,562 of record JAKCPB010000262.1, on the reverse strand, counting down.
TTAGGGTTTAGGGTTTAAGGTTTAGGGTTTAGGGTTATTTTAGGGTTTCGAGTTTAGGGTTTAGGTTTTTGAGTTTTTTAGGGTTTACAGTTAGTTTTAGGGTTTAGGGTTTAAGGTTTAGGATTTAGAGTTTAGGATTTAAGGTTTATGGTTTTTTTTAAATTAAGTAAACCAGTAGGTTTAGATTTATTTAGTTTATTTAGTTTATTTTTTAGTTATTTTATTTTATTTTATTTATTTTTATTTAGGTCTATTTTTTGTATTATTTTGTTTTATTTATTTATTTTAGGTTTATTTATTTTTTTAGGTTTTTATTTTAGTTTATTTTTTAGGTTTAGGTTTAGGTTTAGGTTTAGGTTTATGCTTATTTTTTAGTTTAGTTTTATTTTTATTTTATCTTTTGGGTTTAGGTTTTATTTTTTATTTTTAGGTTTAGGTTTAGGTTTTTGTATCATTTTTTTAGGTTTAGGTTTTAGGTTTTTATTTTAGGTTTATTTTTAGGTTTTATTTTTTAGTTTAGGTTTAGGTTTATTTTTAGTTTATTTTATTTTATTTATTTTAGTGTTTAGGTTTAGTTTATTTCAATTTAGGTTTAAGTTTAATTTATTATTTATTTTAAGGTTTATTTTTTAGGTTTAGGTTTTTATTTAGTTTTTATTTTATTTTATTTTAGGTTTATTTTATTTTTATTTTATGTTTAGTTTTTTATTTTATTTAGGATTTTTATTTTTAGGTTTATTTTACTTTTAATTTTAGTTTAGGGTTTAATTTATTTGATTTTAGTTTAGCTTTTATTTTTTATTTTATTTTAATTTTACATTTAGGTTTAGGTTTTAGTTTTGGTTTTTATTTTATATTATTTATTTCTTTTATTTAGTTTTAGGTTATTTTATTTATTTTACTTTTAGGTTTTATTTAGTTTAGGCTTAGGTTTTTTGGTTTTTACGGTTTAGGATTTAGGGTTTGGGTTTTAGGGTTTATGGTTGTAGGTTTTAGGGTTTAGGATTTAGGGTTTAGGGTTTAGGGGTTAGGGTTAAATGTTTAGGGTTTTAAGGTTTAGGGTTTAAAGTTTAAGGTTGTAGGTTTAGGGTTCAAGGTTTAGGATTTAGGGTTAGTTTTAGGGTTTAAGGTTTATGGTTAGGGTTTTTGTTTTTTACTTTTTTTAAAATTAAGTAAACTCGTAGGTTTAAGTTTATTTAGTTTGTCCTTTTATAAATTTTAGTTTATTTTATTTATTATTATTATTTTTATTTAGTTTAGTTTATTTACTTTAGGTTTATTTATTTTAGTTTAGGTTTTTAATTTAGTTTATTTTTTAGGATTAGGATTAGGTTTAGGTTTGTTTTTTAGTTTAATTTTATTTTTATTTTATTTTATTAGATTTAGATTTTATTTTTTATTTTTAGGTTTAGGTTTAGGTTTTAAGTTTTTAATTTAGGTTTAACTTTTAGGTTTTTTTAGTATAGGTTTAGGTTTATTTTTGTTTATTTTAATTTATTTATGGTTTATGTTTAGGTTTAGCTTTAGTTTATTTTGGGTTTAGGTTTAGGTTTTATTTTTTAAGTTCCATTTATTTTAGTTTAGGTTTATGTTTATTTTCTTTTTATTTTAGGTTTAGTTTTTTTTAGTTTAGGTTTTAGGTTTTATTTTTTCTTTATTTTTAGATTATATTTTTTGGTTAATTTTTTTGGTTTAGGTTTTTATTTAGTTTTTATTTTATTTAATTTTTTTAGTTTAGTTGAGGTTTTTCTTTATTTTAATTTAGTTTATTTTTAGTCTTTATTTTATTTTATTTTTAGGTTAAGATTTAGGTTTTAGTTTAGGTTTTTATTTTATTTTATTTTGGTTTAGTTTTATTTTATTTTTTTATTTAGTTTAGGTTTAAGTTTTAGGTTTTATATTTTGGGATCAGGATTTATGGTTTATGGTTTTAGGGCTCAGTGAGTTTAGGGTCAGGGTTTAGGGTTAGGGTCAGTTTAGAATTAGGGTCTTTTAGAGTTTAAGGTTTCAGTGTTTAGGCCAGCTTTGAGTGGTTTTGGGTTCGTGACTAGATTTAAGGTATGGTTAGGGTTTTTGGGGTAGAATAGGCATGTGGTAGGGCTCAGTTGGCCTAGGGTCAGGGTTTGAGTTTTTTAGGAAGTTAGTAGGGTTTATGGGTTAGTGGTAGTGGGGGTTTAGAGGATCTTGGTGGGATTTTTTAAAACAAAATTAAGTAAACCCAAAGGTTTAGGTTTATTTAGTTTATTTATTATTTAATTTAAGTTTATTTATTTTATTTTTATTTTTAATTTAGTTAATTTTTTAGGTTTAGGTTTAGGTTTAAGATTATGTTTACTTTTTAGTTTATTTTTATTTTTAATTTTATTTTTTAGGTTTATGATTTTTTTTTTTGGTTTAGGTTTAGGTTTTTATTTTATTTTTTTGCTTTAGGATTTTGGTTATTATTTTAGGTTTATATTTAAGTTTAATTTTTTTGTTTAGGTTTAGGTTTATTTTTAGTTTATTTTATTATATTTAGTTTAAGGTTTAGGTTTAGGTTTAGGTTTTATTTATTTTAGTTTAGTTTATTTTAGTTTATGTTTACGTTTATTTTTTTTTATTTATTTTAGGTTTAGTTTATTTTTTAGTTTAGGGTTTAGGTTTTATTTTTTTTATTTTTTTAGGTTTATTTTTTAGTTTCAGGTTATGATTATTTTTTATTTTATTTTATTTTAGTTTATTATTTTTTTATTTTATGTTTAGTTTTAATTTTATTTAGGTTTTCTTATTTTTAGGTTTATTTTTTATTTTTTGGTTTAGGTTTTGGTATAACATTTTTATTTTAGGTTTATTTTTTAGGTTTTGTTTTTTAGTTTAGGTTTATGTTTATTTTAGTTTATTTTAGTTTATTTTATTTTATTTAGGGTTTAGGCTTAGGTTTAGGTTTAGTTTATTTTAGGTTTTATTTTTTTTAGTTTAGTTTATTTTAGTTTAGGTTTACATTTATTTCATTTTTATTTTAGGTTTAGTTTTTTTTTTAAGTTTAGGTTTTATTTATTATTAATTTTTAGGTTATATTTTTAGGTTTATTTTTTTGGTTTAGGTTTAAATTTAGTTTTTATTTTATTTTATTTTTATTTTAGTTTTTGTTTTTATTTTATTTAGGTTTTTTAATCTAAAGCTTATTTTATTTTTTAGTTTTATTTAGGGTTTTCTTTATTTTAGTTTAGTTTATTTTTAGTTTTTACTTTATTTTACTTTTAGGTTTAGGTTTAAGTTTATATTTTATTTTATTTTATTATTTAGGATTAGGTTTTTTAAATTTATTTTATTTTAAGTTTATTTACTAGTTTATATTTGTCGTGGAGGATTTAGCTTGTGGTAGGGTTTTAGGTTTAGGGTGGATCTTATGGTTAATCTGTCAGGGTTTAGGGTTTAGGGTTTAGAGTTTATCATTTTGGGTGGAGGTCATTTTAAGGGCCTGTGTATTTAGTGGTGGAGCTCAGTCAGCCTAGATTTAGGGTTTAACCCAGGGTTTATAGTTTAGGGTCAATGGTCAGGTTAAGTTTAGGGTGAAGCACAGGGTCAGTTTACCAAGTAGTGGCCTGGGGTTTGGCTCAGTATTTAGAAAGTAGTTAGGCCTAGTTAGGGTTAGGTCATTTAGGTTTATGGTTTACTTGTAGGTCAGGGTCACTAGTTTAGTCAGTTAGTTTGAGGATTTAGGGTTTAGGATTTTAAAAAAATTAAGCAAACCCATAGTTTATTTAGTTTATTTGTTCTTTAATCATTTATTTTATTTTATTTGTATTTTAGTTTGGTTTTAGGTTTAGGTTTAGGTTTAGTATGTATTTTTTAGTTTAGTTTTATTTTAATTTTATTTTAAGGTTTAGGATTTATTTTTTATTTTTAGGTTTAGGTTTAGGTTTTTATTTTATTTTTTTAGGTTTAGGTATTTGGTTTTTATTTTAAGTTTATTTTTAGGTTTAATTTTTTAGTTACGTTTAGGTTTATTTTTAGTTTATTTTATTATATTTAGTTTAGGGTTTAGGTTTAAGTTTAGGTTTTATTTATTTTAGTTTAGTTTATTTTAGTTTATGTTTAGGTTTATTTTATTTTATTTATTTTAGGTTTAGTCTTTTTTAGTTTAGGGATTAGGTTTTATTTTTTTTATTTATTTTTAGGTTTATTTTTCAGGTTTAGGTTTTTATTAAGTTTTTATTTTATTTTATTTTAGGTTTATTTTATTTTAATTTTATTTTAGCTAGTTTCAGTTCATATGGCTTAAGGGGTTGACTTGGTCAAATGGCCAAGTTGACTTGGTTTGACCTAATATATGACAAGTAATTAACCTAGGGTGATCAACAATCATGTTGGGAGGTTTTGATGGGCTTGGTTCAATCCAATTTGGGTAGGATTAGAACTTGGCTCAAATAGGACAAATTGGTCACTTAGGGTCAAGTAGACCAATTGAGTTTAGTTGGTTTGATTTAGTTGAGCTTATATATAGATTTGGGATTGACTTATAAATTCATTTGCAATTGGCTTGGGTTCAAATGGGTTTGGTTCATTTGAACATTTCAAGTCAAAAGGGTTAAGTTGGGTTTTTGATTTTGGTTTAGCTTGATGATTGTAGATTTCATTTATATTTGTGAATATGATTGAAGGTATGATTAATTCATGAGAAAATCAATTGAATTTGGGTTTTGGAATGAAGGAATTTGGCTAAGTCCATGGAGTTAGGTAATGGCTTAGTTTGGATTTTGATTTGGTTTGATTTAGTTTTGATGATTTAAATGTATATTTCATTTAAATTTGTGAAGATGATTGAAAATATGATTGATTTGTGAGAAAATTAATTGAGTTTGAATTGATTTGGAGTAAGATTTGGCTAAGTCCATGGGATAGGTCATATGGTTAGGAAGGGTTTTGATTTAATTTGATTTAGTTTGATTTAGTTTTGATCATTTGAATGTAGATTTGATTTATAATTAGGAAGATGATTGAAAATATAAATTGATTATGAGAAAATCAATTAATTTTGGATTGATTTGGATTAAGATTTGGCTAAGTCCATGGGATAGGTTAAATGGCTTAGGAAGGGTTTAAAGTTTGGATTTGATCGTTGGCTTCAATCATTTGGTTTTGGAATTTGTGCTTGGATTTGGATTTAAATTTGATGTTTGAATTGAACTTGAGGTTTCGTTTCAGAACATGAACACAAATTGGATTTGGGTTGTAGGGTAGGTGGATTATCCTAATCACTAAGCCATAACCTAATCCTATGGTTAACCCTTTTAAGTATTTAGGCTTACGTTAAGTGTTTACCTAATTGTTAGAAGTGCCTTATGACTAGAAAAGTCTTAGTTCCTAGAAGACTCTTAAGTCTGAGGTGAGAAGATTGAATCCGCACTCCAAAAGTGAGGTCAACAGCCTTAGTCTCCATAGTGTTGCCCTTGCATATAGATGATTAGAAAATCGAAGCCAAGTTTTGCATTAAAGACTTGGATACATCTTTCGACGCTTTGCTTGGGAGACCATGGATACATGAGAACAACATAGTGCCATCCTCATTACATCAGTGTATGATGTTCGTGAGAGGTGGGATCATTTACTGTGTCAAAGGAGATCTCAAGCCATTTACAGTTCAAGAGGTCAGCATATATGAGGATGCTGCTTACTACCTCCCTCAAAATCAACAAGTATATTATCGTAAACTTGGCGAAAGTTTAAAAATAGAAGAAAAAGAAAAATAAAAAGAAAAGGAAAGAGGAAAAGAAAAAGAAAATAAAAGGGAGCTAAAGTAGACTTGGAGGAGGAAGTGGGGCATGGCATTAAATTCCACCCATAGTTCATTACTCCATTTGAACATATGGGTAGGACAACTTGACCTCTACTAGGCAGAGGAAGAGGCCAGTTCAGAGGCAATCCTGGGTGGAAAATCTCCTTATTGGCCACCTAATAGAAGATATGTCCTAGTTACTAGGAGTACACCTGCTATCTATATAGACATAGAATATTGTTCATAAGATGAGTCTTATATGGTTAGCACACTACCTAGCTCTTCTCAGTAGTAGATTCCCTTGCAGTTGACACTTAAGCCAGATAGCAATGAAGACATGGATCCAAAGTAAAGCCTAAGTGTATCCAAGTCTATATGTGAAACAGTTTGGCATCAGTTGGGAACCTTAGCTTTAACCCCACTTTCTTCTCAAAAAGCTAAGGGTTTGGTAGTTAAGGAAGCCCTTATGTCATCCATAGGTGTGAAGACTCAGAGGTTCTTTTTGGGAGCATCATCCTCAAGTCAAGAAGTTGATGTAGAACTTGAGGATGGTTCATATAAAGATTTAATAGAATTACCTTTTGATTTGTACTTGCCTTGTGTTCATAATTTAGCAAAGATAGGGTTAATCCCACATACTTGGTCAAAGCACAGGTCAAGCTACTTCAAAAGATTATGGAAGAACAAATGTAAAAGCTCTCAATTAAGATCAAGATTAGGATTCAGTATAGTGGGTCCAGTCGATGATGAAGATTACTACTTAGTCATCACCAATCATTTGAAATCTGATAGTTTCCTTTCAAATCACATTAACTCATATGAGGAGATGTGCTTAGAAGCTTCAGATGATCGAGATGATTTTGAAGTCAAAGTTGCATCGCCCGAGTTTGAAGAAGAGATCATCTTAATCATCGATGAGCTCAAAGAAATCAACCTAGGAACTGAAGAAGATCCACGCCCAACATATGTCAGTTCTTTGTTATATGAAATTGAAACCAATGACTTAGTTAGGCTATTGACTGAGTTTAAGGATTGCTTTGCATGGAGTTATGAATAGATGCTTGGATTGGCTCCTAATGTAGCAGTCCATAAACTAGTAATAGAGTCTACTGCTAACCTTATCAAGCAAGCTCCTAGATGCATGCGATTAGGCATAAAATAATAGGTCATTTATGAAGTCAAGAAACTGATTGATGCTGGCTTTATTCGGGAAGAAAAATACCCTACTTGGTTAGCCAATGTCATCCTAGTTAAGAAAAAGAGTGGCCAAATTCACATATTCTTTGATTTTAGAAATTTAAATAAGGCATATCCAAAAGTTGAATTTCCACTACCAATCCCAGAGCTGATGGTGGACATTGCCTCATCTCATCTAGTCTTCTCTTTCATGGATGGCTCATTTGGATATAACCAAATAATAATGGCCCTTAAAGATGACATAAACACTACATTTAGAACCCCAAATCATAATCTATTGCTATAAGATCATGCTTTTCAGCCTTTAAAATGTCAATGATATATACCAACGGGCTATGAATCAAATCTTAAATGAACTCACTCATCATCAAGTTGAGTGCTATGTTGATGATTTCGTGGTCAAAAGTAGAGAAAAGAAAGTCCATCTCTTTATCTTCAGAGTAATTTTCAAATAGTTAAGATAATTTAACCTCAAAATGAACCCCTCAAATTATGCTTTTGGAGTAGCTTCAGAGAAATTTATTAGGTTTGTTGTCCAACACCAGGGATTCAAAATCGATCCAGAGAAGATCAATGCATTATTAGAAATGCCACCCCCTAAAAGTTTAACTGAACTCAGATCATTCTAAGGGTTGTTGGAGCATCTAAGATGCTTTATATCCAACATATTAGTATTATGTCAACCATTGTCAACACTTGTCAAAAAGGATGTCAAGTTCAAGTGGGATGATAAGTGTGAGCATGCATTTGAAGGCATCAAGAATTACCTGATGATGCTGCCAGTTCTAGTAGCCCCTATTCCGTGCAACCTGCTCATACTTTACACTGTTGTGTTAGACAACTCCCTTGGTGCTTTATTGGCCCAAGCCAATGATTAAGGAAATTAAAATGCACTCTACTACCTCGATCGTCATCTAATCCTCGCTGAGGCTAATTATCCTAATTGAGAAACATTGCCTAGCTTTAATCTTTGTATCCCAAAAGCTACAACACTACATGCTTCCTCATAAAGTGAACTTAATCTGTAGGATCAATCCACTACAATATCTCATGACATGGCTGACACTATCTAGATTGTTGGCACGATGGTCCATGATCCTCTCATAGTTTGACATTACCTTCATACCTCTCTATGCGGTGAAAGGACAAGCGCTAGCAAATTTCTTAGCAGCAGACCCACTTCCTGCTAACTCTCTGCTTAGTGATGATCTTCCCGATTAATAAATCATGAACTTAGGGGATATTAGTATTCACCATTGGGAGATGTACTTTGATGGTGCAGCTTCCTTTCAAAGAGGAGAAGAACCATAATCAACTATTCCAGAAAAGGTAGGGGTAGGATAGTTCTCTTAACTCTGAACCACAATGTGATGAGATTATTATATCATCTGTCCAATCCTTCCACCATCAATGAAGCCAAATATGAGGCTCTGATTGCTAGTCTAGAGTTAGCCGTTACTTTAAGCATCCATATCATCAACATCTTTGAGGATTCTCAGCTAGTTATCAACCAAATCATTGGCTCCTATAAGGTTATAAAGCCCCAGCTCCATCACTACCCCAAGTACTCCATGCAGTTGTTGGCCCAAATCCTAGAGGTTACCATTTATAAGATTCCTCAAGGAGAGAAAACTATATCATATGCTTTTGCCAAGCTTGCTAAGGAGTTGGCATGTCCAGAGGATGAGTCCATATCAATAAAGGTCTAAAATAGTCAAGTCTTATCTTGATATTGAACTTATCAAAAAGTACTCTGTTAAAGGGGAGGTTGCCATCACCAAGAAGGAGGAGGAGTTATACTAGAGGCAATCATTCATGGATTACCTAAATAAAAAAAACTACCTCAAGAGAATTCTCAAGCCAATCAGATGAAGTAGAGAGCACTTTCCTATGCTCTTGTGGATGGTGTCTTCTACCGGTGATCTTTCGATCATATGTGGTTACTTCATTTAAATAAGCATGAAGCCCATAAGATCATGACTAAGGAACAATTACAATTATGTTGAGCCAACAAATTCGGTCTGAAGATGAATGCCAAGATCAAGAGACTAGGATACAACTAGCCATCGATGAACAAAGATTGCATCGATACAGCTACTCGATGCCACCAATGTCAAATACACGGTGTGGTCTTACACCAACCACCCAACACTCTACATCCTACATTGGCCTCATGGCCATTCGAGTGTTGGGGTACTGACATAGTGGGTACGATTAATCCTCCTCCTTCTAAAGGTCATCAATTCATCTTAGCTGCTACTGAGTACTTTTCCATATGGGCATAGGAGATTTTTTTCAGAGAGCTCACAGCTCAGCATGTGCTCCAATTTTTTAGGAACCATATCATATATAAGTTTGAAGTGCCTCGATGAATTATATCTAATAATGGTATCGCATTGAAGAGCGCCAAGATCAACAACTTTTCCGAGAGACTCAACATTGATTGAAGATATTCTACCATCAACAACCTAAGTGAAAACAGCTTAGTAGAAGCCTTCAACAAAACTCTCATCCAAATACTGAAGAAGACACTCGACAATAACAAGCAATAGTGGTATGAGTAGTTAGTTGAATCCTTGTGGGCCTACCATACCACATATAGAACCCCAACTCAGTCTACTCCTTTTCCCTTAGTGATGGGTCTGAAGCCATTTTACCAGTAGAAGTCCAACTCCCATCACTGATGATAGCTATGGGTAGCAAGATCATAACAGAGTAGAAAGATAAGTTGTAGTTAGAAGAGCTCAATGGTTTGGAGGAGAGACGCCTACGAGCATGCCAAAACCTCAAGTTATACAAAGCTAAAATGATTCAAGCCCAAAAAAAGTTTGTTCATCCTAGAGCTTTTCAAGTAGGAGAGCTTATTTTAGTTCTAAGGAGATCTATTGTAGCCCATGGTAAGATGGGAGTCAAGTTTGAACCCACTTGGGATGACCCTTTTACCATAAAGAAGGCATACCAAGGAGAATCTTATCATCTTATTAATAATCAGGGAGAGTGCCCAATGCTTCCAATCAATGGACTCTACTTAAATAAATATTATAAATCATGTTTGAAAAAAATTATCATCAATGAAAATTCCATTTTGAATTCAATCTTTTTCATGTTGAAAGTATTCTTGTTTATGAATCCACCATGATGTGTTTAGGGTAGGTGTAAGGAACCCGAGCAGTGTCCTATCCTTCATCGACACAACCCAAACACAAACTACACACAAACATATAAATCAAACACATATCTTTTATCTTGGGCCACTATGAGTTGAGATAACGCCCCAATGACACTCACTCAATAGTTGCTCTAGGTTGGGCTAACGTGCTACCTTGCTAGTGTGTAAGTCTGCTACACTCACTCAATAGTTGCTCTAGGTTGGGCTAATGACTACTTTTATCTTGGGCCACTCTGAGTTGAGATAATGCCCCAATGACACTCACTCAATAGTTACTCTAGTGGTATTCTTACTTTCAAGGATGTAAGTCTGCTACACTTTCCTTTCTTACTTGGCCACTGCACACCAACGAGTGCCTTGTTAGTTTGGTAGGCCTTTTTACATGGCCGGTAAGCTACCTCATGTTGCCTTCGCTTAAGAGGATGTGAGTCTGCTACACTTTCTTCTTAGATTAGAGTCACCTAATGGCTCCTTCCCTCCTAACTACTTCAAGTCTAGGTCTAGTCCTTCCTTGGTGCTCCTCGCTTATTAATCGCTCTAGTTCAGATAACATCTGTCCCACCGACAACAGGCTATTTTGATGATCAGTTTTTCTTGGAAAGTTGTAAGCCTACATGCTTTCTTTCCATATTGATCATTGGTCACCGACGGGCACCTTAGGTTGGTTAGTTCTCACTATTTTAATAGATACACCACTCATGCTGATGGATAGACCTTAGGTTGGATGGTTCTCGCACCTTAGGATACACCAATCATAGCAGATGTAAGTCTTCTATGCTTTCTCCTTGAGTTGGCCACTGTACGCCTATAAGATTCCTTTTTAGAGCTCAAAATAATGCCAATAGCAGTACCTCCCCTATGGGTACTATATTTGGATCACATCCTGTGCGACTCCATTTAGACACTATCTGAGTTACTATCAGATTAGATAGTTCCCCTTTTCTAGTAACCACCCATATGGTTGGAGAATCCATCCTGTGTATGTGCAGAATCTCCCTTGGTCTAGTAAATCTGAGATAGGTCATGGCTAGCATAGCCCCTTCTTAGTGTGGTCCCTCATGCACCAATAGGGTCCATGCAAACATATAAAGAAAATATATATTCACTTGTGGATTAGGAGGACACCCCTAGAAGTATCTTTTCCCAAGCACACATCTTATCTTTAGGGCAGTGTCTGCAAAACTCCCTACAAGAATCGATTGACTACTCTTGAGTTGATATAAGTCTCCGACGACATTCACTCACTAGTCGCCCTTAAGTTGGGTTTGATTTGTTGTGCTACCAAGAGGTCACCCCAACAGTTGTTTCTTATTTTAGAAGATGTAAGTATGGTACGCCTTCTTCCTAGCACAGTCGTTGCATACCTAAAGGCAACACCTTAGGTTGGCTAGCTCTACCCCATGGCTAGTAGACTATCCATTTGGATTTGTAAATCTTAGTAGGACAAGTACGATATAGCCCCTTCTCAATGGGTCCATCACACACCGACATGGTCCATAAATTAAATCTATCATGTTTAACTAAGCTCACATCCCCAGTAGATATGCCCTCAATTGGAAATCAAACTAAACCAAACAAATTATATTAAATCACATGAAATTAAGAGAAAATTAACCTTGACTACTTTTGAGTTAACATAAGTCCCCAATGACATTCACTCAGTAGTCACCCTAAGTCAGGTTCAATTTGTTATGCATCCAATAGGTCACCCCAGTAGTTGTTCCTTACTTTGGAAGATGTAAGTCTGTTATGTCTTCTTTCTAGCACAACCATTGAACACCGAAAGGCAACCCTTTAGTTTGCTTAGCTCTACCCAACAAATGGTAGACTATCCCTTTGGATTTGTAAACCTGAGGTAGGTTAAGGCTAATATAGCCCCTTCTCAGTGGGTCCATCCCACACCGATAGGGTCCATACATTAACTTAGATTAAATCAAACTTAATATAATTTTCCCTAGTGGAGTTAAATCACACCCTTCTCCCTAGTGGAGCTCCAAATCATATATAAATAAGTCAAGTAAACAAATCAAATTCAAAACCAACCTCCCCAGTGGAGCTAAATTAAATTGACTCCCCAAGTAGAGTTTAAACCAAAGAAATCCAACCAAACTAATATTCTTAGTGGATACATCCCCAAACAAATCTATGAAATAAAACTCAAATCCCAATCCCCAACAGATAGCCCAAACATGCTTCCTTAGTGGAAGGTTCATATACCCGATCTCTAATAGACTTGGGCCCATATCTCTAGCAAATATTCTCCACATCAATTAAAACAAAACAAATTAAAGTCAATTCGATCTTAATCCCCGATGGATAATAAATTCTTATCCCTAATGGATCTTCTTTCCATAAATCATATAATCAAATCAAATTCAAACCTTATCCCCAACAAATTTTCTTCTTCTATACTCTTGACATAGACCCTTCACATGTCATGTCCAATGCATGTGTGATTCGCTAGGTGATCTCCCTCCATGTCCTTGACATGGAATTCTCATCAAATCTTATTTCTTCTCTTATGCACACCTTTAATACTTCAACCAAAAACCTAACAATGTATTTGTTCAAATTACATCATCTTAATATTGTAATCAACATTTTATGATTTGTGATGGTGCAAGCTCAAACTAACTGTACAATATCAGGCTAAACATATTATAGTGTGAATTAACACACTATATTATATTATAATATATGATGTTATATTTTAATTTTCTATAATATAATATATTGTCTAGCATTACACCTCATTAGACTCACTTAAAAGGAACAAAAAATAAAACTTTCTCATAATATGAATAATGTTCATTTTGGATGTTAAATTGTTAATTTTCTATTAGAAATGGTACAAAATAGCAAAATTTTGGTGTTGCTTCTTAGTGTGTGCTATGAATTTGGACAAATTCTTCCACCTAAACCTTTAAATTAATATTTTTGTGAGTTTTGACCCAATGTATTATTACAAAAGTAAAACATACTAAAATGTACAATAACATTTAGTAACACACCACCACATTCATATATATATGTGAAGTTATATTATTATGTACATTATATTTTATTATGCATTCATATAATATATTATCTTACATTACACCTTAAAATGAATCACTTTAAGCAAAAACTTTATAAAATTTGGTTGAAAATGAACATTTTTTCTGGATTCAAAATTCCATTCTTTTAATTAGATGAGACACCATAGCACACCCCCAATGATGTTCCCTAAATCTTACCCTAAATTTGGCCAAATCCCATCATCTTAGCCATTAAATTAGTATTTTTATGAATTATACTAGTACAAACTCTACTACATCATACAATAATAAACTAAAATAAGCTAAACAATAAGTAATATAATATGATATACATAATGCTACACTATGTCATGGCATCCTATATTATAATACACTATAACATATTATATTATATTATATTGCATATCACATCAAAAGGGATTGCTTAAAATAAAAAATCATAAAATTAGTCTAAATAAGAAAAAACTATATATTTTAGTCATATCACTTACATAATTTTAATTTGAACAATATATTATAATGTCATGCTCTACTTATTATCAATTTGGCCAAATTCCACCATTTTAAAGTCTAAATCAACATTTTATAGATAATTCTAGTGTAGGCTTGACTGCATGATTATAAAATACTAAAAAAATTTATAATGCAGAGAACAATATATTTTGATATATGATGTTATACTATGATACAACATATAATATTTATTTTGAACAAAAAATCTTACTTTTTGGAGTGACTAATGAAGAAGGTAAGACTATATTAGATTTTACCTTAGCTTATGATTTTGTAGTTGCTAATACTTTATTTAAGAAAAGAGATGAATATATTATTACTTATAAAAATGTATCTAGTAAAACATAGATTGATTATTTTTTGATAAGAAAAATAGACCACTTAGATTGTAAAGATTGTAAGGTCATTCCAAGTGAAAATTTAATTACCCAACATCGATTGTTAGTTTTAGATTTTAAGTTGAAAGGTTGTAAGAGGAAAAATAAATCAAATTATTGTCCTAGGATTAGATGGGGACACTTAAAGAGCATAAATAAAAATATTTTAAAGAGCAAGCTGCAAGAGATTAGAATTTGGGATGTTCATAAGGAAGCTAATGTTATGTGGGAAAAAGTAGCAAGTGAAATTAAGCAAGTTGCTAAAGATGTGCTTGGAGAATCAAAATGAAAAGCTTCTTTTAATAAGAATAGTTGGTGGTGGAGTCAGAGTGTGCAAGAAAAGATAAGAAATAAGAAGCATTTTTATAAAACTTAGTTTAAATGTAAAATCTCAGAGAATTGGGAAAGATATAAAGTGGCATGTAGAGATTCTAAGAAAGCATTATATGATGAAAAAAAATTTAGCTTTTAGTGATTTATACAATAGATTAGATACCAAAGAAGGTGAAAGATGTATGTATAACTTAGCCAACCAAAAAGCTAGGATAAATAAAGACATAGTTCAAGTGAGGTGTATTAAGGATGAAAATAATAAAGTACTTTTCTTAGAAAAGGATACTGAATATAGGTGGATGAGGTATTTTGATAAACTTTGCAATGAAGGATCTAAAAGTACGATTGATTTTAACAACCTTAATACCCTAAACAAAAATAAAGAATATCATTTTTATCGTCATTTTAGTAAATCTGAAGTTAGAGAAGCTTTAAAGAAAATGAAATGTGGAAAACAAGAGGACCGATAATATTCCAATAGAAGTGTGGAAATGTTTAGGAGATCAAGGAATTTTTTGCTTACAATTTTTTAATGTTATTTTAAAGACTAAAAGATGTCGAGATGAGTGGAGAAAGAGTTTATTACTTTATATTTAAGAATAAAGGTGATGCACAATAGTGTTATTATAGGAATTAAGTTAGTGTGTCATACATTAAAATTATGGGAGAGGAATGAGCATAGGTTATGATGTGATACAAAAGTTTCTTTTAGTTTGGTTTCATAGGGTAGATCTATGGATGATATACATTTGCTAAGTGGTTTGATGGAGAAGCACAGAGGAAGTAAGTAGGATCTACATATGATATTTAGCGCTTAGGGTTTAAGGTTTAGTGTTTAAGTTTTAGGTCTAGGGTTCATGTTTTAGTTTAGGGTTTAGGGTTTTAGCTTTTTTTTTAATAGAGAACAAATTTAGATTCAACATTTCTTCTTTTATTTATTCACCAAGTTTTCTAAGATACAAGTGATGAAATAGATTTTAGAAAAACCATAGTTAGAATCTTCTCTATAAAGACAGTTCCATAATTTAGATAGGATCGATCATTCTTATTTCTCCAGTTTGAACCACCTTGGCATCTTGAGTTGCGTGATCACCATTTATTATTTATTGCCACCACCTTTTATTCCCACCTCCATAACCACCAATTTACCACCACCTCCATATCCCCAGCTCTTAGATTCCACCACTTTGATAATTTATTTTTTAGATCTAGTTTGGTTTGATGTTCTTGTAGGTTCTATTCTTAGGTTTTAGGTTTAGGTTTAGGTTTATTAGGTTTTATGGTTTAGGTTTATTTTTTAATTTATTTAGTTACTTTATGTTTATGTTTAAGGTTTGGGGTTTAGGGTTTAGGGCTTAAGGTTAGGGTTTAGGGTTTAGAGTTAGGGTTTATTAGGGTTAAGGTTTATGGATTTTAGGGTTTATACTTTTAGGGTTTAGGGTTTATGTTTAAGGTTTAGAGTTTAAGGCATAGGGTTTAGGGTTTAAGGTTTAGGGTTTAGGGTTTTGTAAGGTTTATGGTTTAGGATTTAGGGTTTGTTTTTTAAAAATTAAGTAAACTAGTAGGTTTCAATTTATTTAGTTTATTTAGCTTATTTTTCATTTATTTTATTTTATTTTATTTTTATTTAGGTTATGTTTTATTTTTATTTAGTTTGGCTTATTTATTATAGATTTATTTATTTTAGTAATTTTTTAGGTTTAGGTTTAGTTTTATGTTTATTTTTTAGTTTAGTTTTATTTTGATTTTATTTTTTAGGTTTAGGTTTTATTTTTTATTTTTAGGTTTAGGTTTAGGTTTTTATTATATTTTTTAGGTTTAGGTTTCTTTTATATTTTAGGTTTTATTTTTAGTTTAGCTTTAGGTTTATTTTTTATTTTAATTTTATTTAGCGTTTAGGTTTAGCTTTATTTATTTTAGGTTTAGGTTTAGGTTTTATTTATTTTAGTTTAGTTTATTATAGTTTAGGTTTAGGTTTATTTTATTTTTATTTTAGGTTTAGGTTTTTTTTAGTTTAGGGTTTAGGTTTCAGTTTTTTATTTTTTTTATTTTTTAGGTTTAGGTTTTTATTTAGTTTTAGTTTTATTTTATTTTATTTTTATTTTAGGTTTAGTTTTTTATTTTATTTAAGTTTTTAATTATTTAGTTTAGTTTTGGTTTTTATTTATTTTAATTTAGTTTAGTTATTATTTTATATTTTATTTTATTTTAGGTGTAGGTTTAGGTTTTTTTTGTCTTTTCATGTTTAGGTTAAGGTTTTAATTTAGGTTTTTATTTTATTTTATTTTTGTTTAAGTTTTTTATTTATTTTATTTTTAGGTTTTATTTAGTTTAGGTTTAGGTTTTTAGCTTTTTAGGGTTTAGGGTTTAAGGTTAGTTAAGGTTTAAGGGTTTTGGGTTTGGTTTAGTTTAAGGTCTTATTTAGGTTAGGGTTTAGGGTTTTGAGTTTGGTTTTAAGTCTAGGGTTCAAGTTTTAGTTTAGGGTTTAGTGTTTTTTATTTTTTTTTATAACAGAGAACAAATTAAGATTCAACATTTCTTCATTTCGATTTCATCAACCAAGTAACACCCCAAGTTTTAGAGACACATGACATAGATAAAAATTTTATCAAAACCCTAGAGTCTCTACAAAGACAATTCCATAAGTAGCAGATCAAATTAGCCATTCTTCAGTTTCTCCAGTTCCCATTAGAACCACCCTAGCCTCTTGAGTAGCAGGATCCACCATCATATCCCTAATCTCTTTTACCATGGACTGTTGCTCCTCCCTCATAACCAGTTTTACCACCAATATCATTTTCCACTTTTAATTAGTTTTTTCTCCTTTTATAGAGCTTAGTTGACAATGATGCTCCTGCCATGAAAGTTTTACAAATTTTTAGGGTTTAGGTTTATTTTTTAAATTATTTTTCCACTTTAGGTTTAGGTTTAGGGTTTGGGGTTTATGGTTTAGGGTTATGGTTTAGAGTTTATGATTCAAGATTTAGGGTTTAGGGTTTTAGGTTTATTAGTTTAGGGGTTTTAGTGTTATTAGTTTAGGTTTAGGGTTTAGATTTAGGAGATTTAGGGTTTAGTTTAGGATTTTAGGTTTATAGGTTTTAGGTTTAGGATTTTAGGTTTAGGTTATTTAGGGTTTAGTTTAGGGTTTTAAGGTTTAGATTTAAGTTTAGGTTTAGGGTTTATGGTTTAGGTTTAGGTTTAGAATTTAGGATAGGTTTTATGTTTATTTAGGTTTGATTTAGTTAGTTAGGTTTTAGGTTTAGGTTTAGTTTAGGGTTTTATAGGTTTTTTTTTAGTGTTTAAGGTTTAGGGTTTTGGGTTTTGGGTTTTTGGGTTTAGGGCTTAGGGTTTAGGGTTTAGGGTTTAGGTTTTAGGGTTTTAGGGTCTAAAGTTGTGAGTTGTAAGTTTAGGGTTTAGAGTTTAGGGTTTAGGGTTAGTTTTAGGGTTTAAGGTTTAGGGTTATGGTTTTATTTTTTATTATTTTATATTATTATTTTTTTAAGTTAAGTAAAGTGGTAGGTTTAGGTTAATTTAGTTTATTTTATTTAGGATTATTTTTATTTTTATTTAGTTTAGTTTATTTATTTTAGATTTATTTATTTTAGTTTAGATTTGTTTATTTTAGTTTAGTTTTTAGGTTTAGGTTCGGGTTCATTTTTTAGTTTTGTTTTATTGTTATTTTATTTTTTTAGTGAGCATTACAATCTATCCTATGGTTGGGATTTATAATTTTGAAGTTGAGGAGATTTATAGTTTTGAGTTGAAATTTAATTATATTACTATGGCTTATAGTCCATGAACACAAGGTTGTGGGAATGCCTAAGAGGTGAGGATTTATGCTCGTAGCTTGAAGGAAATACCTGATCCTAAATCTAGGGAGCGTAGCTAAAGCACCTAAATCTAGCGACGGGTGGACATAAGGGTTTATCCATAAGAGAATAAATTGTCACTCTGACTTATAAGCAGAGTGGCCACCAGCTAACTCCTCCTATGATTTTAAAACCATGTAGTCCGGTCTTATGAATTGCAAGATAGCTAGGGTAGCTATTTAATTATAAATGGACTAAAGTCCTAAACACACTCCTTAAGAGACTAGAGCATGAGTGGAATAAGCATATGACTTAATCTATAGATGGAAAATCTTTTCAAATTTTATTTCATTTTAGACACATTATTTTGATAGAGGCTTCAGGATTTCTTATGCCTAAATGCATGATGAAATATATTACAATCAAATTAGCTAGAAGAAGGTGTTCTCCACCACAAGGGATACCCTCACAGTGAAAGCATTCATTTATTATGCAAGGATGGAGATCTTTCATGTTCAAGAGAGAAAGAATATGCATGCATGATGTGAAACATACAACCATACAGCTAAGGAGTTGCTAAATATTTTAATTATCTTATTTATGTCTAAGGCTTTATGATGAGGTTTTGAGTTATTTAAAATTTAGTTATGAGTGATTACTTCAGTAGAAAAGTTATTTTTATCCTAAGAGCCTAATCGTGTCCAAGCCACACATTAAAGAATCAATCATTTAAGAAACTATGAAAAGCATGTTGTCCTAATGCACAATATAAACATAACATCAAACAATTATATAAACTATCATAAAAGAATAAAAGTCGGTGCAGTTGTACAACGAAGAGAGAAAAGATTTCCTTATATAACTTGGAATATGAAAGAATAATTATAATTGTATTAAATGCTATGGGGTCTTCTTTCTTCATTTCTATTTGATTTGGTTCCTTCTTTGATTTGGATGGTGCTTGCTTCAAAGGCATCATAGGGAACCCCAGGATAAAGCCTTCTAGCCACTGCTCATCCTAATCCCCCATAACATTAATCCTAATTCCTACTGAAAAAAATTCAATTTATGTGAGAAAAGTAAATCTAACTACACCTGCAAAATAGAGGTTAGCTAAATATACATATAATCCCAAGAAGTTGTATTTATAATTTGGACTTAGCACCCTACATATAGGTAACTAAGCCCATCATTCCTAACTTGGATTATGCTTAAAGATTTAAGCAACCTATAAAAAGAGCATTCACATTTATTTTTATGCAACCCATAAGTTAAATCCCATGCAAAAATATGATTAAGCTAATATAGGCCTATCATCTAGTCTTCAAAGCATACACCCTAATATCCAATCTAAAATAATACATCATAAAAAATATACATCACATCACACACCATCCTAACTTAGAGCTAGAAGTGATGACTTAATTCTAATTTGTGTATTAAGGCTTGTGTGGTAAGTCTTGTTAGGCATTAATGTTGTATTTTCTAAGTGTATAAGGATTCAATTTAACATGAATGGTTGATTTCACTTGAAGTAGTTTAATTGATTTGACAATTTTAATTTGTGTTTTCTTTTGTTTCATTTGATTACACTTAGCAACTAAGTGTTATAAAGAGAATAAAGGAGGATTGCCCTCTTTCATCCCTACCTTAAGTGACTTTCTAAAGTATATTAATTTGATTTAGTTCTCTTTAGTGAATGGCTTATTAAAATATTTAATTAATCCTAAGTTTAGGTTCACTTTAAATAATCCTATTCAAAATGAAAGGCATTTTAAGATTAATTTAATTTTATTACTACCACATGACATATATTAAATCATTTTTTTCCATCACATGCAACATGCATATGATTTAATCCTAAGTGTATCTATACATGCAACATATTTTAGCACACTTAAATGATGAATGTATGTGTATGTTTAGAATTTATATTTTATTTTATTGAATTATTTAAACATATTGATTTAAAACTTTATCCAAATTCTTATACAGAAAAGACATAAGAATGAAATTAAATAAGCATGTGTCATTGTCAACCAAGGAAGTGAGGTAATCAAATGATCTCCTTGGAGCTAGCTAAAGCCTCATATTCTCGGGATGTCCAGACTTTATACCCATTTGCATTCAAACATATGTAAATTTGTATACATGAACATAGGAAGTAAGCTCCAAAACATATGGATAATTAATTCAACCACTTAGTCAATTATGTATGCATCCACTTTTAATGCAAAATGGGATTTTCTTTCACTAATCACATATACATATACATGTACAAAGATATAGGCAAGTACGCGTCATTGTTAAACTTGGGAAGTAAGATAATCAAATGACCTCCTTGGAGCTAACTAAAGCATCATTATTCGGGATGTCCAAACTATATACTTGTTTTCTTGGACACATGGATGTATACATAAATGAGGGAGAAAACCATGCAAAGATTGTATATTTTATTTGATTGAATCATTTATATATATGAATTAAAGCTCTATCCAAAATTTAATGTTGAAATACATAAGAATGAAATCAAATGGGTATGTGCCATTATTAAACTAGGAAAGTGAGGTAATCAAATGACTTCTTTGGGTTAGCTAAAGCCTCATGTTCCGGGGATGTCCAGACTATATACCCTTTACCATTTAATCTTACATAAATCAACACATGAATAGAGGAAAGAGAGATCAACATTCATACACATAAGATATAAGCAATTGTATTTCTTATGTATTTATAATTAGCATCATAACACATATTATTGTTAATTTATAAGCTTTTGAAAAATATTTTTTGATTTAATAGTGATAAAATCTACGCATATATTTAATTAAATCAACACATAAAGGAAATCCATTATCTTTTACTTTATCTTGAAAAGATGGATGCATGAATTCAAATGACATACCAAATTTAGCATGATTGGAAAGAGGACAATGAAATATAAGCATGTGATTCATTCAACCAAACTAGTTCTTAGGGACAATCAAATCAAATAAGATTATTTAAAGCAAACCAAAGCTTTCTTATTAATTAAGTTTTGGATTTGATTTGATTTAAAGAAGAGAAATCATCACTTGTTGTTTTAAACCCATTCCCACATTAGTGATTTGATTTAATTTAAGGAAATGTAATTAAGTTGATTTTATGGGTTAGTAAATTTAAGCCTTAGTAGATGAATTATTACCCTTACTTATGTCTCCTTAAAGTAATTAACTAATTAACTATGAGCCAACATGATATGCATGGAAAATAAACTTGCAATGATACTAGGAAATAAAATGGGCCTAATGCAATTGGCTCATGATTAATAGTTAATTAGATTAAGGGACTTACTTAATTACTCTTATGGTTTTCCCACACATATGGACCAACCATAGTTTCATTAAACTCATTTAGGTTATTAAACACATAAAGATGTACCCCATGATTTAGTTAATTAAGGTTTGATGTGATTATGATTTCAATTTGATTAAGTGATTTAATTAATTAGATAAGTTTTAATTAATTTTATTTTAAAAAGGGGAAATGAACTTAGGGAAAGGGGTCCCAACCCTATTCCTTAGTTCACTTACTATTAAACAATGATTAATAAACTTAATTAACCAATTTATTACTATTCATGGGATTAATTAATCATTAATTAACTTAAAAGAGTAGTTAAGGTTTAATTAGTCAAATTTCCTAATTAAGTAAGCAATAAATCCCAAGAAAATCATGAGAGGCAAAGGTCATCCCATTAAATTAACCCATAAAATTTGGGATTAATTGCTCGAGTAATTAAGAAATAATTAAACTAATTAATTTTGTAATTAAACATTAATTACTATTCAAAATTTTTTAACATCATTTGTAATTAATTCTCATGTGAAATACCTTTAAAATGAGTACTTTTTTGCATTTGTTTGATTTCTCTATGATTTTTTATGATTTTTAGAAGTTTTGGACATTAAAAATATTTAATTAAGCCTAATTAAAGCCTAATCCTATTTGTGCCACGTGACAAATAGGAATAGCATTTTTTGATCGAGGAATGAGCTTGGGAGCTTAGGGAATTGCTCTAGCAGCTTGTCTTGGATAGCTAGGGCTCTGAGGAATGATTTTTATGTGTGATTAAGTAAAATTAAGAGGGTGTATGACCCCGTTCATCTTGATCGGACAGTGGGATTGGGTTTGGCTTCTACTGGTAGTTCGACCATCTTAGGGAGTCATGGGTGGCAGGGAGAAGGTGAGTTGGCCCAGCTTGGTTGGTTGAAGGTATGGAGGTGGTTGCCAAGGAGGAATAATGGGTGTCTTATGGGTTTCAAATGCTACAATGGGGAGGGTGAGGTGATTTCATCTCCCATGGATCATGGTCGATCCAACCACCCCTTGGGTCAGGTTGGGTAGTGTCCTTGGTGCCTAGGTGGACCATTGGGAGAGTACTAAGTGGTCAAGGAATGGAAATTAGCACTTACGTGGGTGATTTGTCTCATATGATTCCATTGACCCAAAGTTAGAATGATTATTCAAAATTGATTTTGATTTATAGATTTAAATGATCGAGCAATACGTAAACTGAACGAAGCCAAGCCAATTGAAGTTGATTGTTTGGCTCAATTTGACTCATTTAGGTCAAATTGGGTTAGGTTGGGTCAAGTTGACCAATTGGTCAAATTGGGTCAAATCAAGAGTTGGGTCAAGTTCATATGATCATTTGCAATATTTTGGTTCAATTGGTTTGGTTTAGTTTATCTTAGATTTTATTTTGGCTCATTTGAATTCATTTGGGTCAAATGGGTTAAGTTGACCAAATTGGTCAAATTGGCTTGGCTTGGGTGTTGGTTTAAGTTTAGTTGATCAATTGAAGATCATTGTAAGCTTTGGATTAAATTAATTTGGATTTGTTTTTGATTTAGGCCAACTTGAACCTTTTGGTCAATTCAGTCTAAGTAGGTCAATTGGATTCAATTGGGTCCAATCATAGCTTTAGTCAAGTGCAACAATCAATTTGGAATGAACTTGAGCCATTGGTTGCAATCAATTTGGTTTATATTTTGATTTGACCCAATTTGGTCTTTTAGGTCAATTTGTGTCAACTTGGGTCAAGAGGGCCAATTGGGTTTGGTTTGACTCAATTGAAGGTCAAGTCATATTCAAATATTGATTTTGATTTGGTATGAAACATTGGTTACAAGAGATTTGTCTTAGGTTGCAATTTGGCTAGTTTTGGTTCATATGGGTTAAGGGGTTGACTTGGTCAAATGACCAAGTTTGACTTGGTTTTGTGATAATTGATCAACCTAGGGTGATCAACAATCATGATGGGAGGTTTTGATCGGCTTGGTTCAATCCAATTTGGGTAGGATTAGAACTTGGCTCAAGTATGTCAAATTGGCTACTTTGGGTCAAGTGGACTAATTCAGTTTAGTTGGCTTGATTTTGGATTGAGTTCGATTTAGTTGAGTTTATATATGGATTTGGGATTGATATATAAATTTAATTGCAATTGGCTTGGGTTCAAATGGGTTTTGGTTCATTTGAACATTTCATGTCAAAAGGGTTAAGTTGGGTTTGACTTGGGTTAATTTTGGATTGGCTTGATGATTTAATATTTCATTTATATTTGTGAATATTATTGAAGGTATGATTGATTCATGAGAAAATCACTTAAATTTGGGTTTTGGAATGAAGGAATTTAGCTAAGTCCATGGAGTTGGGTCATGTGGCTTAGATTTGGATTTTGATTTGATTGATTTAGGTTTGATGATTTAAATGTATATTTTATTTAAATTTGTGAAGTTGATTGAAAATATGATTGATTTGTGAGAAAATAAATTGAGTTTGACTTGATTTGGATTAAGATTTGGCTAAGTCCATGGGATAAGTCATAAGGCTTAGGAAGGGTTTTGATTTAATTTGACTTAGTTTTGATCATTTGAAAGTATATTTGATTTATATTTAGGAAGATGATTGAAGAAATAAATTTATTATGAAGAAATCAATTGATTTGGATTAAGATTTGGCTAAGTCCATGGGATAGGTCATATGACTTAGGAAGGGTTTCAAGTTTGGATTTGATCATGGGCTTCAATCATTTGGTTTGGGAATTTGGGTTTGGATTTCGATTTGAATTCGATGTTTGAATTGAACTTGAGGTTTGGTTTGAGAAGGTGAACATGGATTGAGTTGTAGGGTAGGTGGATTATCCTAATCCCTAAGGCATAACCTAATCCTATGGTTAACCCTTCTAAGTCTTTAGGCTTAGGTTTAGTGTTTACCTAATTATTAGAAGTGTCTTATGACTAGGAAAGTCTTAGTATCTATAAGACTCCTAAGTCTAAGATGGGAACATTAAATCAAGACTCCAAAAGTGAGGTCAATGCCTTAGGCTCCATAGTGCCCTTGAGATAGATGTGATTGAAGCTAAGTTTCACATTATAGACTTGGATACATCTTTCAACGATTTTCCTGGGAGACCATGGATACATGAGAATAACATAGTTTCGTCCTCTCTACATCAGTGTATGAAGTTCATGAGAGGTGAGATCATCTACTGTGTCAAAGGTGATCTCAAGCCATTTACAATTCATGAGGTCGGCATATATGAGGATGAGGCTTACTACCTTTCTCCAAATCAACAAGTTTATTCTCTCGAACTTGGCAAAAGTTTAAAAATAAATGAAAAAGAAAAAGAAAAAGAAAGAGAAAAAATTAAAAGAAAAGATAAAATGAAAAATAAAATTAAAGGGGGCGAAAATAGACTTGGAGGAGGAAGTGGAGCCTAACATTAGATTCCACTCATAGTTCGTTACTCCATTTGAACATATGGGTAGGACGACCTGACCTCCACTAGGCATAGGAAGAGGCTAGTCCAGAGGCAGTCCCAAAGGTGGAAAACCTCCTTAGTAGCCACCCAATAGAGGATATGTCCCAACTACTAGGAGTACACCTACTGTCCATATTTACTTAGAATCTAGTTCATAGGATGAGTCTTAAAGGGTTAGCACACTAGAATGCTCTTCTTAATAGTAGATTCCCTTGGAGGTGACACTTGAGCCATATAGCAATGAAGATCGGGCTCTAAAACAAAGCATAAGTGTATCCAAGTCTATATGTGAAACATTTAGACATCAGTTGGGAACCTTAGCTTTAACCCCACTATTCCCTCAAAAAGCTGAGGGTTTGGTAGTTTAAGAAGCTCCTAAGTCATCCACAGGTGTGTAGACTTAGAGGTTCTTTCTGTGAGCATCATCCTTAAGTCAAGAAGTTGATGTAGAACTTGAGGATGATTCATATAAAGAATTTATACAATTACCTTTTGATTGGTTCTTGCCTTGTGTTCATAATTTAGCAAAGAAAGGGTTAATCCCACATATTTGGTTAAAACACAAGTTAGACTACTTTCAAAGAATATGGAAGAACAAAATGAAAAAGCTCTCAATCAAGACTAGGACTTGGATTCATTGCAGTGGGTTCAATCGATGATGATAATTACTGCTTAGTCATTACCAATCATTTGGAATCTAATAGGTTCTTTATAAATCACATTAACTCATATGAGGAGCTGTGCTTAGAAACTTTAGATGATCTAGATGATTTTGAAGTGAAAGATGCACCACCGTTGTTTGAAGAAGAGATCAAGTCAACTAATGAAATTGACTTAGGAACTAAAGAAGATCCACGCCTGATATACATCAATTGTTTGTTGAATGAAATTGAAACCAATGACTTAGTTAGGCTATTGACCAACTTTAAGGATTACTTTGCATGGAGTTATGAAGAGATTCCTTGATTGTCTCCTGACGTAGTAGTCCAAAAGGTAGTAATAGAGCATACTGCTAACCCTATCAAGCAAGCTCCTAGACGCATGTGATTAGGCATAGAACAATAGATCATTTATGAAGCTAAGAAATTGATCGACGCTGGCTTCATTCAAGAAGAAAAATACCCTACCGCAAAGATCATCCCGCTTAAGAAAAATAATGGCCAAATTCACAGGCCGATTTTAGAGATTTAAATAAGACATGTCCAAAAAAAAATTTTCACTACCAATCTCGAGGGTGAACATTGCCTCATCTCATGCGCTTCTTTCATGGATGGCTCATCTAGATATAACCAAATAAAGATAGACCCTGAAGATGAAAGAAATATTGCTTTTAGAACCCCAATCTAAATCTATTGCAATATGGTCATGCCTTTCAACCTTAAAAATGATGGTGCCTCATACCAGCAGGCTCTGACTCGAATCTTCGATGAACTCATTCATCATCAAGTCGAGTGATATGTCGATGATCTAGTGGTCAAAAGTAGAGAAAAGAAAGACCATCTCTTTAATTTGAGAGTAGTTTTCGAACAATTAAGACAATTTAACCTCAAAATGAACCCCCTAAAGTGTGCATTCAGAGTAGCTTCAGGGAAATTCCTTGGGTTTGTTTTTCAACAATAGGGAATCGAAATCAGTCTAAAGAAGATTAAGGCGATATTATAAATGCCACCCCTAAAAGTTTAACTCATCTCAGATCATTATAAAGGAGGTTGGCATATCTAAGATGCTTTATATCAAACTTATTAGGGAAGATGTCATCCATTCTC
This sequence comes from Cymbidium sinense, assembly GCA_021442155.1. NCBI lineage: Eukaryota > Viridiplantae > Streptophyta > Magnoliopsida > Asparagales > Orchidaceae > Cymbidium > Cymbidium sinense. The sequence goes on along the minus strand of JAKCPB010000262.1, from coordinate 289,797 downwards.
AGCACTTGTCAAAAAGGATGCCAAGTTGAAGTGGAATGATAAGTGTGAGCATGCCTTCAAAGACATCAAGCATTACCTGATGAGGCCACCAATTTTAATAGCCCCTATCTTAGGCAAGCCGCTCATACTTTACACTGCTATGTTAGATGACTCCCTTAGTGCTTTGTTGGCCAAAGCTAATGATAAAGGGAAGGAAAATGCACTATACTACCTCAGCTGTCAGCTATTCCCTATTGAGGCTAATTATCCACCCATTAAAAAGCATTGCCTAGCTTTAATCTTTGCATCACAAAAGCTATAGCACTACATGCTTCCTCATAAAGTGAAATTAAGCTCTAAGATCAATCCAATATAGTATATCATGACACAACTGATGCTATCCAAACAGTTGGCACGATGGTCCATGATCCTCTCGCAATTTGACATTACCTTCATACCCCTTCGTGCGGTGATAGGACAAGCACTAGTGGATTTCTTAGCAGCACACCCACTTCCTGTTGACTCTCTACTTAGTGATGATCTCTCTGATGAGCAAATCATGAACTTAGGGGATACTAGCATTCATTGATGGGAGATGTACTTTGATGGCATCGCTTCCTCTCAAAGAGGAGAAGAACCACAATCTATTATTCCAGGAAAGGCAAGCGTAGGAATAGTTCTCTTAACTTTCGGATTACATGAGATTCTCATATCATCTCTGCCTAATCTTGCACAACAATGAAGTTTAATATGAGGCTTTGGTTGTCTAGAGTTAGCTTATTACTCTAAGCATCCGTAACATCAACATCTTTGGTGATTCTCTAGTTATCAACCAAATCGGGTCCTATAGGTTATAAAGCCCAAGATCCATCACCAAGTACACCATGGACTTGGCCCAAATTCCTAGAGGTTACCATTATAAGATTCTTCAGGAGAGAACACTGCATCAATTTAATGCTGCTTGCTGCTGAGTTATGTCCTGTGAGGATGAGTCCATATTAATAAAGGTCCAAAATAGACAAGTCTTATATCTTATTGATATTGAACTCATCAAAAGTACCCTCCTGAAGGGGAGGTTGCCATTGCCAAGAAGGATGGGGAGTTAGATTGGAGAAAACCATTCATGGATTTTCTAAATAAAGGCAAACTACCTCAAGAGAAGTCCCAAGCCCATCACATAAACCCTAAAACCTAAACCCTAACCCCAAACCCTAAAAGCATAAACCCTAAACCCTAAACCCTAAACCCAAAACCTTAAAAGCATAAACCGTAAAACCCAAAACCCTAAACCCTAAAACCTATATCCTAAACCCTAAACCTTAACCCTAAACACTAAACCTTAAACCCCAAACCCTAAATCCCAAACCCTAAACCTAAACTTAAAGTAACTAAATAAAAAAGAATAATCTAAACTCTAAAACCTAATAAACCTAAACCTAAACCTAAACTCTAAGAATGGGCAAAACCTTGACGGTAGAAACATCACCATCAACCAGGCTCAATCTAAATCTAGTGGTGGAGTTAAAGGGGGAGGGTTGGTTATCGTAGTGGTGATGAGGGATCGGGAATTACTGGTGGATATGGAGATGGTGGTTGGAACCAGTGGTGGTTATAGAGGCGAGAGGAGCGATGGAGGTTATAGTTGTGGTGGTGGCAGAGGGAGTGATTGGGGATATGATGGTGGATCCCACTGCTCAAGAGGTTGGGGTAGTTTAGATGGGAACTATAGAAACTGAAGAACAGCCGGTCCAATCTATTGCTTATGGATCTGTGTCTTTATAGTAGTGATGATTCTACTTATCTAGGGTTTTTGAGTTTCTCTATCTATGCCCTTTTTTTATAGTGTGTTACTTGGTTGATGAAATTGAAAACAAGAAATGTTGAATATGAATTGGTTCTCTCTTAAAAAAAACCATAAACCCTAAACCTTAAACAAAAACTTGAACCCTAAACCTAAAATGTAAACCCTAAATCCCTAAACCCGAAACCTTAAACCTTAAACCCTAAACCCTAAAACCTAAAAACCTAAACCTAAACTAAGTAAAACCTAAAAATAAAATAAATAAAAAAACCTAAACCAAAATAAAATAAATAAAATGAAATAAAATAAAAACATAAACTAAAACATAAACCTAAACTAAACCAACAAGAAAATAAAATAAAAAATAAAAACTAAACTAAAATAAAATAAATAAAAACCTAAAATACAGTAAAAAATAAAAAAACTAAACAAAATAATAACTAAACCCAAAATAAAAATAAAATAAACCTAAAATAAAATAAAATTAAAACTAAATAAAAACTAAAACCTAAAAAATAAACCTAAAAATAAATATAAAAAAACCTAAACCCTAAACTAAAAAATAACCTAAACCTAAAATAAAAATAAAATAAACTAAACCTAAACTAAAATTAACTAAACTAAAATAAATAAAACATAAACCTAAACCTAAAATAAACTAAACCTGAACTACATAAAATAAAATGAACTAAAAAATAAAACATTAAAATAAACCTAAAATAAAAACTTAAAACCTAAGCTTAAAAAAATAAAATAAAAACCTAAACCTAAACCTAAAAAAAATTAAACCTAAACCTAAAAAATAAATTAAAAATAAAACTAAGCTAAAGCTTAATCCTTATCCTAAACCTAAACCTAAAAAATAAACTAAAATAAAAAGTTAAACTAAAATAAATAAACCTAAAATAAATAAAAATAAACCTAAATAGAAAACTAAAATAAACTAAAAAATAAACTAAATAAACCTAAACCTACCAGTTTACTTAATTTTAAAAAAAAATCATAACTTTACACCCTAAAACTAACTTTAAACTCTAAATCCTGAACCATAAACCTACAACCCTAAACCCTAAACCCTAAACCATAAAACCTTAAAGCCTAAGCCCTAAACCCTTAACCTAAATCCTAAAATCTACAACCCTAAACCGTAAACCCTAAACCCTAAACCCTAAACCATAAAAACCTAAAAACCTAAACCTAAACTAAATAAAAGAGATTTTAACTACAAATGATTAGCATGAATTTCTATAATATAAACAAAAGTTGTATGAGATTTATATGCCATAGTACACCGCCTCTCTCAAGTTTTATAGAGATGTTGAAGGGTAGCTTCCTATCGTGGACAAATGAAGAAGGAATCTACTTAAGTTCAGACACTTAAGTGTCAATCTATGAGCAATCCTCTTCTATAGATGTGATAGCCTATATGATCATAGAACTCCTCTTTAATCAAAATTATCTTCTCAACTGCAGCTCTTTAAATTTAGCAGATATGATGAGGAGCTAAATCTTTGCTTTAAAAATCTCTCTCTAGTAGGATTTCAATGCTTTGAGATTGTGCTCGAGATCTTGGAAAATTAGGGAGACTTAATGCTAACGAATCGGATTTTTACAATATTGATCATATTTGACAAAATTTGTTGATAAGTAGTGTGTAATAAGAATTATCCAAACTTAATATCTCTGGACAGGGATTTCCAAAACTATAGCTCTCCTACTTTGAGACTCAACACGGCAACATAATGTAACAAATAATTTGCATCAACACAGAAGAAAGAAAGCTCAAGTATAACTCTTATGTCAATGCTTAGAAATAGGTGGCATAGTGTTGTGAGAGATTTAGGACACTGATAGATTTTTTCCTGACATCTAAAATATGATTTAAGAGAGATTTTGGATCCCAACATAGTATATATCATCTTTTCTATTTTCTTTTTATTGGTAGTAGTGTTACTTCATTTAGATGTATTCATTTGAATTTGATTTCATGGTGGAAAGAATAATTCCTACATTTGATGACATTCTTTCAGGTGCAAGAATTTTTGATATTATTTAAAATCTGAAGTTTGTTGAAATGCCACATGGAAATTAATTTTATGTAGTGTCTCTTTTAAATTTAGGGCTCATGTCGATCTAAACCTAAACAACATTAGTTTAATATTTTCCTAATTTTAGAAGATAATAGTAATACTTCAAATTTGTTCATGTACTCATTTATAATTTTGGTTTTTTGCTTTAGCAAGTTAAACTCTAAATAATTGATCTTAGTAGGATAAATACAAGTATTTTTTAACAACAATTCCATTTCAACCGTGTAATAATTTATTTAAACCCAATCTTCCCAGCTCTTTATTTCTATCTTGTATATTTCTGCTTAGCAATATGTTTTAGTTTTATAAATCCCAATCTTCTAGGCTCACTGAAACCCTAAACCCAAAATAAACCCTAAAACTAACCCTAAACCCTAAAACTAATTCTAAACTATAAACTCTAAACCCTAAACCCTAACCTCTAAACCCTAAAACTCTAAACCCTAAACCTACAACCCAATAACCTGCAACCCTAAACCCTAAACCCTAAACCTCAAACCCTAAACCCTAAAAACCTAAAAACTTAAACCAAAACTAAATTAAACCTAATAAAAAAATAAATAAATAAAACCTAAACCTAAATAAAATTATATTAAATTAAAACCTAAACTAAAACCTAAACCTAAACCTAAAAATATAATAAAATAAAAAATAAAAACTAAAGTAAAATAAAATAAATAAAAACTTAAACTAAACTAAAAAATAAAATAAACCTAAAAATAAAAAACCTGAATAAAATAAAAACTAAACCTAAAATAAAAATAAAATAAACCTAAAATATAATAAAATAAAAACTAAATAAAAACATGAAAATAAAAATAAAACCTAAACCTAAAAAAATAAAAAAAATTAAACTAAACTAAAAAATAAACATCAACCTGAACCTAAACCTAAAAAATAAACTAAAATAAAAACAAAAACTAAAATAAATAAACCTTTTATAAATACACTAAACTAAATAAAAAAATAAACCTAAATAAAAATAAAAAATAAGATAAACTAAAATAAATAAAAAATAAACTAAAAAAACCTAAACCTACTAGTTTACCTAACTAAAAATACCCCTAAACCCTAAACCCTAAACCCAAAACCCTAAATCCTAAACCCTAAACACTAAACCCTAAACCCTAAAACTAACCCTAAACCTTAAACCCCAAACCTAGAACCCTAAACCTACAACCATATACCCTAAACCCTAAACCCTCAACTAACCCTAAACCCTAAACCCTAAACCTCAAAACCATAAACCCTATACCCTAAATGCTAAACCCTAAACCCTAACCCTAACTCTTAACCCTTAAACCTAAACCTTAAACCCTAAAACCCTAAACCCTAAAGCCTAAACCCTAAACTACCCCTTAAACTATAAAAACCTAAACCCTAAACCTTAAACTCTATAGCCTAAAATAAACCTAAACCCTAAAAATACTAAACCCTAAAGCCTAAACACTAAACTCTAAACCCTGAACCCTAAACCCTAAAATCCTAAACCTTAAAACCTTAAAACCCTAAACCCCAAACACTAAACCCAAAACCCCATATCCTAAACCCTAATCATAAAAACCAAAAAACCTAATCTAAAACTAAATAAAACCTAAACCTAAATAAAATAATATAATAAAAAAAAAATATAAAACCTAAACTAAAACATAAACTTAAACCTAAAACTAAAATAAAATAAAATAAACTAATAAAAAAACTAAAATTAAATAAATAAATGCCTAAACTAAACTAAAAAATAAAATAAACCTAAGAATACAAAACCTAAATAAAATGAACCCAAATAAAATAAAATCAAAATTAAATTAAAAGCTAAACCTAATATATAAAATTAAAATTTAAAAAATAAATAAATAAAAAATAAAACCTAAACCCTAAACTAAAAAAATATAAAATAAAAATAAAATAAACCTAAACGTGAACTAAAATAAACTAAACTAAAATAAATAAAATTTAAACCTAAATTTAAACTGAAACCTAAACTAAATAAAATAGAATAAACTAAAAATAAACCAAAATCTAAAATAAAAAATAAAACATAAAAATAAACCTAAACGAAAAACTTAAAACCTAAACCTAAAAAAATAAAATAAAAACCTAAACTTAAACCTGAACCGAAAAAAGAAACTAAAATAAAAAACCTAAACTAAAATAAATAAATAATAAAAAAGAAACATAAAAAAATAAAATATTAAATAAACTAAAATAAAAAAAATATGTACTAAATAAACCTAAATCTACTCGTTTACTTATTTATTTAAAAAAACCCCTAAACCCCAAGCTAACCCTAAACCCTAAACCCTAAGCCCTAAAAACCCTAAACCCTAAATCCTAAACTCTAAACCCTAAGCACTAAACCCTAAACACTAAACCCTAAACCCTAACCCTAAACCTAAATCGTAAAACCTTAAACCCTAAACCCTGAACCCTAAACCCTAAAAACATAAAAACTTATACCTAAACTAAATAAAACATAAAAATGAAATATCTAAAAAAACCTAAAACTAAATAAAATAAAAAAATAAAATAAAATATAAACATAATCTAAAACCAAAACCTAAACCTAAAAATAAAATAAAAAACTAATACAAATTAACTAAAATAAAATAAATAAAAACCTAAATGAAACTAAAAAAATATAATAAACCTAAGTATAAAAAACCTACATATAATAAAACCTAAACAAAATTAAAAATTAAATAAACCTAAACTAAAATAAAATAAAAACTAAATAAAACCTAAACCTAAAAAATAAAGCTAAAAATAAAACCTAAACCTCAAACTAAAAAAAAATTCTAAACCTAAAATAAAAATATAATAAATAAAATAAAATAAATGTAAACCTAAACTATAATAAACTAAACTAAAATAAATAAAACCTAAACCTAAACCTAAAATAAACTAAGCCTAAACCTATACCTAAATTAAATAAAACTAAATTAATTAAGTATGAATCTAAATCTAAACTAAAAAATAAAACATATAAAAACCTAAAATAAAATCCTAAAACCTAAACCTAAAAAAATAAAATTTAAACTAAACCTAAAAATAAAAAATAAAACCTAAACCTAAAAACGAAAAAAATAAAACTCACTAAAAAATAAACCTAAACATTAGCCTAAACCTAAAAAATAAACTAAAATAAAAAACTTAAACTAAATTGAATAGACCTAAAATAATTAAGCTAAACTAAATAAAAATAAAATAAATCCTAAATAAAAATAAATAATAAAATAAACTAAATAAACCTAAACCTACTAGTTTACTTAATTTAATGAAAAATAAAAATATAAACAAAATAAAAATAAATAAAAAAATCTTAAATCCTAAACCCTAAATCTTTAACCTACAACCCTAAACACTAAGCCCTAAACCCTAAATCCTTAAACCTTAAACCCTAAACCCTAAACCTTAAACCTTTAAACTATAAACCCTAAACCTTAAACCCTAAACCTTAAACCCTAAAACCTAAACCCAACCCAAAACCTAAAAAAACCTACAATCTTAAACCCTAAACCCCAAACCCTATACCCTAAACCATATACCCTAAACCATAAAACCTAAAAATGTAAACCTAAACTAAATAAAACCTAAAAATAAAATAAATAAAATACCTAAACCAAAATAAACTAAAAAATTAAAATAAAACTAAAATGTAAATTATAACCTTAACCTAAACCTAAAAATGAAATAAAATAAAAAATAGAAACTAAACTAAAATAAAATTGATTAAAACCTAAACTAAATATAAAAATAAAATAAATCTAAAAATAGAAAACCTAAAGAAAATAAAAAACAAATCATAAAATAAAATTAAAATAATCATAAATTATAATAAAATAAAAACTTAAATGTAAAAAATAAACTTAAAAATTAATTAAAAATAAAACATAAACCCTAAATTAAAAAATCTAAACATAAAATAAACAAAATAAAATAAACCTAAACCTAAACTAAAATAAACTAAACTAAAATAAATAAAACCCAAACTTAAACTTAAAATAAACTAAACGTAAACTAAATAAACTAAAATAAATTGAAAATAAACCTAAACCTAAACTAAAAATAAATAAATAAACCTAAACTTGATAAAATAAAATAGAAATAAACTTAACTAAAAAATAAACATAAACCTAAAACCTAAAAAATAAACTAAAATAAAAAGCTAAACTAAAATAAATAAACCAAACTATATAAAAATAAAAAGTAAACCTAAAAAAAAATAAAAAATAAAATAAACTAAAAAAAATACTTAACAAACCTAAACATACCTATTTACTTAAATTTTTTAAAAAAAACCCTAAACCCTAAACCCTAAATCCTAAACCCTAAAATAAACCCTAAACCCTAAACCTTAAACTTTAAACCATAAACCCTAAATTATAAACCCTAAACCCTAAACCCTAAACCTACAATCTTAAACCCTAAACCCTAATCCCTAAACGCTAACCATAAACCCTAAACCCTAAAAGCATAAACCCTAAAGCCCTAAATCCTAAACCCTAAACCATAAATCCTTAACATAAACTAAACTTAAAGCTAAACCCTAAACCTAAATCTGGCTAAGCTAAACCTAAACTAAACTTAAACTCCCTAAATAAACTAAACCTAAACCCTAAAAACCTAAACCCTAAACTAAACTAAACCTAAACAAACATAAACCTAAACCTAAACCTAAACCCTAAACCCTAAACCACAAAAAAAAAAAAACCTAAACTATAAATAAACCTAAAATATAATAAATATAACTTAAATAAACTAAATATAATAAAATAAAATAAAAACCTAAACTAAGATTTAAACCTAAACCAAAACCTAAAAATAAAATAATATAAAAGAACTAAACTAAAATAAAATAAAAAAACACCTAAAATAAATTAAAAATTAAAATAAACATAAAAATAAAATAACATAAATAAAATAAAAACTAAACGTAAAATAAAAATAAAATAAACTTAAAATAAAATCAAATAAAAACTAACTAAAACCTAAACCTAAAAAATAAAAATAATAATAAAACCAAAAAATAAATAAAAATAGAATCGAAACCCTAAACTAAAAAAGAACCTAAACCTAAAATAAACAAAATAAAGTAAACTAAAATAAATAAAACCTAAACCCAAACCTAAAAAAACTAAACCTTAACCCTAAACTAAATAAAATAAAATAAACTAAAAATAAACCTAAACCTAAACTAAGAAATAAAACCTACAAATAAAACAAAAATAAAAACCTAAAACCTTAACCCTAAGCCATGAAAAGCTAAAAACCTAAAAGTATGCTAAATAAACCCTAAAAATAAGATAAAAAAAAAACTAAACCAAAATAAAATAAAAACTTAAACTAAAACCTAAACCTCAAAAGAAAATAAAATAGAAAATAAAAACTAAAGTGAAATATAATAAATAAAAACCTAAACTAAATTAAAAAAATAAAAAACCTAAATAAAATAAAAACTAAACATAAAATAAAAATAAAATAAACCTAAAATAATATAAAATAAGAACTAAATAAAAACCTAAACTGATAAAATAAACCTTAAAAAAATTTAAAAATAAATAAAAAGTTAAACTAAAATCCTAAACTAAAAAAACCTAAACCTAAAATAAAAATAAAATAAACCTAAACCTAAACTAAAATAAATAATACCTAAAAGAAACTAAACCTAAACCTTAACCTAATCCTAAACTAAAAAATAAAATAAAAACTTAAACCTAAACCTAAAAATAAAAAATAAAACCTAAACCTAAAAGATAAAATAAAATAAAATCAAACTAAATAGTAACCTAGCCTAAACCTAATAAATAAACTAAAATAGTAAACCTAAAATAAATAAACTAATCAATATAAAAATAAAAATAAATGTAAGAAATAAAAAATAAAATAAACTAAAATAAATAAATAAATACTGAATAAACCTAAATGTACCAATTTATTTAATTTTAGAAAAATAAAAAAATAATTATAAAATAAAAAAACCCTAAACCTTAAACCTAAAACCCTATGGTGACTATTGTGTTTTGGGCTCTTTTGTTTATGCATCTTTTTATAGATGTGGTAAAAGCATTCTTTGGGATATTTTGAGGAATTTTACTACCTCGGTCAACAAACCTTGGTTTGTTGGTGGTGATTTCAACACTATTTTATTAACTTCTGAACGAAGTTGTGGTTGCTCTCCCAATGTTCATTCCGTGGAAGATTTTTCCAATATGATCCTTGATGATAATTTGCTTGATATTGCCTTTAAGGGTTCTAATTATACTCGGCAAAACACTATACTTTGGTAAGGGTTGAGCTGGAACCTTTTTAATACTCATTGGATTACTTAGTGGCCTATTGCTTCTATTTTTCATTTCAACAAAACCTTGTCTGATCATGCCCCTCTTCTAGTTCCTATTAAAGATAATTCTAATAAATTAAAAAACTCCTCTCCTTTTAGATTTCAGAACATGTGGATTTAGTATATTGATTTTTTTGATGTTGTGGCTATTAATTTGAAAGCTTTTTTGCATCAAGATAATTCGATTATGGGGATGAATAGACTTTGGTTTAAACTTGAAAGACTTAAATAAAATTTGCATTAGTGGAACAAGCATTATTTTAAAAACCTTTTTGTTAATATTAAAGATATGGAAAAATTAGTTTGTGATCTTGATGTCTCTGTTGTATGAGATCCTTCTAAGATTAAGGACCTGACTGAGGAGAAAGATAAACTTGTTCACTTCCAAAATATGGAAGAGACTTATAAAGTTTCTAGTAAAAATGTTACAGATGGTGACAAGGATACTAGCTATTTCCATGCTTTAATTAATAAATATAGAGCTTTATATAATATTTAAAAATTTAAGACAATAATGTAGATTGGATTACATAGAATTATGATATCAAGCAATATGTTATTGATTACTATAGAAATATGCTTAATAAGAATTTCTCTTATGAAGCTATTTCTAAACCACATTTGATTCCTTCTATTATTACTAATGATGATAATGATTTGCTTACCATTGTACCTAATGAAGATGAAATTTTAAAAGTTCTTAATAGTATGAACATAGATTTTGTTGCTGGGCCGGAGGGTTTTCTACTCAATTTTTTCAAAAATGTTGGTCTATCATTAAAAATGATTTGATTGAGGCTGTGATTGTTTCTTTTTAATGGTAATCCTTTTTCCTAGATATTTTTCTAGTACTTCTATTGTTCTCATTCCTAAGAAAGATAATCCAAACTATTGGAGTGATTTTAGACCTATTAGTCTTTACACCTTCTTTAATAAGTTGATTTCCAAAATTCTTACCAACAAGCTTAGTCCTTTACTTAATAGATCTATCTCTCTCAACCAAATAAGTTTTGTTAGAAGTCGATGGATTTATGATAATATTTTACTTACTCAAGAATTAATTCATGATCTTGATGCCAAGAATAGAGGTGGAAACATTCTTTTCAAATAATATATTACCAAGCCTTTGAAAACATCTCTTGGGATTTTCTTTTCCATATTCTAAATTTATTTGGTTTTTCTAATAAATTTATTTATTTAATTAGAAATTGTATTAATAAATGCCTAGTTTTTTATTTTACTTAATGGGGAAGCCTTGGGTTTCTTTCCCTCTTCCCATGGCTTAAGAAAAGGGGATCCTTTATCTCCTACTTTATTTATGATAGTTGTTGAGTACTTATCTATGAGCATCGATGATTTATTCTTAAATAATCCTTGTATGCACTACAGAACTCTTGGTGGTCTTCTTGTTTCCCACTTCACCTTTGCAGATGATTTCATTATTTTTTTGCAATGCTTCTATCATATCAAGAATCTCAAGAATTTTATAAATAAATTTGGTAAAGAAAGTGGCCTTTCTATCAATGATAACAAAAGCTATTTTACCACTTCCTCTCGTATCTCCAATAATAAAATCACTCAAATCTTGCATATCACAAATTTTAAACATCAACACTTACCTCTAAAGTACTTGGGTGCTCCTCTCTTTAAAGGCTTGGAATGATCCCATCTTTTGATAAGTTAATTCAATAAAATTTAAATAAAATTTTTGCTTGGGAATTCCATTTGCTTTCCTTTGGTGGTAGGCTCACTATTTTTAAAGCACTCTCAATTCAATGTCTCTTTATTTGATTCAAATTTTATTTCAGTTTATTTTTTAGGTTTAGGTTTATTTTTTAGTTGAGTTTTTTTTTTCTTTTTTAGGTTTAGGTTTTATTTTTATTTTTTGGTTTAAGTTTTATTTTTTTATTTTTTATCCTAAGAGCCTGATCGTATCCAAGCCACACATTAAAGCATTAATTATTTAAGAAACTATGAAAATCACACAGTTCTAATGCACAATGTAAACATAACATCAAATAATTATATAAATTATCATAAAATAATAAAAGGCCAATGCAGTCGGGTACCGCCGCACAACCCAAAGAGAGAAAAGATGGGTAGTTGAGTTCTACCTTTATACAACCAAGAATATGAAAGAATAATTACAATTGTATTAAATATTATGAGGGTCTTTTTTCTTCATTTTGTCATTTCTGATTTGGTTTCTTCTTTAATTTGGATGGTGCTTGTTTCAAAGGCATCACAAGGCACCCCAGATAAAGCCTTCTAGCCACTATTCATCATAATTACCCATAACACTAATCCTAATTCCTATTAAAAAATTACATTTATATGGGAAAAGTAAATCTAACTATAGCTGCAAAATAGAGGTTAGTTAAATATACATAGAATCCCAAGTAGTTGTATTTATAATTTGAACTTAGCACCCTACACATGGGTAACTATGCCCACCTATCCTAACTTGGATTATGCTTCAAGATTTAAGCAACCTACAAAAAGAGAATTCACATTTATTTTTAAGCATCCCTTAAGCATAATCCCTTTAGAAAACATGATTAGGCTAATATTGGCCTAACTTCCAGTCTATGAAGCATACACCCTAACATCTAATCTAAAATAATACATCATAAAACAAAATATACATCACATCATACACTGTCCTAACTTAGTGCTGGAATTGGTGGCTTAATTCTAATGTGTGTATTGAGAATTTCGTGGTAAGTCTTGTTAGGCATTAGTGTTGTATTTTATAAGTGTAGAATGATTCAATTTAATATGAAAGGTTGATTTCACTTGAAGTAGTTTAATTGATTTGAGAATTTTAATTTATGTTTTCTTTTATTTCATTTGATTACACTTAGGAACTAAGTGTTATGAAGAGAGGAAAATAGCATTGCCCTCTTTCATCCCTACCTTAAGTCACTTTCTAAAGTTTATTAATTTGATTTAGTTCTCTTTAGTGAATGGCTTATTAAATGGTTTAACTAATCCTAAGTTTATGTTCACTTTAAATAATCCTATTCAAAATGAAAGGAATCTTAAGATTAATTTAATTGAATTACTACCACATGACATATATTAAATCATTCCATTCCATCACATGTAACATGCATATGATTTAATCCTAGGTGTATCCATACATGCAACATATTTTAGCACACTTAAATGACGAATGTATGTGTATGTTTAAAATTTATATTTTGTTTGATTGAATTATCTAAACATATTAACTTAAAACTTTATCCAAATTCTAATACAAAAAGGACAAAAGAATGAAATTAAATAGGCATGTGCCATTATTAAACCAGAGAAGTGAGGTAATGAAATGAACTCCTTGGAGCTAGCTAAAGCCTCGTATTCTCAGAATGTCCAAACAATATACCCATTTGCATTCAAACATATGTAAATTTGTATACAAGAACATAGGAAGTAAGCTCCAAATCATATGGCTACTTAATTCAACCACTTACCTAATTATGAATGCATGCAATTTTAATGTTAAATGGGATTTTCATTCACAAATCACATATACATATACATGTATAAAGATATAGGCAAGTACATGTGATTATTAAATCAGGGAAGTGAGGTAATCAAATGACCTCCTTAGGGCTAACTAAAGCCTCGTATTCTCGAGATGTCCAGACTATATACTTTTTTTTTCTTGGACACACATGGATGTATACATAAATGAAGGAAAGAAAACCATGCAAAGAATGTATTTTTTTATTGAATAATCTATAGAAATACACACACACACACACACACACACACACACACACACACACACACACACATATATATATATATATATATATATATATATATATATATATATGAATTAAAACTCTATCCAAATTATAATGTTGAAATACATAAGAATGAAATAAAATGGGTATGTGACATTATTAAACCAACGAAGTGAGGTAATCAAATGACCTCCTTGGGGCTAGCTAAAGCCTCATGTTCTAGGGATGTCCAGACTATATATCCATTACCATTCAATCTTATATTAGTCAACACATGAATAAACGAAAGAGAACACACCGTTCATACACTTAAGCTATAAGCACATGCATTTCTTATGTACTTATAACTAGCATCATAACACATATTATTATTCATTTATAAGCTTTTGAAAAATACATTTACATTTAATAATGATAATAGCCACGCATATTATAAATTATATCAACACATGCAAGCATACATAAAGGAAATCCATTTTGTTTTACTTGATTTTGAAAAGATGGATGCATGAATTCAAATGACATAACATATTTAACATGATTGCAAATAGGATAATGAAATATAAGCATGTGATTCATTCAACCAAAGTAGTTCTTAAGGATAATAAAATCAAATAAGATTATTTAAAGCAAACCAATGCTTCTTTATTAATTAAATTTTGGGTTTCATTTTATTTAAAGAAGAGAAGAGAAATCATCACTTATTATTTTAAACCCATTCCCACATTATTGATTTGTTTTAATTTAAGTAAATGTAATTAAGTTGATTTTATTGGTTAATTAAGTTGAACCCTTAATTAGATAAATTAATTACCCTTTCCTATGTCTCCTTAAAGTAATTAACTTAATAATTATGAGCCAACATGATACGCAAGGAAAATAAACTTGCAATGATCCTATGAAATAAAGGGCTTAATGCAATTAGCTCAAGATTAATAGTTAATTAGATTAAGGGACTTAATTAATTACTCTTTTGGTTTTTCCACACATGTGGACTAACCATAATTTCATGAAACTCCTTTAGGTTATTTAACACCTAAAGATCAACCCCATGATTTAATTAATTAAGGTCCGATGTGATTATGATTTCAATTTGATTAAGTGATTTAGTTAATAAGTTAAATCTTAATTAATTTCATTTTAAAAAAAGGGTGAAAAGAACTTAGTGAAATGGGTCCCAACCCAATTCTTTAGTTCACTTACTGTGGAACAATGATTAATATACTTAATTAACCAATTTATTACTATTCACAGCATTAATTGATCATTAATTTACTTAAAAGTGTAGTTAAGGTTTAGTTATTCAATTTTCTTAATTAAGTAAGCAATAAATCCCAAGAAAATCATGGGAGGCACAGGTCATCCCATTAAATTAACCCATTTGGGATTAATTGCTAAAATAATAATCTAATTTTTATAATTAATTTATTTATATTTTTATTTCTTATGACATTTACATTTTTATGTTTTAGCCATTAAAAGTGATTAATTATGCCTAATTAAAGCATAATCCTATTGGCCACATGGCACATACACGGGCGCTTTCCATGTGGTATCGTGGATTGGCTACTTAAAACTTATCCCACTTAGCACCTACATGGCATGGTGGAGGTCATGCTTTCTCATTCACCGTCCAATCTTAAATTTGATGGCAACTATTAATCCCACAGCTTAATAGGATAAAATTAGATTGATCTAACAGATCTAATCACAACCATCAATTTTGATCAGAGGAAATGAATGGTGTATGATCTAACATCACGTGAGTGAGGGAAAATGGATTTCATCCTCCATTGCTCACTTTATCCGAGCTTACCCGAGGTTGAATCAACTCCAAAAGGATCCAACACCTTCACGACATTGATCAAAGGGGATCCAACCATCAAGATCACACGAGATGCAAGTTTTCTTCAAAAAGCTCCAACCCATTTTTGCCTAAGGATTGATTTTGGAAGCATTCCTCACTAGAGCTCAAGATCAATAGCTCGAACGATTGAGGAAGCTTCATCTAGTGGAGATGAAGCCCTATTGAGCAATAATTGGATCAATTCCTTGACGTTCACTCGGAAGGCCAAAAATTGATGATTTGGAGGTCAACTTTGATCAAAGTCCCACCTCTGATGCTCCCTTGGGAGATGACTCATTCTTACTCAACGAGGCCTAGGGAAGGTATGTACAGAGTTAATTTTAGTTTGATGGAGAAATGGAGAAGTTAGGTCAGAAATGGGAGTGTCCTATTTTAGGATGGATGGGAATGGCATTTTCTGATCGAGGAATGAGCTTGGGAGCTTAGGGAATTTCTCTAGCGGCTCATCTTGGGTAGCTATGGTTCTTTAGAATGATTTGTGTGTGTGTGTTTGAGTGAAAATGAGAGGGTTTATACCCCCTTCACCTTGATTGAATACTGAGATCTAGTTTGGCTTCTCGTGGTCATCCAACCATCTCAGGGAGTCGTGGGTGGTAGGGAGGAGGTGAGTTGGCTCAACTTGGTTGGTTGAAGGTGTGGAGGTGGCTGCCAAAGAAGGATCATGGGTGTCCTATGGGTTTCAAATGCTCCAATGGGAAGGGTGAGGTGATTTCACCTCCCATGGGTCATGGTCGACCCAACCACCACTAGGGTCAAGTTGGCCAGTGTCTTGAGTGCCTAGGTGGACCATTGGGAGAGTACCAAGTGGCCTAGGAATGAAACTGACCACTTACATGAGTGATTTATCTCATGTGATGCCCTTGACCCAAGGGTAGAATGATCATTTGGTATTGGAATTAATTTGGGAAGATTTGAAATGAGCCAAAAGTGGGTTAGCCCAAATTTCAACTCTATTGGAGTTAATTTGGTTAGTTTGGCTCATTTAGGTCAAATTGGGTTAAGTTGGGTCAAGTTGACCAACTGGTCAAATTGGGTCAAACAAAGGGTTGGGTCAAGTTCATATGATCATTTGGGGTGTTTTAGTTCAATTGGTTTGGTTTAGTTTGGCTTAGATTTGATTTTGGCTCATTTAAATTCATTTGGGTCAAATGTGTAAAATTGACTAGTTTGACCAAATTGGCCAAATTGTCTTAGGTTGGGTTTTGGTTTGGGTTTACTTTACCAATTGAAGATGATTATAGGCTTTGATTTTAATTAATTTGGATTTAGTTTTGATTTAAGCCAACTTGAACCTTTAGGTCACTCAATTGGGCTGTAGGTCAATCAATTTGGTTTTTATTTTGATTTGACCCTATTTTGTCTTTTAGGTCAATTCAGGTCAACTTGGGTCAAGAGGGCTAATTAGGTTATGTTTGAATCAATTGAAGGTCAAGTCATATTCAAATATTGATTTTGATTTGGCATGAATCATTTGTTTCAAGGTATTTATCTTAGGTTGCAATTTGGCTAGTTTGATTTAATATGGGTTAAGGGGTTGACTTGGTCAAATGACCAAGTTGGCTTGGTATGAATCATTGGTTCATTTGAACATTTCAAGTTAAAAGGGTTAAGTTGGGTTTGACTTGGGTTGATTTTGGTTTGGCTTGATGATTGTAGATTTCATTTATATTTGTGAATATGATTGAAGGTATGATTAATTCATGATAAAATCAATTGACTTTGGGTTTTGGAATAAAGGAATTTGGCTAAGTCCATGGAGTTGGATCATGTGGCTTAGGTTTGGATTGTGATTTGGTTTTGATTTAGTTTTTATGATTTAAATGTACATTTTATTTAAATTTATGAAGATGATTGAAAATTTGATTGATTTGTGAGAATATCAATTGATTTTGACTTGATTTGGATTAAGAACTAGCTAAGTCCATGGGATTGGATGGATTTAGAAGGGTTTTGATTTAATTTGATGAAGGATTTAGTTTTGGATATTTGGATTAAGATTTGAGATATTGGGATAGATGAAGGGTTTCAAGTTTGGATTTGATCATGGGCTTCAATCATTTGGTTTTGGAATTTGGGTTTGGATTTGAATTTGAATTTCATGTTGAATTGAACTTGAGGTTTGGTTTGAGAAGTTGAACATGGATTGGATTTGGGTTGAAGGGTAGGTTGATTATCCTAATCCCTAAGGCATAACTTAACCCTATGGTTAACCCTTCTAAGTCTTTAGACTTAGTTTAAGTGTTTACCTAATTGATAGAAGTGTATGAGCTCAAAGAGATCAACTTGGGAATTGGAGATAATCCATGACCGACATACATCAGTTCATTATTGAATGATACTGAAATTGATGACTTAGTTAGGCTACTGACTGAGTTTAAGGACTACTTAGTATGGACTTATGAAGAGATGCCTGATTTATTTCCTGACATAGTAGTCCACAAACTAGCAAAGAACCTAATGCTAACCCTATAAACCAAGATCCTTGATGCATGCGATTAGACATTGAGCAGCAGGTCACTTTTGAAATCGAGAAATGGAT
This sequence comes from Cymbidium sinense, assembly GCA_021442155.1. Taxonomy (NCBI): domain Eukaryota; kingdom Viridiplantae; phylum Streptophyta; class Magnoliopsida; order Asparagales; family Orchidaceae; genus Cymbidium; species Cymbidium sinense. Next base: position 271,429 of record JAKCPB010000262.1, on the reverse strand, counting down.
CGATGTTGGCTTCATCAGGGAAGAAAAATATCCTACCTGGTTGGCCAGTGTAATTCTAGTTAAGAAAAAGAATGGCCAAATTCGCATATGCATTGATTTTAGGGATCTAAATAAGGCATGTCCTAAAGATAAATTTTCACTACCAATACTAGAACTAATTGTGGACATTGCCTCATCTCATGCAGTCTTCTCTTTCAAGGATGGCTAATATGGATACAACTAAATAAAAATGGCCCCTGAAGATGAAGAAACACTACGTTTCAAACCCCGATCAGAATATTTTGCTATAAGGACATGTCTTTCGGTCTTAAAAATGCAGTGTTACCTACCAGTAAGCCATGACTCGAATCTTCGATGAACTCATTCATCATCAAGTTGAATGTTATGTCGATGATCTCGTAATAAAAAGTAAAGAAAATGAAGACCATCTCTTTGACTTGAGAGTAGTTTTTAAATGGTTAAGGCAATTTAACCTTAAAATGAATGCCTTGAAGTGTGCATTTAGAGTAGCTTCAAGGAAATTCCTTGGGTTTGTTATCCGACCCCATGGAATAGAAATCGATCTAGAAGATCAAGGTGATATTAGAAATGTCACTCCCTAAAATTCTAACACAACTTAGATCATTTCAAGGGCGGTTGGAATATCTAAAATGCTTCATATCCAACCTATCAGGAAGATGCTAGCCATTTTTAGCACTTGTCAAAAAGAATGCCAAGTTCAAGTGGGATGATAAGTGTCAACATGCCTTTGAAGACATCAAGTACTACCTAATGATGCTGCCTATTCTAGCAGCTCCTATCCTAGGTAAGCCACTCATCCTCTATATTGTTGCATTAGATGACTCCTTTGGCACTTTGTTGGCCCAAACCAATGATGAAGGTAAGAAGAATGCACTATACTATCTTAGTCATCATCTAATCCCTGTTGAGGAAAACTATCCACCTATTGAAAAGCACTGCCTAGCTTTAATCTTTGCATCCCAAAATCTATGACATTACATGCTTTCCCATAAGGTGAACCTAATCTCTAGGATCAATCCGCTGTAATATCTCATGGCACAGCCGACGCTATCTGGACGGTTGGTGCGTTGGTTCATAATTTTGTGGCAGTTTGACATCATATTCGTACCCCTCCATGTGGTCAAAGGACAACCACTAGCAAATTTCTTAGCAGCACACCCACTTACTGCTGATTCTTCGCTTAGTGATGAACTCCCTGAAGAATAAATCATGAACTTATGAGACACTAGCATTCGTCACTAGGAGATGTATTTTGATTTTGCAGCTTCCTTTTAAAAGGGAGAAAAACTATAATCTACTCTTCTAGGAAAGGCAGGGGTAGGAATAGTTCTCCTAGCACCAAACCACAGTGTAATGAGATTTTCATATCATCTATCCAATCCATGAACCAACAATGAAGCCGAATATGAGGCTCTGATTGTCAGTCTGGAGTTATCCATTATACTATGCATCTAAAATATCAACATCTTCATGGATTCTAAGTTAGTTATCAACCAAATCATTGGGTCTTATAAAGTTATAAAGCCTAAGCTCCATCATTACCATAAGTATACTATGGAGTTGTTGGCCCAAATTCTAGAGATTACCATCTACAAGATTCCTCGAGGAGAGAATGCAGTAGCAGATGCATTAGCCAAGCTTGCCAAAGAGTTGGCATGTTCAGAAGAAGAGTCCATACCAATAAGGGTCCAAAATAGATAAGTCTTATCCCTTGTTGACGTTGAACTCATCGAGAGATTCTCTCTTGAAGGGGAGTTTGCCATTGCCAAAAAGGATTAGGAGTTGGATTGGAGGAAACAATTCATGGATTATCTAAATATAGGAAAACTACCTTAAGAAAATTCACTAGCACATCAGGTGAAGCAGAGAGCCCTTTCAAACACTCTCGTAGATAGCACTTTGTATCGGTGATCCTTCGATCATATGTGGTTATGTTGTCTGGACAAACATGAAGCCCGTAAGATCGTGATTGAGGTGCATTTAGGTTTATGTGGAGCTTATCAATCCGGTCCGAAGAGGAAATCCAAGATCAAAAGACTAGGATACTATTGGCCATCGATGATCATAGACTGCATGTACGTAGCTAGGAGATGCCACTAATGTCAGGTACACAGTGTGGTCCTACATCAACCACCCAATATTATTCATCCTACATTAGCCTTATATCCATTCAAGTGTTGGGATACCAACATAGTGGGTCTGATCTATCCTCCTTCTTCCAAGGGTCACCGGTTCATTCTAACTGCCACTGGCTACTTTTCCAAGTGGGCGGAGGCAATCCCACTCAGAGAAGTCATAGCTCAACATGTGCTCCAATTTTTAGGAACTATATTATATATAAGTTCAGTGTGCCTTGACAAATTATATCCGATAATGGTACTGCATTCAAGAGCACCAAAATAAATTACTTTTCCCGGAGACACAGTATAGATTGGAAATATTCTACCATCTATTACCCAATGGAAAATAGTTTATCAAAAGCCTTTAACAAAACTCTCATCCAAATATTAAAGAAGATACTCGATGATAATAAGCAATAGTGGCATGAGCAGTTAGTTGAAGCCTTGTGGGCTTACTGCACCACATACAGAACTCCAACTCAATCTACCCCATTCTCCTTAGTGTATGGGTTTGAAGTAGTGCTACCATTAGAAGTCCAACTCCCATCATTAAGGATAGTTGTGGGTAGTAAGATCACAATGGAGCAGAACGTTAAGTTGCGGTTAGAAGAGCTCGAAGGTTTGGGGGAGAGACGCCTGAGCATGTTAGAACCTCAAGTTTTACAAAGCCAAAATGATTCAAGCTCATAACAAGTTGGTCCATTCTAGAGCTTTTCAAGTAGAAGAGCTTGTTTTAGTTCTAAAGAGACCAATTGTTGCCCATTGAAAGATGGGAAGTAAGTTTGAACCCACTTGGGAAGGCCCTTTTAACATAGAGAATGCCTAACAAGGAGGATCTTATCAACTCATAAATTATAAGGGAGAGCACCCAACGCTTCTAATCAATGGGCTCTACCTAAAGAAAAACTATCGATAAATCATGTTTGAGAACAGTTATCAATAAAACTTCCATTCATCTTAAACTCCATCTCTTCATATTGGTTAGAAATATCTTTGCTTGTGAATCCTCCATGATGTGTTTACAATAGGTGTAAGGAACCCAAGCGACATCCTATCCTTTAGCAAAACAACACCAACACAAACTTCACACAACCACATAAAATAATCACATATTTTTTATCTCGGGCTATTTTGATGTGGGATAAAGTCCCCTATGCCACACACTCATTAGCTGCTCTAGGTCAGGCTCAATTTATTGTGCTATTAATCGATCACCCTAGTGGTTACTTGTCTGCTGGATATAAGTTTACAAGCTTTCTTCCTAACTTGACCATTACAAATCGATGAGCACCCGGTTAGTTGGGTAGGCCTTACTGTGTGGCTGATAGGTTACCCCATGTTGACTTTGTTTAAGAGGATATAAGTCTACACACTTTCTTCTTAAACTAGCCACCATGCATTGGCTGGGTCGAGTATATTTGAGGCTTAGGATAAGTCCCTCAATGCCTCCTTTCCTCCTGACTACTTCAAGGTTAGGTCTAGTCCTTACATGGGACTCCCCACTTGGTAGTCACCCTAGGTCGGATAGCCCCTATCTTATCGATGATAGACTTTCTCGATGATCATTTCTATCTATGAAGTTGTAAGTCTATAAGCCTTCTTCTCAGATTGATCATCGTAATCCCACAGGCATCTTAGGTTGGTTGGTTATCTCCATGTTGACCGGTGGATACATCATTCATGGCAGATGTAAGCCTACTAGCTTTCTCCCAAAGTTGGCCACCGTATACTTATAGGCTTTCTTTTACAGGGTCCTGGATAAACCCTCTAGTGGCACCTCCCCTGTGGGCACTCTATTTAGATCACGTCCTTAGCGACCCCATTTAGACACTACCCTAGTTACTCTTGGATTGGACAGTCCCCCTTTCCTAGTAACCACCCTTGTGGTTAGAGAATTTGTCTTGCGGATATGCATATTCTCCCTTGCTCCAGTAAGTATGAAATAGGACTAGGCTGATATAAGCTCCTTCTCAGTGTGGTCCCTCGTAGACCAATAGGGTCCATGCAAACATATAAATAAAATATATATTTTTGCTTATAGATTAGGAGGAAAACCCCTAGTTGTACCTTTTTCCAAGTAGGCATCCTATCTTTAGGGTAGTGTCAGCAAAATGCCCTATAGGAATCACCTAACTAGTTTTGAGTTGACATAAGTCCCCATGTTGGCACTCTCTAGACGCCTGGGTTTGATTTGTGCCACCAGTACCAACAGTCACTTGCTTTGGAAGAAGATCTATCACATTCTCTCCATCATGACAACGAGGTCAGTGTTTGATTATTGCTATCAATCACCTTAGTGGTTCCTTGGAGGATGTAAGTCTACAAGCTTTTTTTGACTTGACCATTGCACGTTTTAGGTTGGTTAGCTTAGAGATATTTTAGATTTGTAAATCTAATAGGTAGGACTATATTAGCCCCTCACTAGTGGATCCATCGCATTTGGGGTCCATGAAATTAATTTTGACTATTTTGAGTTGATATGAGTCCATAGCAGCATTCACTCAATAGTCTCCCTAAGTCGGGTTTGATTTTTTGTGCTACTAACTAATCACCCTAGTGGTTCCTTGTTTAGGAGGATGTAAGTCAACAAGCTTTCTTCCTAACTTGACCATTGCACACCAAAAGGCAACCCTAAGGTTGGTTAGTCCTACCTCATGGCTAGTAGACTTTCCCTTTGGATTTGTAAATCTAAAATAGGTCTAGGCTAATATTAGCCTCTTCTTAGTGGATCCATCGCACACTGACAGGGTCCATTTAAAATTTAAGTTGATCTTGGCTATTCTTGAGTCGATATGAGTCCACAGTGGAATTCGCTCAAATAGTCACCTTAGGTCGAGTTCGATTTATTATGCTATCAATCGATCACCCCAGTGGTTCCTTGTTTAAGAAGTTATAAGTCTACAAGCTTTTTTCCTAGCTTGACCATTACACACTGAAAGGCACTCCTTAGGTTAGTTAGTCATATCGGATGGCTAGTAGACTATCCCTTTGGATTTGTAAATCTAAGATAGGTCTAAGCTGATATTAGCTCCTTCTTTGTAGATCCATCTCACACTGACAGGGTCTATTTCATCAAATCCATTATCATCCCTCCAATGGAGTCTAATTAAATCCACCTTATCCCCAGCAGATCCGAGCTCATATCTCCAGTAGATGTGTGCTCAAAACTAAATCAAATTCTCATCCCCCAGTGGATGCCCATCAATTAAACCAAATAAAATTTCTCCCTAGCGAGATGCATATCATATCCTTTCTCCAGTGGAACCCTCATAAAATCAAACCAAATCAAATCCCTATCCCTTGCAGATGATTTGAACCTGCTTCCCTAGTGGGAGGTTCATGCACTCATCCCTGGAGGGATATAAATCCTAATCTCCTGTGGATCTTTTCCCCAAAAATCATGTTTATGATCAAACTCAAACCCTTATCCTCTCTGTGGATAATCTGAACCTGCTTCCCTAGTGGAAGGTTCACATACTTGATCCATCAATGGACCCTTTCTTCCTCTCTTATGCCATTGGCATAAGTTGAGTTTCATAGGGCTAAGATCTTGATTTCATCTACATCTCACATTTAGGGGTAGATCATTTCTGTTAGTGCTTATGATCTTTCAGGCATTGTTGATCATCTCGGCCAATGCCAATACGCGCAGTGTGCCTTGTCAGTTACACCGCACCAATTAGGGTCTTTTTGTTGACCTCACTTTTAGAGTCAGTTCTCAACTTCCTTATCATAGATCTTGGACTTTTATAAACACTAAGAGCTCCTTAGTCTTAAGACACTTCTAGTGATTAAGTGAACACTTAACCTAAGCCTAGAGACTTAGAAGAGTTAGCTACTAGAATAGGTTGTGCCCTAGGGACTTAAGAAAACATGCATACCCTATATCTTAAACCCAATCCATGTACACCTTCTTAAATTTAATTCAAATTCAAATCTTAAACCAAACCTCAAATTTCAATTCATATTTCAAATCTAAATCTGAATTCTAAATCATTTGGTTGAAATCCATGATCAAACTCAAATTCAAAACCCTTCCTAAGCCCTTTGATTTCATTTTATAGACTTAGCCTTAACCAAATTTGAATCTACTCCAATTCAATTGATTTTCACAAATACTAATTCAATCTCAAATCAAATTTCAACCCAAATTCCAAGCCCAAGTGATTAGAACTCAAAACCAAGTTCAAATTCCAAAGTCCCTCTTAAGCCATATGAGTCACCTTCATATGCTTAGCCAAAACCCTCTTTAAACCAAATTGAACTTGGTTGATTTCTTTATAAATCAATTATTCCTTCATTTATATCCACAAATAAAAATGAAATCCAAATTTAAATGAGCCAAATCAAATCAAACTAAATCAAATAAAATCAATTCCCTACTTAAGCCCTTTTGACCCATCACCAAAAAGCATACACCAAGATACATCTTTCTGTAAATGCCTAGTAAGAATGTCCATAACAAAAGAAAAAAGATAAGGGATTAAAGATTATACTTGATGTAATCCAACTGAAATAGGAAAATATTTTGTCAATCCTCCTTATATTTGAACACAAGTAATAGCTCTAGTATACATATTTTTAATTACTTGAATATAACCAATATTAACTCTTTTATTTTCTAGAACTCTCTAAAGAACAACTCTTCAAACTTTATCATAAGCTTTCTCTAAATCAATAAATATTATATGTGGATCCTCCTTGCTTTCTCTATTATTCTCCATTAAACCTCTTAATAAATGTATAGCATCCATAGTAGATCTACCTGGCATGAAACAAAACTGGTTGCGAGAAACTTTGTATCACATCGTAACCTATGCTCAATTACTCTCTCCTATAATTTTAATGTGTGACACATTGACTTAATTCCTCTATAATTTGCACTCTTGTGCACCACTTTTATTCTTAAATATAGGAATCAACAAACTCTTTATCCACTAATCTGGCATCTTTTTTGTCTATAAAATAAGTTTAAAAAGATTTGTAAGCCATGAAATTACTTGATCTCCTAAACATTTCCACACTTCTATTGGAATATCATCAGGTCCTACTATTTTTCCACATTTCAATTTCTTTAATGCTTCTCTAACTTCAAATTTACTAATACGATGATTAAAACAAAATTCTCTATTTTTGTTTAAGGTATTAAGGTTGCTAAAATCAATCATTTTTTCAGATCCTTCATTGAAAGGTTTATCAAAATACCTCATCCACTTACTTTCAATATCCTTTTCTAAGAAAAGCATTTAATGATTTTCATCCTTAATACACTTTACTTCAGCTAGATCTTTAGTTATCCTATCTCTTTGGTTAGCTAACTTATACATACATCTTTCACCTTCTTTGGTATGTAATCTATTGTATAATTCACTAAAAGCTAATTTTTTAATCATATATTGCTTTCTTTGAATATCTACATGCCACTTAATATTTTTCCCAATTCTTTGAGTTTTACATCTAAACCAAGTTTTATCACAACACTTCTTATTTTTTTATCTTATCTTGCACATTCTCACTCCACCACAAACTATTTTTTTATTAAAAGAAGCTTTTCCTTTTGATTCTCCAAGCACAGTTTTAGCAACTTGCTTAATTTCACTAGCTACATTTTCCATCATAACATTAGTTTCCTTATGAACATCCTAAATTCTCACCTCTTGTAGCTTGCTATTAAAAATATTCTTATTAGTATTTTTCAAGTCCCCCATCTAATCCTAGAATAATAATTTGATTTATTTTTCATCTTCCAATCTTTCATCTTAAATTCTAACACTACTAATTTATATTGGGAATTTAAACTTTCACTTGGAATGACCTTACAATCTTTACAATCTAAACGATCTATTTTTCTTATCATAAAATAATCAATTTGTGTTTTACTAGATCCATTTTTATAAGTAATAATATGCTCATGTCTTTTCTTATATAAAGTATTAACAACTACAAAATCATAGGCTAAAGCAAAATCCAATATATTCCAACCTTCTTCATTAGGCACTCAAAATCCATAATCACCATGAATACTTTTAAAATCTTCTGCCACTCTATTAACATGTCCATTTAAATCTCCTCCAATAAATACGTTTTCTTTAAGAGGTGTCTTTTGTATTAATCCCTCTAATTCATTCCAAAATTTTTCCTTTGAGCCTACATCCAAACCTACTGTAGGAGCATAAACGCTTATAACATTGATAATCTTAGTATCAACAATAATCTTTAAAGCTATAATTCTATCTCTACATCTATTAATATTTATAACATTATCCTTCAAACATTATCTATAATCACACGTACGCCATTTCTAATTCGACTTGTACCTGAATGCAAAAGTTTAAAACCTAAACTATCGATCTCCTTGGCTTTCTCCCCAACCCATTTAGTTTCTTGAATGCATAAAATATTTATCTTCCTATGAACCATAATACCTATTAATTCTATTAGTTTACCTGTAAGAGTACCTATATTCCAAGATCTTAACCTAATTCTAGTTTAATGGAACGAAGGGATGGTGGGCACTGGGGGCACGTGCCCACTGGCCCCCAGTATGAAATCAAGATACCAGATACGGGATACACTAGATTTTGTGTTTTTACTTCTCTAAATCTCGTGAATTCGTGTGTTTTTGCTTCTCTAAATCTTGTAAATCCGTCACCAGATCGACTCGGACTTATGAATCCTCAAGCTAGTCAAGGTAACCCTCATCGCACTTCTGCTTGTCCAAATCCCATAAATCTTTCTACAGGTCGTCAGATTTAGGCCATGTTTGAAACCATCATCTTTATACAATTCTACTCCACTGGTGCATCAGGGTTTTGACACTTAATGGGCAATTTGGCTGCAATATTTGAGCAAGATTTAAGCCAGATTTAACTTAAATCTAGCCACACAATATTTTTGGACAAGTTAAATTGGCTACTTTTGTAATCCCATTAAAGTCGCTTTCACAAGTTAAATCCAAATTTGCTAAATCCTGTTGGTAGGTGGTTTACGTGATTTAGAAAAGCATAAGCGTGAGAAAGAGGGTTGGAGGGGAGACGAGGATTAACTTCAGGACACCTCCCTTCTCTTTTCGTGTATAAAAGACATAGGGTTTCGAATGCCAAAATCCATCAATCTCTTCCCTTTTTCATTTATTATTTTTATTTTGATTTATTTTTAATTTAATTTTAATTTATTTAAATAATGATTAATTAATATATCATCTTAGATTAATTATAATTTAATGAAATTAGATGTTAATGATATTGGTTGATTATTTTAAGATTAATTAAAATATTTATAATCAATTGGTGTATTATATTATGATAATTGTATTTAATTAATATACTTATAATGTGAGAACCCTTGCATATTTGACACTGCACCCGGAAGTCAATGCAGCAGCCATTGCACTTTTTTCACTGTATTCAGGCCATACAACGCGTCGTTTCTAGGGGACGCCCTAACATTAACAAAATATTTTAAAAGATTCATAGCATGATTAATTCGGCAAGTTTTACATATATAAAATTAAAACTAAACCTAAATTTAAAATAAAATAAACCTAAAATAAAATAAAATAAAAATGAAATAAAAACTTAAACCTAAAAAATAAACTAAAAATAAATAAAAAATAAAACATAAACCCCAAATTAAAAAAAACTTAAACCTAAAATAAAAATAAAATAAACCTAAACTAAACTAAAATAAATAAAACCTAAACCTAAACCTAAACCTAAACCTAAATCCTAAATAAAATAAAATAAACTAGAAATAAACCTAAATATAAACTAAAAAATAAAACCTAAAAATAAACCAAGAATATAAACCTAAAAAATAAAATTAAAAACTCAACCTAAACCTAAATTAAGAAATAAAACCTAAACCTAAAAAATAAAAATAAAAATAAAATAAAACTAAACTAAAAAATAAACCTAAGCATAAACCTAAACCTAAAAATAAAAACCCTAAAATAAAAAACTAAACTAAAATGAATAATCCTAAAATAAATAAACAAAACTAAATAGAAATAAAATAAACCTAAATAAAAATAAAATAATAAAATATACTGAAAAAATAAAAAATAAACTAAATAAACCTAAACCTACGAGTTTACTTAATTTGAAAATAAATAAAATAAAATAAAAAATAAAAAATAAAAAAATCTTAACCCTAAAATCCTAAACCCTAAACTCTAAACCTTAAAATAATAAACCCTAAACCCCAAACCCTAAACACAAAACCCTAAACCCTAAACCTTAAACCTTAAACCTTAAACCTTAAACCTTAAACCCTAAACCCTAAACCGTAAACCCTAAACCCTAAAAACATAAATACCTAAAAACTAAACTAAATAAAATCTAAAAAATATATATATTAAAAATCTAAACCGTAATAAAATAAATAAAATAAAATAAAATGAAAACATAAATTAAAACCTAAACTTATGCCTAAATCTAAATGTAAAAATAAAATAAAATATAAAATATAAAATAAAATAAAATAAAATAAATAAAATTGAAACTGAACAAAAAAATGAAATAAACCTAAAAATAAAAAACCTAAATAAAGTAAAAAACAAAATGTAAAATAAAAATAAAATAAAAAAAAACTAAATAAAAACCTGAACCTAAAAAAATAATCCTAAAATTAAAACCTAAAAATAAATAAAGAATAAAACGTAAACCCTAAACTTAAAAAAAAACCTAAACCTAAATTAAACAAAATAAAATAAACCTAAACCTAAAAATCAAAAATAAACCTAAACCTAAACCTAAAATAAACTAAACCCCAACCCCAAAATAAACTAAACCTCAACCCTAAACTAAATAAAATAAAATAAACTAAAAATAAAGCTAAACCTAAACTAAAAAAAAAAATCTAAAATAAAAACCTAAAACCTAAACATAAAAAACTAAAAAAATAAAAACATGAAAATAAAATAAAAATAAAACCTAAACCTAAAAAATAAAATAAACCTAAACCTAAACCTAAATAAAATAAAATAAAAAACTTAATCTAAAATAAATAAACAAAACTAAATAAAAATAAACTAAATAAACCTAATCCTACTGGTTTACTTAATTTTGAAAAAAGAAACACTAAACCCTAAAACAAACCCTAAACCCTAAACCCTAAAGTAACACTAAAACCTAATCCGTAAACCGTAAACCCTAATCCATAATCCTAACTACCACTCCCAAACTAATGCTAATCCCTAAAACCCTCAACCCTAAAGCCAATATCCAACCCCACAACATGAATCAAAACCCTAAACCCTCAAACCTAAACCCTAAACCTCCACCCCTAAACCTTAAACCCTAAAACCCTAAATCTTAAAACCCTAAACCTAAACCCCACCCTAAACCTAAACCCTAGCATACCACACCCTAAACTAACCCTAATCCAAATCCTAAACCCCACCCTAAACCTAAACCTAAAGTAACTAAATAAATTAAAAATAAACTTAAGCCCTAAAACCTAATAAACATAAAAGATTTAAACTTGATTAACATTTCATAATCTCTCGGTGGAGGCAAAGGCATGGCGGTGATTATCACTGGTGGTTGGGATCAGCAGTGCGGTGGATATGGAGGTGGTGGTGAGCTTTGGTGGTTATGGAGGTGGGAGGAGCTACGGAGGTTACAACCGTGGTAGTAGCGTAGTGTGAGATCAGAGATATGATGTTGGATCCCGCTACTCGAGAGGCCGAAGTGGTTCTAATGGAAACTGGAGAAATTGAAGAATATGATCGATGCTTATGGCGACTTCTGATGGAGACAAGTTATCTAAGGTTTTTAATTTTCTCAATGCGTGGTAATTTTTTAACTATGTTGTCGCTTGTGTCTTAGAAAACTATGTGTGTTACTTGGTTGATGGAATCAAAAACATGAAATATTTAATATGAATTTATTCTTTATTAAAAAAAAACCAAAAATCCTTAACCCTAAATTAAAATAGAACCCTAGACCTACAAGTTAAACCCTAAATCCTTAAACCCTAAACCCCAAACCCTAAATACATTAAACCCTAAAACCCTAAACCCTAAACCCTGAACAAAAAAAAAACTTAAACTTAAAATAAATAAAATAAAATATACCTAAACCTAAACTAAAATAAACTAAACGAAAATAAGTAAAACCTAAACCTAAACCTAAAATAAACTAATCTTAAACCCTAAATCAAATAAAATAAAATAAATTAAAAATAAACCTAAACCTAAATTAAAAATAAAACTTGGAAATAAAACTAAAATCTAAACTTAAAAATAAAATAAAATCTAAACCTAAACTTAAAATAAAAAATAAAATCTAAACATAAAAAATAAAATAAAAGTAAAACCAAACTAAAAAATAAACATAAACCTAAACCTAAACCTAAAATATAAAATAAAATAAATAAAACTAAAATAAATAAACTAAAATAAATAAAAATAAACTAAATAAAATAAATAAACCTAAACTTACTAGTTTACTTAATTTATTTTTTAAAAAAACCCTAAACCCTAAAAGAAACCCTAAACACGAAATTCTAAACTATAAACCTAAACTCTAAACCAGATACATAAAATAAACCTTAAACCCTAAACCCTAACTGACAAACTCTAAACCATAAACTACTAACCCCCAACTACCCTAAACCTAAAACCTAAAACAGCTTAAATCTAAACCCTAAATGACTAAACCTAACCAAAACCATAAACCCTAAAGCCTAAACACTAAACCCTAAACTCCAAAGAACTGGGCCTAAATCCTACCCTGGACTCTAAACTCTAAACCCCAACCCAAACCTAAACCTAAAAGCATAAAAACCTAAACTCTAAACCTTAAACCCAAACCCAAACCCTAAACCTAAAACCCCAAACCTTAAACCTAAACCTAAGTAAAAGTAACTAAATAAATGAATAACTTAACCCAAAACCTAATAAACCTAAACCACAATGTGAACCTTGATAGCAGGAACATCACTATCAACCATGCTTAGTCTAGATCTTGCGGTGGAGGCAAAGGCAGAGGCGATGGTTATCGTAGTGGTGGTTGTGGATCTGTAGGTGCTGGTGGATATGGAGGTGATGGTCGGTGTAGTGGTGGTTATGGAGGTGGGATGAGTGATGGAGGTTACAATCGTGGTAGTGGCAAAGGGAGAGATCAGGAATATGATGGTGGATTCTACTACTCGAGAGGCCACATGGTTCTAATAGGAATTGGAGAAATTGAAGAACGGTCGATCCGATCTGCTGCTTATGGAATTATGACTTTACAGTAGAGACAGTTCAAGTTATCTAGGGTTTTTTATTTGCTCTATGAGTGCTCATTTTTTGTTTATGTTGTCGCTCGTATCTTAGAAAAATTGGTGCGTTACTTGGTTGATGAAATCAAAAAAAAAAGAAATGTTGAATCTAAATTTGTTCTCTATTAAAAAAAAGGCAAAACCCTTAACCCTAAATTAAAACATGAACCCTAGGCCTACAACATAAACCCTAAACCCTAAAACCCTAAACAATAAAACCTAAACTAAAAAAAAAAACCTAAACCTAAAATAAAAATAATAAAATAAGTCTAAACCTAAACTAAAATAAACTAAACTAAAATAAATAAAATCGAAACCAAAACCTAAAATAAACTAAACGTAAACCCTAAACTAAATAAAATAAAATAAACTAAAAATAAACCAAAACCAAAATTAAAAAATAAAACTTAAAAATAAACCTAAAATTAAAACCTAACACCTAAACCTAAAAAGTAAATTATAAACCTAAACCTAAAGCTAAAAATAAAAAATAAAATTGAAACCTTAAAAATAAAATAAAAATAAAACAAAATTGAAAAATAAGCCTAAACTTAAACCTAAACCTAAAAAAAACTAAAATAAATAAACCTAAAATAAATAAACTAAATTAACTAAAAATAAAAAATAAACCTAAATAAAAATAAAATAAACAAAATAAAATAAAATAAATTAAATAAAATTAAACCTCTGGGTTACTTAATTAAAACCCTAAACCCTAAACCCAGCACAAGTCCTAAAGCCAAAGAACCATAAACCATAAACCTACACCCTACATACTGAAGACCCAAACCCTAAACCTAAACCCTAAACTAAAACAAATCACAAAACCATAAACCTAATTTAAACCTTAACTGACCCTAAACCTACTGACCCCATCCTAACCAAACCATGAACCCTAACTAACCTGCTAATGATCTCCAACCCTGAGCCCTAAACCCTCCACCCTACCCTAAAGCTAAACATAAACCTATAAAGCTAAACCCTACCACCACAACCTAAAACCTAAACCTAAACTAAAGAAACCTGATAATAAAATAAATCAAAAATGACCTTAATAAAATATAAATAAAATAAAACCTAAACTTAAAATAAATTAAAATAAAACCTAATCCAAATAAAACCCTAAACCTAGAAAATAAAATAAACAAAATAAAATAAAGTAACTTAAACTAAAATAAACAAACAAAATAATCTAAACTAAAATAAATAAACACTAAACTAAATAAAATAAAATAAACTAAAATAAACCTATATCTAACTAAAAATAAAACCTAAAATAAACCTAAAATAAAACCTAAACCAACTTACAAAAGCAACCTAAACCTAAACCTAAAAATAAAAATAAAACCTAAACCAAAATAAAATAAAATCTAAAGAATAAACCTACCACATAAACTAAAATAAACCTAAATTAAAATAAAAAGCTAAAATAAACAAAATAAACTAAATAAAATAAAATTAAACCTAAATAAAAATAAAATAAATAAACTAAATAAATTTCTTAATAAACTAAATAAATTTTAAAATAAAATTTACTTTTTTTTGTGAAATCTTAAACCCTACCTAAATGGGACCTATAACTCTACCCTCTACACCCTAAAACCCCCCCCCTCCTACAATACTAACTCTCCCTGCCTACCCTACCCATGTTCACCATTCCACTCAACCCTACCACTAAACCCTAAATCCTCCTCCCTACTAACCTACCTATCTACTCTGAGCCTACTCTAAACTCTAAACTAACAAATAAAGCCAACCCTAAACCCTAAACCTTAAACCCTCAAAATCCTAAACCTTGAAGCCTAAACACTAAACCCTAAACCTTAAACCCCAAACCCTAACCCTATACCATAAACCCTAAACCCTAAACCATAAAAACCAAAAAAAGCTAAACCTTAGCTAAATTGGTTGGCTCCACATAAAATTGAGTGTACCTTAGTCACGATCTTATGGGCTTCGTGCTTGTCTAAATAATGTAACCAGATATGATCAAAAGACCGCTAGTATAAGACACCATCCACAAGAGCATAGGAAAGTGCTTTCTGCTTCATCTGATGGGATTGAGACTCTCTTGAGGTGGTTTTCCTTTATATTAGGTAATCTATGAATGGTTGCCTCAAATCTAACTCCTCATCCTTCTTGGAAATGGCAACCTCCCCTTCAAGAGAGTACCATTTTATGAGTTCAATATCCATAAGGGATAAGACTTCTCTATTTTATACTTTTATTGATAGGGAATCATCCTCCAAACATGCCAACTCCGTGGCAAGCTTGGCAAAAGCATATGCTACAACATGTTCTCCTTGATGAATCTTGTAAATGGTAACCTCTAGGATTTAGGCCAACAACTCCATGGTGTGCTTATGGTAGTGATGGAGCTTGAGCTTTATAACCTTATAGGACCCAACAATTTGGTTGATAACTAGTTGAAAATCCCTGAAGATGTTGATATTCTGAATGCTTAGAGTAACTGCTAACTATAGATTGATAATCAGAGCCTCATATTTGGCTTCATTATTAGTGAAAGGATTAGATAGATGATATGAGAATCTCATCACATCACGATCCAGAGTTAAGAGAATTATTCCTACCCCTACTTTTTCTGAAATAGTAGATTATTATTCTTCTCCTCTTTGAGAGGAAGTTGCACCATCAAAGTACATCTCCCAATGGTGAATGCTAGTATCCCCTATGTTCATTATTTGTTCATCAGGGAGATCATCACTAACTGGAGAGTTAGTAGGAAGTGGGTGTGTTGATAAGAAATCTTCTAGAACTTATCCTTTCACTACACAGAGGGGTACAAAGGTAATGCCAAACTATAAGAGGATCATGGACCATCATGCCAACAATCTTAATAGCATTGGCCATGTCATGAGATACTATAGTGGATTGATCCTAGAGATTAAGTTTACCTTATGATAAAGCATATAGTGCTATAGCTTATGGGATGTAAAGATTAATGCTAGGAAATGCTTCTTAATGGGTGGATAAATAGCCTCAGCAGGGATTAGATGATAGCTAAGCTAGTAGAGTGCATTTTCCTTCCCCTCTTCATTGGCTTGGGACAATAAAGCACCAAGGGAGTCATCTAACACAGTAGTGTAAAGTATGAGTAGCTTGCTCGGGAAAGGGGCTGCTAGAACTGGTGGCATCATCAGGTAATGCTTGATGTCTTTGAAGGCATGCACACACTTGTCATCTCACTTAAACTTGGCCTCCTTTTTGATAAGTGTTGAGAATGGCTGACATCTTCCCGAAAGGTTAGATATAAAGCATCTTAGATACGCCAACCACCTTGGAATGATCTTAGTTGAGTTAAACTTTTAGTGGGTGGAATTTCTAATATTTCCTTGATCTTCTTTAGATCAATTTAGATTCCTTGGCGTCGGACAATAAACCCAAGGAATTTCCTTGAAGCTACTCCGAATGCACACTTCACGGGGTTCCTTTTGAGGTTAAATTATCTTAATTATTCAAAAACTATTCTCAAGTGAAAGAGATGGTCTTCATTTTCTCTACTTTTGACCATGAGATCATCGACATAGCACTCAACTTGATGATGAATGAGTTCATCGAAGATTCAAGTCATAGCCTACTGGTATGTAGCACTGACATTTTTAAGGCTGAAAGGCATGAACTATAGCAATAAATTCTGATTAAGGATCTAGAAGTAGTGTTCCTTTCATCTTCAGGGGCCATCTTTATTCAGTTATATCTAGATAAGCCATCCATGAAATAGAAGATTGCATGAGATGAGGCAATGTACACCATCAGCTCCAAGATTAGTAGTGAAAATTCATCTTTTGGACATGCCTTATTTAAATTATTAAAATTGATGCATATATGAATTTGGCCATTCATTTTCTTAACTGGATGATGCTGGCAAACCAAGTAGGATATTTTTTTTCCTGGATAAAGCCAGCATCAATTAGTTTCTTGACTTCATAAATGACCTATTATTCTTTATTTAATCACATGCATCTAGGAGCTTGCTCGATAATGTTAGGAATAGGCTCTATTATTTGTTTATGGACCTCTAAGTTAGGTGCCAAACCAAGCATATCTTCATAACTCCCTATAAAGTAGTCTTTAAACTCAGTTAATAGCCTAACTAAGTCATCAGTTTCAATTTCGTCAACAAAGAACTGATGTATGTTAGGCGTGGATCTTCTTCAGTTCCTAAGTTGATTTCCTTGAACTCATCAATGGTTGACTTGATCTCTTCTTCAAACTCTGGTGGTGCATCTTTGACTTCAAAATCATCTAGATCATCTAAAGTTTCTAAGCACAGCTCTTCATATGAATTAATGTGATTTGAAAAAAACTTATCAGATTCTAAATGATTTGTGATGATTAAACAATAATCATCATCATTGATTGGGCCCACTGTACTGGATCCTAGTCTCGGTCTTGATTGAGAGCTTTTGCATTTGTTCTTCCATATTCTTTCGAGGTAGTCTAACCTGTGCTTTGACCAACTATGTGGGATTAACCCTTTCTTTGCTAAATTATGAATAAAAGGCAAGTATCAATCAAAAGGTAATTCTATAAAATCTTTATATGAATCATCCTCAAGTTCTACATAAACTTCTTGACTTGAGGATGATGCTCCCAGAAAGAACCTCTCAGTCTTCACACCCATGGATGACTTAGGGGCTTCCTTAACTACCAAACCCTTAGCTTTTTTGAGAGGAAAGTGGGGTTAGCTAAGGTTACATGCTGCTTTCACATATAGACTTGGATACCCTTATGCTTTGCTTTGGAGCAGATCTTCGCTATCTGCAAGTGTCACCCCAAAGAATCCATTGCTGAGAATAGCTAGTTGGTGTGCTAACCATATAAGACTCATCCTATGAACTAGATTTTAAGTCTATATGGATAGTAGGTATACTCCTGATAGCTGGGACATATATTTTATTAGGTGGTCAATAAGGAGGTTTTCCACCCGTGGGACTACCTCTGAACTAGCCTCTTCCTTTGCCTAGTAGAGGTCAAGTCCTCTTACCCATATGTTTGAATAGAGTAACAAACTGTGGGTGGAATCTAATGATAGGCTCGACTTCCTCCTCTAAGTCTATTTATGCTCCCTTTTATTTTTCTTTTTCATTTTCTCTTTTATTTTCTTTTCATTTTTTTTCTTTATTTTTCTTTATTTTTCTATTTCTTTTATTTTAAAACTTTGGCCAAGTTTAGAAGAATAGAATTGTTTATTTTGAGGGAGGTAGTAAGCTGCATCCTCATATATGCTAACCTCGTGAACTGTAAATGGGTTGAGATCTCCTTTGACACATTAGACGGTCCCACCTATCATGAACTTCATACACTGATGTAGAGAGGATGAAACTATGTTGTTCATATATATCCATGGTCTCCTAAGCAAAGCATTTAAAGATGTATCCAAGTCTATAATGTGAAACTTGGCTTCGGTCTTCCAATCATTTATCTCCAAGTGCAACACTATGGAGACAAAGTTCTATTGACCTCACTTTTGGAGTGCAGATTCAATCTTCCTATCTTAGACTTAGGAGTCTTCTAAACACTAAGACTTCCCAAGTCATAAGACACTTCTAACAATTAGGTAAACACTTAACCAAAGCCTAAATACTTGCAAGGGTTAACCATAGGATTAGGTTATGCCTTAGGGATTAGGATAATCAACCTACCCTACAACCCAAATCCAATCCATTTTATCCTTCTCAAACCAAACCTCAAGTTCAGTTCAACCATGAAATTGAAATCCAAATCCAAAACCAAATTCCAAAACCAAATGATTGAAGCCCATGATCAAATCCAAACTTGAAACCCTTCCTAAGCCATATGACCCATCCCATGGACATAGCCAAATCTTAATCCAAACCAATCCAAAATTAATTGATTTTCTCATAATCAATTTATATCTTCAATTATCTTCCTAAATATAAATCAAATCTACATTCAAATGATCAAAACAAAATCAAAATAAATCAAATTAAATCAAATTAAATCAAAACCCTTCCTAAGCCATATGGCCTATCACATGGACTTAGCTAAATGTTAATCCAAATCAAGACGAACTCAATTAATTTTCTCACCAGTATAGCATATTTTCAATCATATTGATAAATTTAAATGAAATATACATTTAAGTCAAAAACCTAAATCAAACCAAATTAAAATCCAAACCTAAGCCACATGACTCAACTCCCATGCAAATTCCTTCATTCCAAAACCCAAATTTAATTGATTTTCTCATGAATCATCATACCTTCAATCATATTCACAAATATAAATGAAATCTACAATCATCAAAAACCAAAATCAACAAGTCAAACCCAACTTAATTTTTGACTTGAAAAGTTCAAATAAACCAAAACTAATTTGAACCTAAGCCAATTACAATTAAATTTATATATCAATCCTAAATCCATATATAAACTCAAATAAATCAAACTCAACCCAAAATCAAGCCAACTAAACCCAATTGGTCCACTTGACCTAAAGTGGCCAGTTTGACCTATTTTAGCCAAGCTCTAATCCTACCTAAATTGGATTGAACCAAGCTCATCGAAACCTCCCATCATGATTGTTGATCACCCTAGGTTGATCAATTGTCACAAATTAGGTCAAACTAAGTCAACTTGGTCATTTGACCAAGTCAACCCCTTTACCCATATGAACTTAAACTAGCCAAATTATAACCAAAGACAAATCCCTTGAAACCATCAATTGAGTCAAACCAAACCCAATTGGTCCTCTTGATTCAAGTTGACCCGAATTGACCTAAAAGACAAATTATGTCAAATCAAAATATAAAGCAAATTGATTGCAACCAATGGCTCAAGTTCATTCCAAATTAATTGTTGAACTTGACCGAAGCCATGATTGGAACCAATTGAACCCAATTGACCTACTTAGCCCAAATTGACCTAAAGGTTCAAGTTGGCCTAAATTAAAACCAAACCCAAATTAATTAAAACCAAAGCCTATAATCATCTTCAATTGGTCAACTAAACCTAAACCAACACCTAACCCAAGCAAATTTGGTTAAGTTGGTCAAATTGGTCAACTTAACCCATTTGACCCAAATGAATTCAAATGAGCCAAACTAAACCAAACCAACTAAACCCGAACATCCCAAATGTTCATATGAACTTTACCCAACCTAACCTAATTTGACCTAAATGAGTCAAATTGAGCCAAACCTAACCAAATCAACTCAAATTAACTTAAAATTTAGGCCAACCCACTTTTTACTCATTTGAAATCTACACAAATCAAATCCAATGCCAAATAATCATTCTACCCTTAGTTCAAGAGCATCACACGAGACAAATCACCCATGTAAGTGGTCATTTCCATTACTTGGCCACTTGATACTCTCCCAATAGTCCACCTAGGCACCTAGGACACTAACCTACCTGACCCAAGGGGTGGTTGGGTTGTCCATGACCCATGGGAGGTGAAATAACCTCACCCTCCCCATTAGAGAATTTGAAACCCATAAGAAACCCATTATTTCTCCTTGACAGCCACCTCCACACCTTCAACTCACCTCCTCCCTACCACCCACAACTCTTTGAGAT
Source organism: Cymbidium sinense (assembly GCA_021442155.1). Classification (NCBI taxonomy): domain Eukaryota; kingdom Viridiplantae; phylum Streptophyta; class Magnoliopsida; order Asparagales; family Orchidaceae; genus Cymbidium; species Cymbidium sinense. The sequence goes on along the minus strand of JAKCPB010000262.1, from coordinate 250,455 downwards.
GCTTGAACTGCAACTATATGCCGAACTCGATCACACCGTCCAATCAAGATGAGTGGGGGTATACACCCCCTCATTTTTACTCAAACATAGAAAAATCATTCCTCAAAGCCCAAGCTAACCAAGAAAACCCTCTAGAGCCAATCCCTAAAGTTCCAAGCTAGTTCTTCTTTCTAAAAATGCCATTCCTGTCCATCTCAAAATAGGACACTCCCATTTCTGACCTAACTTACCCATTTCTCCATGAAACTTAAATTAACTTTGCACACACCTTCCCTAGGCCTCTTTGAGAAAGAATGAATCATCTCCCAAGCTTCCCGAACACTAGAGATGGGACTTTGATCAAAGCTAAGCTCCAAGTGGTCGGTTCATGGCCTTCCAAGTGAACGTCGAGGAATTGATCTAATTCTTCAGAGGGCTTTGTCTCTCTAGAAAGCTTCATCAATCATTTGAGCTACAATCTTGAGCTCTAGCGGTATGCTTTGAAAGATCCTTAAAAAAAGGGTAGCTTTTGAAGAAAACTTGCATCTCATGGGATCTTGACTGTTAAGTCCCCTTCGATCGATGTCATGAAGGTGTGGGATCCTTTTATAGTTGATTCGAGCTCGAGAAAGCTTGAATCAAGTGAGCAATGGCTGATGGACTCCATTCTCCCTCACTCATGTGACGTTAGATCACGCATTGTCCATTTTGCGTGCTCAAAATTGACAGTCATGATTAGATTCACTAGATCAATTTGATTTAATACTATTAAGCTAAGGGATTAATCATAGCTGTCCGATCTTAAATCAGATGGCGGATGAGAAAGTGCATCCATCGTTGTCATGTAAGTGCTGAGTCGGATAAGTTTTAAGTAGTGAATCTCATAGTGCCACATGGAAAGTGCGCCACATAGCGCTAATAGGATTTGGCTTTAATTAAGCTTAATTAATCATTTTTAATGGATAAAACTTTTAAAAATCATAAAAAATCATAGAGAAATAAAAAAATGCAAATATATACTCATTTTAAATGTATTTTGGAGAAGATCTTAACTAATTTTGAATTGTAATTAAATTTAATTAAGGTTTAATTATAAAATTAATTAACTTAATTAGCCCTTAATTATTTGAGGAATTAAACCCAAATTTTGGGGGTTAATTTAATGTGATGACCTCTGCCTCCCATGATTTTTTTGGGATTTATTGCTCACTTAATTATGAAAATTGATTAATTAAACCTTAACTAATTTTTTAAGTTGTTTAATGATTAATTAATCCCATGAACAGTAATAAATTAGTTAATTAAGTTTATTAATCTTTGTTCAACATTAAGTGAACTAAGGAATATGGTTGGGGCCCTTTTCCCTAAGTTCATTTCACCATATTTTAAAAATGAAATTAATATTAACTAATTAATTAAATCACTTAATCAAATTGAAATCAAAATAACATCATACCTTAATTAATTAAATCATGGGGTAGATCTTTAGGTGTTTGATAACCTAAAGGAGTTTAATGAAATTATGGTTAGTCCACATGTGTGGGAAAACCATAGAGTAATTAAGTCCATTAATCTAATCTATTAATAATGAGCCAATTGCATTAGGCCCTTATTTCTAGGATCATTGTAAGTTTATTTTCCATGCATATCATGCTGGCTCATAATTATTTAGTTAATTACTTTAAGTTGGCATAGGTAAGAGTAATTAATTCATCTAATTAAGGTTTCAACTTAATTAACCCATAAACTCAACTTAATTACATTTCTTTAAATTAAATCAATCACTAATGTGGGCGTGGGATTAAAACAACAAGTGATGACTCTATTCTCCTCTTTAAATCAAATCAAATCCAAAACTTAATTAATAAAGAAGCTTGGGTTTGCTTTAAATAATCTTATTTGATTTGATTGTCCTTAAGAACTAGTTTGGTTGAAAAAATCACATGTTTATATTTGATTTTCCTCTTTATCATGTTAAATTTGGTATGTCATTTGAATTCATGCATCCATCTTTTCAAAATCAAGGAAAATAAAATGTATTTACTTTTGTATAAGCTTGATGATTTAATTTAATATATGCATGGCTATTATCACTATTAAATCCAAATGTATTTTTAAAAAGCTTATAAATGAATAATAATGTTTTATGATGCTAGTTATAAATACATAAGAAATGCTTGTGCTTATAGATTAACTGTATGAATGTTGAGTTCTCTATCGTCTATTCATGTGTTGATTTATATAATTTTGAATGCTAATTGGTATATATTCTAGACATCCCAAGAACATGAGGCTTTAACTAGCCCTAAGGAGGTCATTTGATTACCTCGCTTTCCTTATTTAACAATGGTACGTACCCATTTGATTTCATTCTTATGTATTTCAACATTAGAATTTGGATAGAGCTTTAATTCATATATATAAATGATTAAATAAAAAATATGCAATCTTTGCATGGTTTTCTTTCCCTCATTTATGTATACATCCATGTGTGTCCAAGAAAACAAAGTATATAGTTTGGACATCCCAGAATATTTTAGTTAGCCCAAGGAGGTCATTTGATTACCTCACTTCCCTGGTTTAACAATGACATGTACTTGCCTATATCTTTGTACATGTATATGTATATGTGAATGAAAATCCTATTTTACATTAAAATTGCATGCATTTATAATAGACTAAGTGGTTGAAGTAATTATCCATATGATTTGAAGCTTACTTCCTATGTTCATGTATACAAATTTACATATGTTTGAATGAAAATGGGTATATAGTCTGGACATCCCTAGAGAATGAGACTTTAGCTAGCTCCAAGGAGGTCATTTGATTACCTCACTTCCTTGGTTTAACAACACATGCCTAATTTCATTCTTATGTCCATTTTGTATAATAATTTGGATATAGTTTAAAATTAATATGTTTAAATAATTCAATCAATTAAAATGTAAATTGTAAACATACACATACATTCATTATTTAAGTGTGCTAAAATATGTTGCATGTATAGATATACTTAGGATTAAATCATATGCATGTTACATGTGATGGAAAAGAATGGTTTAATATAGGATGCCTTTCATTTTGAATAGGATTATTTAAAGTGAACCTAAACTTAAGATTAATTAAATCATTTTAATAAGCCATTCACTAAAAGAGAACTAAATCAAATTAATATACTTTAGAAAGTGACTTAAGGTAGGATGAAAGAGGGACAATCCTATTTTATATATTTTATAATACTTGTTAAATCATATGCATGTTACATGTGATGGAAAAAGAATGGTTTAATATAGATGCCTTTCATTTTGAATAGGATTATTTAAAGTGAACCTAAACTTAAGATTAATTAAATCATTTAATAAGCCATTCACTAAAGAGAACTAAATCAAATTAATATACTTTAGAAAGTGACTTAATTTACGGATGAAAGAGGCCAATCCTATTTTTCTCTCTTTTTATAATACTTAGTGTAATAAAATGAAACAAAAGAAAACACAAATTAAAAAATTCTCAAATCAATTAAACTACTTCAAGTGAAATCAACCTTCATGTTAAATTTAATCCTAAAAAAATACAACACTAATGCCTAATAAGACTTGCCACACAAGCATTAATATACACATTAGAATTAAGTTACCACTTCTAACTGTAAGTTAGGATAGTGTATGATGTGATATATATACAAATATATATATATATATTTATGATGTGAAACTAGAATTAGGTTAGGATCTTGGAATATGGGTACTTATACAGGTAAATTATTAAAATTAATAGATATTATGGTTCATAGAAAGATAAATATTTTATGTGTTCAAGAAACTAAATGGGTTGGGGGGAAGGCCAAGGAGATTGATAGTTTAGGTTTTATACTTTGGGTAACCTCAACTAGAAATGGTGTAGGAGAGATTATAGATAAAAGTTTGAAGGATAATGTTATAAATATTAATAGATGTGGAGATAGAATTATAGCTTTAAAGATTATTAATGATACTAAGATTATCAATGTTATAAGTTTTTATGCTCCTCAAGGTTTTGGATGAAAGCTCAAAAAAAAAATTTTGGAATGAATTAGAGGGATTAATACAAAAGATTTTATTAGAGGAGATTTAAATGTTGGTAGAGTGGTAGAAGATTTTAAAAGTATTCAAGGTGGTTATGGATTTGGAGTGACTAATGAAGAAGGTAGGACTATATTAGATTTTTTCCTTAGCTTATAATTTTGTAGTATAATACTTTATTTAAGAAAAGAGATGAACATATTATTACTTATAAAAAATGGATCTAGTAAAACACAAATTGATTATTTTCCTGATAAGAAAATAGATCGCTTAGATTGTAAAGATTGTGCGTCATTCCAAGTGAAAATTTAAGTATGCAACATCGATTGTTAGTTTTAGATTTTAAGATGAAAGATTGTAAGATGAAAAATAAATCAAATTATTATCCTAGGATTAGATGGGGACACTTAAAGAACATAAATAAAATATTTTTAAGAGCAAGCTACAAGAGATTAGAATTTGGGATGTTCATAAGGAAGCTAATGTTATGTGGAAAAAAGTAGCAAGTGAAATTAAGCAAGTTGCTAAAGATTTCCTTGGAGAATCAAAAGGAAAAGTTTCTTTTAATAATAATAGTTGGTGGTGGAGGCAGAGTGTGCAAGAAAAGATAAGAAAAAAGAAGCATTGTTATAAAAATTGGTTTAGATGTAAAAACTCAGAGAATTGGGAAAGATAAAAAGTGGCCTATGGAGATTCTAAGAAATCAATATATGATGCAAAAAAATTTAACTTTTAATGATTTATACAATAGATAAGATACCAAAGAAGGTTAAAGATGTATGTATAAGTTAGCCAACCAAAGATATAGGAGAAGTAAAGACATAATTCAAGTGAGGTGTATTAAGGATGAAAATAATAAAGTGCTTTTCTTAGAAAAGATATTGAAAATAGATGAGGTATTTTGATAAACTTTTCAATGAAGGATCTGAAAGTAAGATTGATTTTAATAACCTTAATATCCTAAACAAAAAAAATAGAATTTTATTTTATCATCGATAGTTAGTAACTGGGGTTTTAAAGAAAATGAAATATGGAAAAATAGTTGGACCTGATAATATTCTAATAGAAGTATAGAAATGTTTAGGAGATCAAGGAATTTCTTGGCCTACAAATCTTTTTAATGTTATTTTAAAGACTAAAAAGATGTCAGATGAGTGGAGAAAGAGTTTGTTGGTTCCTATATTTAAGAATAAAGGTGATGCACAAGAGTGTGCAAATTATAGAGGAATTAAGTTAATGTGTCATACATTAAAATTATGGGAGAGAGTAATTGAGCATAGGTTAAGATATACAAAAGTTTCTCATAATTAGTTTGGTTTCATGCTAGGTAGATCTACTATGGATGCTATACATTGTTAAGAAGAGGTTTGACGAGAAGCATGAGAAAAGTAAGAGGATCTACATATGATATTTATTGATTTTAGAGAAAGCTTATGATAAAGTTTCAAGAGATTTTCTTGGAGAGTTTGGGAATAGAAAGGAGTTAATATTGGTTATATTCAAGTCATTAAGGATATGTATACTGAGTCAAGCATTTGTGTCCAAACACAAGGAGGATTGACAAAATGTTTTTTTATTTCAGCTTGATTACATCAAGGATACCTTTAAGCCCTATCTTTTACTTTTAGTTATGGATGTTCTTACTAGGCATTTATATGAAGATGTACCTTGGTGTATGCTTTTTTTATTTATTACATTTTCTAAGAATAGAGAGGGAGTCCAAGAGAAACTTGAATTATGGATGTCAACTTTAGAGTCCAAAGGTTTCTGTTTAAGTAGATCTAAAACTGAATATTTGGATTGTAATTTTAGTTGTAGAAGTTCTAGTGGTAGTGTTGAGACATTAGGTGAACAAGTCATTAATAAGTAAGCTATATTTAGGCTCTATTGTTCAAAATGAAAATAGATAGATGTTATTAGTAGAATTCAAGTTGGATGGTCAAGGGAGAATGCATCCGTCTATTGTGTGATAGAAAAGTTCCACTTTAACTGGGGAAAATTTTATAAGATGGTGGTAAGACCTACAATGACTTATGTAATGTTGACAATAAGAGAAGCATACTAAGACTAAGATCCAATGTAAGAGAAAGATTAGTGGATGAGTAGCTAATTTTAGATAAAATGCAAAATGAGTATACGCATCGACGCTTTAGAGTAGTATTAGATTTGCTAAGAGAAAGGTGGAGACCTCAAAATACTGCTAAGATGTATAAAAATGACCTAGTATACTTGAATTAAAATGAGAATTTGACATAATGACCAGGACAATGGAGATGGAAGGCGGTTCATTACCCACCCAAAGTGATGGTTAAGGCCATTGTTATTCGCGTTGGATGTATTTTAGATTAGATGTTTGGGTGTATGCTTCATATGGATGGATGATAGGCCAAGAGGCTAATAATAGGCAGGTATATGCTTAAGGGATGCTTAAAAATAATCGCGGAATGCTCTTTTGCTGCTTGCTTAAATCCATAAGCATAACCTGCTAGATAGTGGGCTTAGTTACCGTGTAAGGTGAGAAGTCCAAATTATAAATACAACCGCTTTGGGATTATATGTATATTTAGCTAACCTATATTTTGTAGGTGTGTAGATTTACTTTTCCCACAATAAATGTACGGAATGGGGATGGGAGAAAGGGGAGATTTGATGAGCGGCCGGCTTTGCCCTGTTCGTGATGTCTTTGAAGCAAGCACCATCTAAATCAAAGAGGAATTTAATCAGAAATGGAGATATGAAGAAAGAAGACCCCCATAACATTTAATACAATTATAATTATTCTTTAATATTCTAGGTTGTATAAGGACAGAGCTCGGCTACCCATCTTTTCTCTTTTCAGGTTATATGGAGGTACCCAACCTCACCGATCTTTTATTCTTTCACGATAGTTTATATAATTATTTGATGTTATGTTTACATTGTGCATTAGGATGACATGCTTTTAATAGTTTCTTAAATGATTGATGCTTTAATGTGTGGCTTTGATATGATTAGGCTCTTAGGATAAAAATAACTTTTCTACCCAACTAATCACTCATAACAAAATTTTAAATAACTCATAACCTCATCATAAAACTTAAGACATAAATAAGATAATTAAAAGATTTTGCAACCCCTTAGCTGTATGGTTGTATGTTTCACATCATGCATACATACTCTTTCTCTCTTGAACATGAAGGATATCCACTTGTAAATAAAGGAATGCTTGACTGGAGGGCATCCCTTGTGGTGGAGAACACCTTCTTCTAGCTGATTTGACATATAACCTATTTCATCATGCATTTAGGCATAAGAAATCCTAAAGCCTCCTCAAAAAATGACGTGTATAAAATGAATTAAAATTTGAAAATATTTTGCATCTATAGATTAAGTCATATGCTCATACCACTCATGCTTTAGTCTCTAGGGAGTGTGTTTTGGACTTTAGTCTCTTCTAATTAAATAACTACCCTAGATATCTTGCAATTCATAAGACTGGACTATATGATTTTTAAAATCATTGAGGAGTTAGAGGCCACCTGTGCAATTATAAGTCTAGAAGTTGGACAATTTATTCTCTCTTGTGGAGGTAAAACTCTTATGTCCACCTATAGCTTAGATTTAGGCCGTGCTTTAGCTTTACTAAAGCTCCCTAAATTTAGGATCCAAGGTAGCTATTTTCTTCAAGCTACAATCATAAATCCTCACCTCTTAGGCATTCCCACAACTTTGTGTTGGTGGATTATAAGCCATAGTAATCTAATTAAATTTCAACGCAAAACATATAAATCTCCTCAACTTTAAAATTATAAAGCTCAACCATAGATAGATTGGAATACTCATGATGCTTTAGTATCATGAGAATTTCCTACTTATTTCATTTGGATTCCTAAAATAAGTCTTCTCCTTAAACTTTCCCAAGTGATTTTCCAAATACAACCAATCTTTTGATAGTCTAACCTTGAAATCTTCGTAGATGATAATTGTCTACTTTAATTGAGAGTATTCTTAGAAAATTTCATTTCCTAAGATGTAATTAACTATAAAGGCTTGCCTCCATAAGGAACTTAAAAACCTAGTTTTATATAAACCTTGCTTTATTCATCCATGTAAAATAGGGGAAAATCTCTGGTACATTCGAAGACCCATCATGCCTTAAGAGTTTTTATTACGTGATTAGGTCCTTTGTAAGGTGATGTCTCTATCTTTTGATATAGTACATCATACCTCAATGTTGTACTAGATCACCTCAAAAAGTATCCCTCCTATAATCTGCTTGGTGTCCCCCCCTACATCCAAAAATAAACACCACAAGGCCATCTCGCCTTGTTCATTGAATTTTCTCAACATCATCGTTTCTTTTTATATTTTGGAGATGTCGATCCCCAAGTAGGCAAGGGTTCTTAGACTCATAATGTTGACTGATACATTTAGGTCAACAAGAACTCTGGATAGCCTATATCTGCCAACATCCACTATAACGTAAGCACGCCGGCCATCCCTAAGAGTAAGTCTCATCGCCAATGTAACTCCTAAGATGTCCTTCAAGTTGCATGCCTCAACTTTAATAGTGGTCAGCTGAGCTAAGCATATCTCTAAATCAAGTAAGGCCTTGATTAGAGATTCCCTCATCTTTTTGGATAAGACAAGGGTGTCACATAAGCTTAACTTAGCTAGAAATTGTCTAAGGTGAGCTAGGACATTGTAATCAACTCTTGCTTGGTTCTCCATAAGCATATCTATGGGTGGAGCATCCCTATTGCCATTCAAGCACTCAACCAACGACTTAATTACCATTATCCTAAGATGCTACCCAATGAGGTAGAACTATGTCACTGTGTAAGTTGACTATAGTGACTTATTGGAATGATGAGCTTGTGGAAAGTTCTACCTTCTCATTGGGCATACCTAGCCTTATCCTGGGATCTTCGTGAGTCGCTAACTCCAAGTCAATTTAAAGAGGTAAACCTGATTGATTCATAGAAGGATAATCTAACTCTGAATCAAAAAGGAAAGGATCATAACTACTAGAGCTATTATTTTTATTTAGACTCAAAGAGCTTTCAATAGGAATAAATTCAAGAGCTTCAGAAGTAGATAATATATAAGTAGAAATAGTTTTCTTCATTAATATCTATTTGGGTGGAGGTACATGATAGAAATCAAGCAAGGTAAGGGATTTAGTGCCCCTTATTCAGATACAATGCCCCGGGTAGAAGAAGAGAGAAGAGGTGGTTGCTACAACGGTGGAGTACTTGACTTGGATGGTGGCTATGCGCTATCGACTATCATGGGCTAGTATGGTGCGTGGTGGGTCGTCACCCTCCGAAGTTGTCCTTTACAACTAGCAAACATTCCTTGGTATTGGAGGTTTGAGCTACTTCAAGAACTTGTAAGAAAAGCTTCTTGATCTTAAAAATGATCTTTTCAGAGGTTCGGGATAGGGAGATATTTAACTTTCTTTGGTCTTAAGAGGATCGCAAGTATCCCCAAGGATTACTCTAACATAACTGGATGGTTGTTCTAATAATTATTCCTTAGGGATAACTATGGCTCTCAACTTGTAGTTATGCTCAAGCTAGTCCTTAAAAGTGATACAATCCTCTAAGACATGGCCTGACATACGGTGGTAGGGCAATAGCTAGGATCATTTCTCTTGCCCACTTCCTCCGACCTCTTAGGCTCTGGTAACTGAAAATCAAGTTTCTATAAGAGATTCTTAAAGAATTTCCTAATGACCTCCCTTTTGAATGAATATGGCTTATTCAATCTATCGACAAGAGTAGGTGGAAAGTAGCTACCTGGCGATGGATATGAACACCGCTGCTAAGTAGGCTACTGAGGTGGTGGAAATTGTCAATGTGATGGCTGTGGTGGCCGGTATGATGGTCGAGGTGGTGGAAGAGGAGGAGACAAAAGAGGTCAGCCGAGAAGTCTCATACCAACTCGGGCTACTTTTCTCTATCCATTAACACAACTATCCCTAGCTTCTTCGCAAACATCTTCTGCGACTTCGGCCTATATTATTGGTCGGGAAAGGGCAACTATTTGGCTACCTCTTGTAGGCTTACCGCCTTGATGATTAATTTCTTGAATGTTTTGATGGAAAGTCCCTTAAGAATGAAGGCGACCGAGCCCTAGATATTCTTGAGAAGATTCTCTATGTCATGTTGTTCGGACAGGTGTGGTTAGCATTTCATGCACAGGTTATGCCACTTGAGAATGTAATCAACAACTGACTCGTTGAGTTTTTGTTTCTCTATAATGAGGTCGCCATACATCATCAAGTAACACTTGATGAAGGGCCGCCTAACTCAAGACATCGAATCCTGCTGAGCGTGCAGTACACTAAATGCAACAACCGAATCGCTAACAAAAGGCAAAAGAGGACTACATTGTTGCTGCAAATTTAAAGTGTGTGTGTGTTACTAGGTTCCCACTACCATCAAAGAACTTGATACATGCAATACCCTAAATAAAATAAAAGCTAAATAAAAACCTAAACCTAAAAAAATAAACCTAAAAATAAAACCTAAAAATAAATAAAAAATAAAACCTAAACCCTAAACTAAAAAAAAAACATAAACCTAAAATAAACAAAATAAAATAAACATAAACCTAAAATAAAATAAATTAAACTAAAATAAATAAAACCTAAACCTAAATCGTAAACTAAATAAAATAAAATAAACTAAAAATAAACCTAAACCTGAACTAAAAAAAACTTAAAAATAAACTTAAAATAAAAACCCAAAATCTAAACCTAAAGAAATAAAATAAAAACCTAAACCTAAACCTAAAAACTAAAAAATAAAACCTAAAACTTCAAAATAAAATAAAACTAAAACTAAACAAAAAATAAACATAAACCTAAACTAAAACTTAAAAAAATAAATTATAATAAAAAACCTAAACTAAAATAAAAAACCAAAACTAAAATAAATAAAACTAAACTAAATAAACTAAACTAAATAAAAAAATTTACTTAAATAAAAATAACAAAATGAAATAAACTAAAATTAATAAAAAAATAAACTAAATAAACTAAATAAACCTAAAATAAAATATAAATTAAAATAAATAAACATAAATAAAAAATAAACTAAAAAAACCTAAACCTGTTGGTTTACTTAATTTTAAAAACCAAAAAAAAAAAATCGTAAACCACATATCCTAAACCCTAAACACTAAAACATAACCATGAAACTAACCTTAAACTCAAAAATCTAAACCTTCAACCCTAAACTTAAAACCCTAAAACCCTAAACCTAAAACCTAAAGAACTTAACCTAATTTAAACCCTAAACCCTAAACCTAAAACCCTAACACTAACTCCTAAACTAAACGCTAAACCCTAAGCTCTAAAACCTAAAACCCTAAAACCTTTAAACTAAAACTAAAACTAAACCTAAACCCTAAAACCCTAAACTTAAACTAAACTAACTAACCTAAATCACATATAAACCTTAAACCCTAAACCCTTAAACTTAAACTATAAACTATAAAACTTATACCCTAAACCCTAAACCCTAAACCCCAAAACCATAAACCCTAAAACCCTAAACCCTAAACCCTAAACCTTAAACCCTAAACCCAAAACCTTAAACCCTGAAAACCTAAAAACCTAAAAACCTAAAAACCTAAACTTAACTAAAAGAAAACCTAAAAATAAAATAATTAAAAATCCTAAACCTAAATAAAATAAAATGAAAACCTAAATTAAAACCTATACCTAAACATAAAATTAAAATAAAATAAAATAAATAAAAATAAACTAAAATAAAATTAATAAAAACCTAAACAAAATAAAAAATATAAATAAAAGAATAAAAAACCTAAATAAAATGAAAACTAAATGTAAAATAAAAATAAAATAAACCCAAAATAAAATAAAATAAAAATTAAAAAAAACCTAAACCTAAAAAATAAAATTAAAATAAAACATAAAAATAAATAAAAAATAAAACCCATACTGTAAACTAAAAATAAAAACTAAACCTAAAATAAAAATAAAATGAACAAAATAAAATAAACCTAGACCTAAACTAAAATAAACTAAACTAAAATAAATAAAACCTAAACCTAAACCTAAAATAAACTAAACATAAATGCTAAACTAAAGAAAATAAACTAAAATTAAACCTAAATCTAAACTAAAAAATAAAACCTAAAAATAAACCTAAAATAAAAACCTAATCCTTAAACCTAAAAAACTAAAATAAAAAATGAAACCTAAACTTAAAAATAAAAAATAAAATCCTAAACCCTAAACCCTAAGCCCTAAAAACCTAAAAACCTAAACCTAAACTAAATAAAACCTAAAAATAAAATAAATAGATGAACCTAAATTGAAATAAATAAAATAAATAAAATAACTAAAATTAATAAAATAAAAACCTAAACTAAAACCTAAACTTAAACCTAAACCTAAAAAAGGAAAAAATGAACTAAAATAAAATAAATTAAAACTTAAACTAAACTAAAAAAATAAAATAAACCTAAATAAACATAAATAAAATAAAATCCTAATGAAAAATAAAAATAAAATAAGCCTAAAATAAATAACTTAAACCTAAAAATTAAACCTAAAAATAAATAAAATATTAAACCTAAACCCTAAATTAAAAAAGACCTAACCTAAAATAAACAAAATAAAATAAACCTAAACATAAAAAAAATTAAAGTAAAATAAATAAAACCTAAACCTAAAATGAAAATAAACTAAACCTAAACCCTAAACTAAATAAAATAAAATAAACTAAAAATAAACCTAAACCTAAACTAGAAAATAAAATCTAAGAATTAGCCTTAAATAAAAACATAAAACATAAACCTAAAAAATAAAATAGAAACCTAAATCTAAAAAGAAGAAATAAAGCTTAAACCAAAAAATAAAATAAAAATAAAACTAAATTAAAAATAAACATAAACCTAAACTAAACATAAAAAATAAAAAACATAAAAAAAACATTAAACTAAAATAAATAAACTAAACTAAATAAAAATAAAAATTAAACCTAAATAAAATAATAAAATAAATATAAAGTAAACTATATAAACCTAAACCCTAAACCCCAAACCATGAGTCATAAACCCTAAACCGTAAACCCTAAACCCTAAGAACCTAAAAGCCTAAACCTAAACTAAATAAAACTTAAAAATAAAATAAATAAAATAGAATAAAAACCAAACCTAAAATATAAACCTAAACCTAAACCTTAGAAATAAAACTAAACTAAAATAAAATAAATAAAAAGCATAAACTAAACTAAAAAAGAAAATAATCCTAAAAGAAACCTAAATAAAATAAAACAAAAATGAAAAATAAAATAAAATAAACAAAAATTAAAATAAAATAAAAAATAAATAAAAAACTTAAAACAAAAAATAAACTTAAAAATAAATGAAAATTAAAACCTAAACCCTAAACTAAAAAAATGTAACCTAAAATAAGATAAACTAAACTAAGATAAGTAAAACCTAAACCTAAATTGAAAATAAACTAAGCTTAAAGCCTAAACTAAATAAAATAAAATAAACTAAAAACAAACCTAAACCTAAACTAAAATATAAAACCTGAAAATAAACATTACATAGAAACATAAAACCTAAACATAAAAAAAATAAAATATAAACCTAAGCCTAAACCTAAAAATAAAAAATAAACCCTAAACTAAAAAAAATATAATAAAAAATAAAATAAACTAAAAAATAAACATAAACCAAAACTAAAATAAATAAACCTAAAAAACTAAACTAAATAAAAATAAGAAAACCTAAATAAAAATAAAATAATAAAAAAACTAAAATAAATAAAAAATAAACTAAATAAACTAAATAAACCTAAACCTACGAGTTTACTTAATTTAAAAAAAACCCTAAACCATAAACCCTAAAATTAACCCTAAACTCTAAACCCTAAACCTTAAAACCTAAAACCTAAATCCTAAAACCTAAACCCTAAACCCTAAACCCTAAAACTATCCCTAAACCCTAAACTAACCCTAAGCACTAAACCCTAAACCCTAAATCCTAAACTCTAAACTAACCCTAAACTGTAAACCCTAAACCCTAAACCCTAAATAATAAAGTAATCTTAAACCCTACCCTAAACCCTAAACAAACCCTAAACCTACAACCCTAAACCCTAAAATCTTAAACCCTAAACTCTAAACTTTAAACCTAAATCCTAAACCCTAAAACCCTAAACCTTGAAGCCTAAACCCTAAATCTTAAACCTTAAAACCTACAACTACAAACCCTAAACCCTAAACCCTAAAAACCTAAAAACCTAAACTTAAACTAAATAAAACCTAAAAATAAAATAAATAAAACCAAAACTGAAACCTAAAATATACTAAACCTAAACCTTAAACTAAATAAAATAAAATAAACTAAAAAATATAACCTAAATAAACCTAAAATAAAAAACCTAAAACCTAAACCTAAACATAAACTTGAAAAAAAAACCTAAACTAAAAAATAAAACAAAATAAAAGTAAACTAAAAAAATAAACATAAACTAAAACCTAAACATAAAAAATAAACTAAAGTTAAAAACCATAACTAAAATAAATAATCCTAAACTAAAAATATCTAAATGAAATAAAAAATAATAAACTCTAATAAAAAATAAATAAAATAAACTAAAAGAAATAAAAAATAAACTAAAAAAAACTAAACCTAGCTATTTAGTTAAATTCTTTTTTAAAAATAAAAACCCTAAACATTAAACTTTAAACCCTAAACCCTAAATCCTAAACCTTAAACCCTAAACCCTAAAAGTAACCCTAAACCCTAAACCTACAACCCTAAACCCTTAATCATAAATCCTAAACCTTAAAAAACCCTAAACCCTAAACCCTAAATAGAAAATATTTAAAAGAAATAAAAAAACCCTAATAATAAACCCTAACCCTAAACCCTAAATCCTAAAACCCTATACCCTAATCCAAAAACCATAAACCCTCAACCCTAAACCCTAAACCATAAACCCTAAAAACTACGACCCTAAACAATAAACCCTAAACCACAAACCCTGAATCCTAAACCCTAAACTTTAAAAAATTAAAAACCTAAACCAAAAATAAATAAAATATAAAAATAAAATAAATAAAAAAATTTAAACCTAACTGAAGTAAAATAAAAAATATAAAAAAACCTAAACCTAAACCTAAACCAAAACCTAAACCTAAAAAATAAAAAAATTAAAATTAAAAAAATAAACTAAGATAAAATAAATAAAAACCTAAACTAAACTAAAAAAAATAAAAAAAACCTAAAAAACCTATATAAATAAAACCCAAATAAAAAATAAAAATAAAATAAACCTAAAGTAAAATAAAAAAAACCTAAACCTAAACAAAAACCAAAACCTTAACCTAAAAATTAAAAAAATTAAAATTAAAAAACTAAACTAAGATAAAATAAATAAAAACATAAACTAAACTAAATAAAAAATACAAAAAACCTAAAAAACCAAAAAAAATAAAACCCAAACGAAGAATAAAAACAAAATAAACCTAAAATAAAATAAAATAAAAACTAAAAAAACCTAAGCCTAAAAAATAAACCTTAAAATAAAACCTAAAAATAAATTTATAATAAAACATAAACCCTAAACTTAAAAAAACTAAACCTAAAATAAACAAAATAAAATAAACATAAACCTAAACTAAAATAAACTAAACTAAAATAAATAAAGTCTAACCTTAAACTGAAAATAAACTAAACCTAAACACTAAACCAAATAAAATAAAGCTAACTAAAATTATATCTAAACATAAACTAAAAAATAGAACCTAAAAATAAACTTAAATAAAAATATAAAACCTAAAATTAAACAAATAAAATAAAAACCTAAACCCAAACCTAAAAATAAAAAATAAAACCTAAACCAAAAAAATAAAATAAAAATAAAACTAAATTAAAAAATAAACATAACCCTAATCCTAAACCTAAAAAGTAAACTAAAATAAGAAATCCTAAACTAAAATTAATATACCTAAAATAATTAAACTAAACTAAAGAAAAACAAAAAATAAACCTAAAAAAAATAAAAATAAAATAAACTAAAATAAATTGAAAATAAATAATATAAATTAAATAAACATAAACCTAGCAATTTAGTTAATTTAGAAAAAAACCTAAACCTAAACCTAATCCAAATCCTAAACCTAAAACCCTAAACCCTAAAACCCTAAACCTAACCCTCCTAACCTTCATAACCCTAAACCTTTAATCCAATCCCTAAACTAACCCTAAACCTTAACCCTTAATCTAAATTAATCTATTAAACCTTAAACCTTAACCTTAAACTCCTAACCCTAATCCTAACCTAAACTCCTAAAATTAAACTTAAACTTAAACTTTAAACTTAAAACCCTAAACTAAAAACTTAAACTTAACTTTAAACTCCTAAACTTAAACACTAAACCTTAAAGTTTAAATCAACCTAAACTTAATCCTTCACCCTAAACCTAAACTCCTAAATACTAAAGTTTAAAACTTAAACCTAAAGTAAAACACAAAACCTAAACCTAAACCTTAAACTTTAAAACTTAAACCTAAAATATTAACCTAAACTTTAAAAGAATAAACTTAAAATCCTAAATCTAAAACTAAAACTTAAACCTAAACTTAAACTCTAACCTATACTTACACTCTAAACCTAAACTCCTAAACTTAAACCTAAACTCCTAACACAATCCTAAACCTATCTTATACCCTAAACTTAAACTTAAATCAACTAAACCTAAACTCCTAAACCTAAACTTACATCTTACACTAAAGTTAAACCCTAAACTCTAACCTAAATCCAACCCTAACCTAACCCTACACCCAAAACCCTAAATCCTTTAGCCTAAACACTAAACCCTAAACTCTAACCCTGAACACTAAATTGTAAACCCATAAAACCTAAACCCTAAAACCCTAAACCCTAAATGCTAAACCCCAAACCCTAAAAACCTAAAAACCTAAACCTAAACTAAATAAAACCTAAAAATAAAATAAATAAAAATAATTAAACCAAAATAAAATAAGAAAATAAAAACCCAAACTAAAACCTAAACCTAAACCTAAAAATAAAATAAAATAAAAAAGTTTAAATAAACTAATATAAATTAAATGAAAACCTAAATTAAACTAAAAAATAAAATAATCTAAATAATAAAAAAGTTAAATAAAATAAAAATTAAACATTAAATAAAAATCTAAAATAAAATAAAATAAAATAAAAGCTAAATGAAAACCTAAACTTAAAAATTAAACCTAAGAAAACCAAAAATAAAACCTAAGCCAAAACTTTAAAAAAACCTAAACTTAAAATAAAAATAAAATAAACCAAATAAAATAAACCTAAACCTAAACTAAAATAAATAGAACCTAAACCTAAACCTAAAATAAACTATACTTAAACCTTAACCTAAACTAAATAAAATAAACTAAAAAATTAACCTAACTCTAAATTAGAAAATAAAACCTAAAAAGAAACTTAATATAAAAAACTAAAACCTAAACCTAAAATAATAAAATAAAAACCTAAGCCTAAACCTAAACCTAAAATAAAAAGTAAAACTTAAACTTAAAAAAAAAAAATAAAAAAACAAACTCAACTAAAAAATAAACTTAAACCTAAACCTAAACCAAAAAAATAAATTAAAATACAAAACCTAAACTAAACTTATTAAATTAAACTAAAAAAAATAAACTTAAATACAAATAAAAATAAAATAAACTAAAATGAATAAAAAATAATTTAAATAAACCTAAACCTACAAGTTTACTAAATTTTTAAGAAAACCTCAATCCCTAAATTTTAAACCCTAAACCCTAAACCCTAATCCTACAACTCTAAAACCTAAACCCTAAACCTAAACCTTAATCCTAAACCCTAAACACTAAAATCATAAACTAAAAACCTTAGACCCTAAACCCTAAACCATAAACCTAAACCTAAAGTAACTAAATAAATTTAAAAATAAACCTAAATCATAAAATCTAATAAATATAAACCTAAACCTAAACCTTAAGAATGGCCGTAACCTGATGGTAGAACATCACCATCAAGGAGTGGTGGAGGCAAGGGTTATTGTAAAGGGATCTAGAGGTGCTCGTAGATATGGAGGCGGTGGTCCGAGTAGTGGTGGTTTTGGAAGCTAGATAAGCGATAGAGATTACAACCATAGTGGTGGTGGACGGAGAGATCAGAGATATGATGGTGGATCCTACTTCTTGAGAGGCCAAGGTGGTTCTGATGGGAAATAGACCATCGATATGCCGCTATGAAATTGTGTACAAAGAGAGATGGTTTTAGTAATCTAGGGTTTTTAATTGGCTCTATGCATGCTTATTTTTTGATCTATGTTTTCGCTTGTGTCTTAGAAAACTTGGTGTGTTACTTGGTTAATGATATAAAAAAGATGAAATGTTGAATCTGAATTTGTTCTCTGTTTAAAAAAAAAACCAAAAACCCTTAACCCTAAACCAAAACCTAAACTCTAAACCAAAAACCTATACCCTAAATGTTAAACCCTAATCCCTAAAACCCTAAACCTTAAACCATAAACCCTAAACCCTAAACCCTAAACCATAAATAAATATAAAATAAACTAAATATACTAAATAAACCTAAACCTATTGGTTTACTTAATTTAAAAAAAAAAACCTAAAACCAAAATCCTAAACTCTAAACCCTAAAACTAAACCCAAACTTAACCCTAAACCTACAACACTAATCCTACAATGCTAATTTAATAATAATGGAATGAAAATAAACTTGAGAACTACATTCTACTTTTTGATGCAAATATCATCTTTTCTAATAAACCTGATCAAACCCTTTTCAAGATCTCTTACAATGTTGATTTTATTTATAAAGAGGATTGGAATTTTATTAGAAATAAATAGAACACCTCTAATGTTTTCATTAAACTTTGGAACAATAACATTCCCATTTCTTATTCAATTTTAGCTTGGTTGGTTTTGAATAACTTCATCATGGTTGATTTCTTGCTTTGACTTAAAGGGTTATAGTTTTCTTCTAAGTGATATTGTTGCTTTCATATTGAAAATGTTAATTATGTTTTTGTCAATGGTGTTACTGCTTTCAAACTTTGGATATGGTATGATGATTATTTAACCCTAACTATTTTCACAACTCTCTTTCATTATATCAACTTCTTGAAGTTTTTTTTCCATAAAACTGTGAAAGGCCATATCAAAGTTTTAATTATTACCCTTATTTAGTACATTTGTATGGATAGAACTGATGTTAAATATCATGGCATCCCTATGCACCATAAAAAGATCCTCGCTACAACTAAATAAAATATTCATGCTTTGTTTAATGCAAATTTAATTAGCAATTTTCACTTTAGAGGTTATAAATTTGTGGCTAAAGAACTAGGTATCACATTGCATGATGTTCCTTCCTATAAGAGTATTAGGATTATACATTGGTTAAAGCCTAAAGAAAATTCTACTAAGATCAATACTGATGGGTTTGTTTCCTCAAATAAATATGGCTGCGGTGGAATTCTTACGGATTCTAAAGGCATTATCATTTGTGCTTTTGCTGACCCCGTCAAAGCTTGTTCTATTTTTTAGGCTGAACTCATGGCTATTATCAAAGCTGTTGATATTTATTTAAGGAAAGGCCTCTTTAATATTTGGATTGAAGTCGATGCTCTTCTTTTACCTGATATGCTCAATAATAATAAAATGGGAAATCCTTTCTAATTTTATCTTCTTAATCACAGTAAAAAGCTTCTTTTTCAAGTTTGCTACAAAATTTCTCACATTCTTTGTGAAGGTAATGCCTAGTAAATTTGGGAAGGGAAGTAAGTAAATGAGCTCAATTTCTTTGATAAGCATAGCTTACATCTGTGGTAGTCAATATGCATAACATTGACCGCTTTTACCTTAGATTTTAACCTTCCGCTTTTATTGATCTTTTGCTATGGTGTTTTATTCAAATTTATTTTTATTGTTTTTTTGTGCTCTCACTAGGAAGTGGTTTTACTAAATTTATTTCTATACTTAAACCCCTTCTTCTTTACCACATTATATACTCTGGCCTTTTGGGTCATAGTGGTGTTATTTTTAATTTTTCCCTACTAAGCCCGGTGGTTTTATTTCTGTGGTCTATGCTTGTCTTCATGGTTGTCGTGCCAAATTTTGGCCTGTCACTTTTACCAATGAATTTGGGTTTGTTTCTAGTTTTGGCTGGCTATGGCCTTTTTTGAATTGGATTTATGGATGATATGGTTGGTTATGCTGGTTGTTGCTATTTGTTTCTTTCATCTATCTAGCTTATTTTGTGGTTATCTTTCGTGGTTGTTATTGGCCCTTCTAGCTTGGCTTTTTGGTTGGTTGGTTTTGGTTATTGAGATTTCTTGGTTGGTTCCAACCGCCTTCTTTGAATTTAGAGTTATTATTCTATGGTTATTGTCTCCTCATTTTCTCCCTTAGTAGTGACGCCGCCTCTTGGGACTTTTGTTTTGCCTTGCTTGTTCCTTAGAGTTTTACTACTTCAGGTTGGGTGGTCCTCCCTTGCCCTTTTCTAGTTTGGTGACTACTTTTTTTCTTTGTTTTTTGGAGAACTATGTGGGTTATATTGTCTTCTGCTGTTCTTTTCCCTTTGGGCTATATTGGCTATATGCTAGTTGGTTTTGTTGGTCGACCACTAGTCGGTTGGTCGGGCTAGATTATTGGTGGATGTGTCGGCTATGTTTGGTGGTTGGTTTAGGTGTCCTAGTTGGGTTCTTTTGGGTTTCTTCCCGGTTGGTTATCCCTCTGTGTAGCTATTTTTCCTTTATTTTTGATTCCCTGATTTAGTGTCGATTTTCCTGCTTTCTTACACACATCTCTAACCTCATCTTGCCTGTGTGGTTTTATTAGTTATTTGGTTGGTGGAGGATATGAGCTCTTTGTGGTTTTCTTGGTCCCATTTTAGATCATTGTTGAGGGCCTTGAGGGGTATTTTGTGGCTCTACCTTGGATGCTTGTATCATGGCTTGTTTTATATGTTTGCTAGCACCCCTAGTTTAGTTGGCTCTTCTTATTCTCTAATATTTCTTCTTGGTTGTGATTGTGGATTTTTTTTGGTCATTGGTGGTGGTTTTGATGGAAATTTTGATGTCCTCTGGTCTCTTAATGCTATGGCTTTCCTCTCTGTTGCTTATCTCTACCATTTTATTTGGGTAGAGGTTTTTCCCTTGATTTGGATTGCTAGTGCTCTAGAGATAGTTGTGGGTTATTCCTCGCCACCAAGCCTACTATAACTTCTAGATAATTTTATGGTATTGGTCTATTGTGAGTTTTGGTTGGTTGTCGGCTATTTTTCTCTATTTTTTAGTAGAGGAACTAGAATACTATGGACTATTTTTCCTTGGATGGTTACTTATATCAAGTATGTTCGCTATGATGGCCATGATGTTTTCCCATATCTTCTCATTGGTTATAGCATGATTTGCAACCCTTCTCATGAAGTTTGGATGCTCATATGTATTATTTCCCCTTGAGATGATCTTAACTGAGCTTGAGCCTTCTCTTTCTCAGCTCTTTCTAAACTACTTACTTTATTATTTTCCATTGAGCTATGACCATTACCTTTGTAGTATTTTGTAGATTTATTTTATAGCATAGAACTTCACAGATGGAATGATCTTTACTCAGCCAACTCAAGTACAATTGATGTGGATCTTACTTATCTTGCCTTCTCAAAGGGATCATGAGCTACTACTAACTAGTCCTTCTACTATTTTCTTAAGTTTTATTAGTCCTTTTTGTGTCTTTCTCATTTGCTTTTATGTTGTTGCTTTTGGTCCTTTATTTTCTTTTCCATTGTACCATGGGATGGGGTTTACCTGAGGTTTGAGTTTTATGTGAGAAATTTGAGCTTTATCACTTTTAAGGACATTATATCCTTTATTTTTATGGTAATTAAATTTTAATTTTCTCTAAAAAGGAAAACCTAAACCCTAAGAATGGGCAGAACCTTGATTGCAGGAATCACCATCAACCAGGCTAAGTCTTGATCTGGCGGTGAAGGCGAAGGCAGAGGCAGTGGTTATCGTAGTCGTGGTGGGGGATCTAAAGGGGCTAGTGGATATGGAGGTGGTGGTCAGAGCAATGGTGGTTATGGAGGTGGGAGGAGAGATGGAGGTTACAGCCATGGTGGTGACAGAGGGAGAGATCGGGGATATGATGGTGGATCCAGCTACTCAAGAGGTCGAGGTGGTTCTGATGGAAACTAGAGAAACTGAAGAATGGCAGATCCAATTAGCTGCTTATAGAACTGTCTTTATGGTAGAGATAATTCTAATTATCTAAGGTTTTTTATTTGCTCTATGGATACTCATCTTAAATATATGTTGTCACTTGTGTCTTAGAAAACTTGGTGTGCTACCTAGTTGATGAAATCAAAAAGAAGAAATATTAAATTTGAATTTATTCTCTGTTAAAGAAAAAGAAAACCAAAAACCCTAAACACTAAACTAAAACCTGAGCCCAAAACCTAAAACCTAAACTCTAAACCCTAAACCCTAAAAACCCTAAACCTTAAACCCTAAAACTTAAACCCTAAACTCTAAACCCTAAAACCCTAAATCATAAACCGTAAACCCTAAACCCTAAACCTTAAACCCTAAATAAAAAATAAACTATATATATTAAATAAACCTAAACCTACCAGTTTACATAATTAAAAAAAAAACCTTAAACCCTAAATCCTAAACACTAAAACCTAAACCCTAAAACTAACCCTAAACCATAAACCCTAAACCTACAACACTACACCTACAACCCGACTTAATAATAATTTGAAAGAAACAAACTTGAGAACTACATTCTTATTTCTATTTTTGACAAGTTTTGCAACATTGCTATATTTTCTAATAAATCAGATCAAATCCTTTTCAAGCTCTCTTATAATGGTGGTTTTATTCTTAAATAGGTTTGGAAATTTATTAGAAATAAATAGAACACTTCTTATATTTTCATTAAACATTGGAACAATATCATTCCAATTTCATATTCAGTTTTAGCTTGGAGGATTTTGAATAACTTCATCCCTATTGATTCCTTGCTCTGGCTTAAAGAGCTTTACTTACCTTCTAAGTGCTATTGTTGCTTTCATATTGAAAATGTTAATCATATTTGTGTCAATGGTGCTATTTCTTCCAAACTTTGGATATGGTATGATGATTTGTTTAACATTAACTATTTTCATGGCTCTCTTTCATTATATCAACTTCTTGAAGTTTATTTCCATAAAACTCTGAAAGGTCATATCAAAGTTTTAATTTCTATTACCCTAATTTGGCACATTTGGATGGATAGAAATGATGCTAAATATCATGGCATCCCTATGAACCATAAAAGGATCCTTGCTAGAACTAAAGAAAAAATTCATGCTTTGTTTAATGCAAATTTAATTAGCAATTTTCACTTTAGAGGTTATAAATTTGTGGCTAAAAAATTGGGTATCACTTTGCATGATGATCCTTCCTACAAGAGTATTAGGATTATACATTAGATTAAGCCTAAAGAAAATTCTATTAAGATCAATATTGATGGTTCTATTTCTCCAAACAAATATGGTTATCATGGAATGGGAATTCTGTCATTATTTTTGCTTACCCCCTCAAAGCTTGTTATGTTATTTATGCTAAACTCATGGATGTTAACAAAGCTTTTGATTTTTATTTAAGCAAAGGCCTCTTTAATATTTGGATTGAAGTTGATGCTCTTCTTTTACTTGATAAGGTCAATAATAATAAAGTTGGAAATGCTTACTGATTTTATTTTCTTAATCACACTAAAAAGTTTATTTCTAAAGTTTGCTACAAAATTTCTCACATTCTTCGTTAAAGTAATGCTTATGCTAATTTCCTAGCTAATTTGGGAGGGGAACTAAATGAGCTCACTTTATTTAATAACCATAGCTTACCTAAGCATATGCATTGTTTGGTCAATCTGCATAACACTGCACTGCCTTACATTAGACTTTAACCTTTTGCTCTTTTGTTGATGTTTTTCTATGGTGGTTTTATTCAATTGATTTTTTGTTGTTCTTTTTTTTGCTCCCCTCACTAGGAAGTGGTTTTTGCTGAGTTTATTTTTATACTTAAAGCCCCTTCCTCTTTACCACATTATATACTTGCCTAACCTTTTTTCGGTCATTGTGGTGTTATTTTAGTTGGTTTTCCTATCCTATGAGCTTGGTGGTTATCTTTTTATGGTTCAGCTTTGTTCATATTGGGTTGGGCTATTTTGGCCCACCCCTTTACCAATGAATGTTTTCTAGCCTACTGCATTTTTTGAATTTGGGTTATAGCCGCCATTTTTTGTTTCATCTCTCTGGCTATTTTGGGTGGTTATTTTTATATGGTTGCTATTGGCCTCTTCTGGCTTGGCTTATTTTTTGGTTTTTTGTGGCTACTATTCTCCTTTCCTGGTTTGCCTTGGAGGTCTCTACTGGTTGGTTCCATCTGCCTTGTGAATTAGAGTTAATTGTTATGTGGTTGTTGTCTCCCCATTTTCTCCTTTGTAGTGACTATCTCCTCTTTGGGATTTTGGAAGGGGTTTTGTTTGCCTCTAGCCTTGTTCCTTTCCTTATAGTTTTGTCAGGTTGGTGGTCCTCCATGGTCTTTTCTAGTTTAGTCAAGTGACTACCATTTTTGTTTCTTGGTTATTTTAGAGATCCTCGTGGGTTGTGGCTTTGTCTGTTGTTGTTCTTTTCCCTCTTTGGGCTCTATATTGGCTCTCACTGGTTGGTTTTATTTATACTGGGTTGGTCATCGGGTTGGATGTGTTTGGGGTTTGATGGTTGGTTTAGTTGTTTTTGGTTGGGTTTCTTGTCTGCTCCTTGGTTGGTTGTCCTCTCTTGGGTGTAGTTATTTTTCCTTTATTATTGCTTCTCAGTTTGGGAGTCAATTTTCCTGCTGCTTTGCCTTCTCATGTTGCTCATCTTGTTGGTTACTGGCCTAGGTGGTTTTATTGGTTGTTTTGTTGGTGGAGGATATGATCTCTTGTGGTTTTTTTGTCCTATTTTAGTACTTGTTATTGGGGGTTAGCTGCTTGAGAGGATTTTTGTGGTTGTTGCCTTGCCTTGGATAATTTTTTTGTGGCTTGGTGTTTTGGGCATTATGTTGGCTATTGGTATTAACACCCTTTGGTTTATTTGCCTCTCTTTATTTCCTAATATTTGCCTTTTGGTTGGTTATGGTGGATTTACTTTCCTTTTGGTTGCCTTGGTGGTGGTTTTGATGGTAATTTTTGGATTTCCTCTTGGTCTCTCAATGCGATGGTTTTCTTATCTCTGGTGTTTCTTATCTTTACTATTTTGTTATTTGGGTGGAGGTTTTATCCTTGGATTTGGATTGCTAGTGATCTGGAGATAGTTGGTTGTTCATGCCCACCTCACCGTAACTTCGTGGATGTTATGTGTTTGGTCCTGGGGGTTGGTTTGGTCACGGTCGGTCGCTATTATTTTTCTTTTATTTTTGGTGAAGGAACTAGATCACTATGGACTATTTTGCCTGGATGGTTGCTTATATCACGATGTCGGCTTAAGTGATGACCTTGATGTTTCCCCATATCTTCTCTCTGGTTGGTACCATGCATATGATTGTAACCCTTCTCATGAAGTTTGCATGGTCATATGTATTGTTTCCCCTTGAGATGATCTTAATTGAGCCCGAGCCTTCTCTTTCTCAGCTATTTCTAAATTGTTTACTTTTTCATTTTCCTTGGAGTTATGAAAATTGCATTTGTAGTGTTTTGCAAATTTCTTTTGCAGGTTGGAACTTCACAGATGGAATAATCTTTACTCAGCCAACTCAAGTGTTGTTGATGTGGATCTTACTTATCATCACATAGGGATCATGAACTGCTGCGAACTAGCCCTTTCACTATTTTCTTAAGTTTTATTAGTCCTTTTTGTGTCTTTTCTCATTTTATTTTATGTTATTGCTTTTGCTCTTTTATTTTCCTTTTTCATTGTAATTAGATGGAGGTTTAGCTATTTAGGTTTTTTTATAGCTTGGTGAGTAGTAGAAATTTGAGCTTTACCCATTTTAAGAATATTGTATCCTTTATTTTTATGGTAATAAAATTCTAACTTTCACTAAAAAAAAACATAAACCCTAAGAATGGGCAGAACCTTGACGGCAAGAACATTTCCATCAACCAAGCTAAGTCAAGATCTGACAGTGGAGGCGAAGGTGGAGGCAGTGGTTATCGCAGTGGTGGTGGGGGATCTGGAGGTGCTGGTGGATATGGAGGTGGTTGTCAGAGCAATGGTGGTTATAGAGGTGGCAAGAGCGATGGAGGTTACAGTCGTGGTGGTGATAGAGGGAGAGATTGGGGATATGATGGCAGATCTCGCTACTTGAGAGGTCACGGTGGTTCTGATGGGAACTGAAGAAACTGAAGAATGATCTATCTAATCCGTTGCTTATGGAACGTGTTTCTGAGAGATGGTTCTTGCTATCTAGGATTTTTGGTTTGATCTATGTGTGCTCATTTTTTATCTATGCCACCACTTGTGTCTTAAAAAACTGAGTGTGTTACTTGGTCGATGAAATCAAAAAGAAGAAATGTTGAATATGAATTTGTTCTCTGTTATAAAAAAAACCCAAAAACCCTAAACCTTAAACCTACAACCTAAACCCTAAACCCTAAACCCTAAACCCTAAACCTTAAACCCTAAAACCTAAACCCTAAATCCTAAACCCTAAACCCTAAAATCCTAAACCCTAAATAAATAAAGAAATAAACTAAATATACTAAATAAATCTGAACCTATTAGTTTACTTTTGTTTTTTTTAAAAAAAAATTAAACTCTAAACCCTAAAACTAACCCTAAACCTACGACTCAATTTAATAATAATTGGAATGATAAAAAAATTTGAGAACTGCATTCCTATTTCTATTTTTGACAAGTTTTACAACATCGCTATCTTTTCGAATAAACCAGATCAAATTATTTATCAAGCTTTCTTACAATGGTGATTTTGTTCTTAAAGAGGTTTGAAATTTTATGAAAAATAAACAGAAAACCTCTAATGTTTTCATTAAACTTTGGAACAATATTATTTCCATTTTTTATTCAAATTTGGAGGATTTTGAATAACTTCATCCTAATTAATTCATTGCTCTTGCTTAAAAAGTTTTACTTACCTTCTAAGTTCTATTGTTTCTTCCATATTGAAAATGTTAATCATGTTTTTTTTTTCAATGGTGTTATTGCTACCAAACTTTGCATATGGTATGATGAATTATTAAACAATAACTATTTTCATGGCTCTCTTTCATTATATCAACTTTTTGAAGTTTGTTTCCATAAAATTGTGAAAGGTCATATCAAAGTTTCAATTGCTATTACCCTTATTTGGTTCTTTTGGATGGATAAAAATGATGCTAAATATCGTGGCATCCCTATACCATAAAAGGATCCTTATTAGAACAAAATAAACAATTCATGCTTTGGTTAATGCAAATTTAATTAGCAATTTTCACTTTAGAGGTTATAAATTTGTGGCTAAAAAACTAGGTATCACTTTGCGTGATGATCCATCTTGCAAGAGTATTAGATTATACATTGGATTAAGCCTAAAGAAAATTCTATTAAGATCAATCGATGGTTCTTTCCCAAAACAAATATGGTTGTGGTGGAATTCTTAGGGATTCTAAACGCACTGTACTTTGTCAATTTGCCTACCCCCTCAAAGCTTGTTATGTTATTTATGCTAAACTCTTGGATGTTAACATAGCTATTGATATTTGTTTAAACAAAGGCCTCTTTAATATTTGGAATGAAGTTGATGCTCTTCTTTTACTTAATATGCTCCATAATAATAAAATGGGAAATTCTAAAATATTTTATCTTCTTAATCACACTAAAAAGCTTCTTTCTCAAGTTTGCTACAAAATTTCTCACATTCTTTGTAAAGGTAATGCTTGTGTTGATTTCCTAGCTAATTTGGGAGGCGAATTAAATGAGCTCATTTTATTTGATAACCATAGCTTATCTAAGCATCTGCGTGGTCTAGTCAATCTAGATAACACTGGACTGCCTAACCTCATATTTTAATCTTCTGCTCTTTTGTTGATTTTTTACCATGGTGGTTTTATTCAGTCTATTTTTTTTTGTTTTTTATTTTTTCTCCCCTAACTAGGAAGTGGTTTTTGCTAAGTTTATTTCTATACTTCAACCCCCTTCCTCTTTAACCCATTCTATAGTTGCATGACCTTTTTTTGGGTCATAGTGGTGTTGTTTTTAATTTGTTTCCCTATCGTCTTAGCGGTGGTTTTCTTTCGTGGCTCATGCTTTGTGTCTCTATGGGTTATGGATTTTTTAGATTTTGCCAATGAATGTTGGGTTTGCAACTGGTGTTGGCTGACTGTGGCCTTATTCAAATTAGATTTGTAGATTATATGGTTGATTTTGCTAGTTGCTCCTATTTGTTTATTTCTTCTGCTTGGCTATTTTGGGTGGTTATTTTTCTATGGATGCTATTGCCCTCTTCTAGCCTGGCTTAGTTTTGGGTTTTTTTGTGGTTGTTGTTCTCCTTTATTGGTTTGGCTTAGAGGTTTTTGTTGGTTCATTCAATTTGCCTTGTGATTTAGAGTTAGTTGTTTTGTGGTTGTTGAGTCTCTATTTTCTCTTTTCTAGTGACTGTCAGCTCTTTAGTATTTGGAAGGGGTTTTGTTTGCCTCTAGCCTTGTTCCTTTCCTTACAAATTTGCTGCTTGTCATTGGGTGGTCTGCCTTTGCATTTTCTAGTTTGGCTAGGTGACTACCATTTTAATTTTTTGGTTATTTTGGAGATCTCTAGGTGGGTTGTGGATTTGTCTAATGTTGTTCTTTTCCCTCTTTTTTATATGTATTGGCTCACATGCTAGTTGATTTTGATGGCTGACTAAGATGGTTAGCTATTTTGGCTGGCAGGGTTGGTTGGTTGGGTGGATGTGTTGGATGTGTTTGATGGATGGTTTAGGTGTTTTTGGTTGTGTTCTTTTAGTTGGGTTTCTAGTTTACTCTTGGGTTGGTTATCTTCTCTTGGGTGCAACTATTTTTCCTATATTTTTGGTTCCTAGTTTGGGTGTCAGTTTTCATGCTGCTCATCCTGTTGGCTGCTAGCCTGGGTGGTTTTATTGGTTATTTTGTCGGTGGAGGATATGAGCTCTTGTTGTTTTTTTTTTGTCCTATTTTAGGACTTATTGTTGGGGTTGGCTGCTTGAGGGGTTCTTTATGGTTGCTGTCTTTCCTTGGATGCTTGTGCCTTGGCTTAGTGTTTTGGGCTTTATGTTGGCTATTGGTATTCACTCCCTTTGGTTTAGTTGTCTCACCTTGTTTCCTGATATTTTCCACTTAGTTGGTGATGGTGGATTTGCTTTCCTTTTGGCTTCCATGGTGTTCATTTTGATGGTAATTTTTGGATGCCCTCTTGGTCTTTCTATTCTATGGCTTTCCTTTCTCTGGTGTTGCTTATCTTCTACTATTTTGTTATTTGGGTGGAGGTTTTGCCCTTGGATTTGGATTGTTAGTTCTTGGACATAATTATGGGTTGTTCTGGGCCACTGATCCTACTGTAATGTTTGGGATGCTGGCTTTATGTGTTTGATCTGTTGTGGGTTTTGGTTCATGGGTTGGCTGCAAGCTGGCTGCTGGTTGGCTATTTTTTTTGATTTTTTTGGTGCAGGAACTAGATCAATATGGACTATGTTCCCTTGGATGGTATCTTATATTAGATATGCTAGCTATGATGGCCTTGATGCTTCCCCATATCTTCTCTTTGGTTGGTAGCATGCATATGATTGTAACCCTTCTCATGAAGTTTGGATGCTCATATGTATTTTTTCCCCTTGAGATGATCTTAACTATGCCCGAGCCTTCTCTTTCTCAGCCCTTTCTAAATTGTTTACTTTATCATTTTCCCTTCAGCTATGACAATTTCCTTTGTACTATTTTGTAGATTTCTTTTGCAGGTTGGAACTTCACAGATGGAATAATCTTTACTAAGCCAACTCAATTATAGTTGATGTAGATCTTGGTTATCTTTCCTTCTCAAAGGGATCATGAGTTGCTGCTAACTAGTCCTATTACTATTTTCTTAAGTTTTATTAGTCCTTTTTGTGTCTTATCTCATTTGCTTTTATGTTGTTTCTTTTGCTCTTTGATTTTCTTTTTTCCATTGTACATAGAATGGGTTTAGCTCTTTAGGTTTCTTGTAGCTCTTTAGGTTTCAATAAAAATTTGAGCTTTACCCCTTTTAAAGACATTGTATCCTTTATTTTTATAGTAATAAAATTCTAACTTTCCTAAAAGAAAAAAACCTAAACACTAAGAATGGGTAGAACAGAGGAACATCACCATCAACCGGGCTCAATCTAGATCAGCGGTTGAGGCAAAGCGGAGGAGAGCGATTATGTGGTAGTGTGGGATAGGAGGTCTGATATAGAGGTGATGGTCAGAGTAGTGGTGGTCATGGAGGCGGGAGGAGCAATGGAGGTTACAACTGTGGTGGTGGCAGAGGGAGAGATTGGGGATATGATGGTGGATCCTGCTACTCGAGAGGTCAGGGTGGTTCTGATTGGAACTAGAGAAATTGAAGAACAACCGATCTGATCTGCTCCTAATGGAACAGTGTCTTTATAGTTGAAATGATTCTAGTTATCTAGTGTTTTTGATTTGCTCAATGCGTGCTCATTTTTTATCTATGTTGCCGCTTGTGTCGTAGAAAACTTGGTGTGTTACTAGGTTGATGAAATCAAAAAGAAGAAATGTTGAATCTGAATTTGTTCCTTATTAAAAAAACAAAAAACTCTAAACCCTAAACTAAAACCTAAACCATAAAGTGATTATTACTACTAAATCCAAATTATTTTCAAAGCATATAAATCGAATACCAAATGAAAGTGTGCTACTTATACTTTAATTATAAGCATGTGATGGATTATAAAGTCATGTTTAGCATAAGTTTCCTTTCTTTCTTATGTCGGATAATTTTGAATAGGAGTTAGTAAGGTGTAGGGTTCATTTGAAAAGAAACATTTACTTAATTATATACCCTATACATCACTTATGAGGGGTTACCTATACTTGCATGTGTAAATTGCATAAAATAAAAATGAATCCATTAAACAAACTTTTGCATTTTCCTATTATATTTCATTTCTTTTATACATATGTTTGTATTTAAAGAAAGTGGTATATTAGTATGGACAACCCCGAGGTTGCAAGGCTTTAAGTAGCCCTAAGTAGGTCTTGTACCTTACACCTCTAGTTAATAATGACATTGTACTCACTTATGCCTTTCTTACTTTCATATGTGTATGTGAAAATTTGGATAAGGAAAACCCTTTCTACTTAAGAAAAATCATGCATATTCAACTTCTAAATTTTTTTAAATGGATTACTTAGCATGCATCATAAAGTGTGTTAAATACTCTCATTTTTATGTATAGATATGCATAGGGTCCATCCATAGGCATGTTATATATGTTTGGAAAGAAATGAAGTAATGTGTGTTATGTGAATTTTGGCTCATTTTATTTAATCTTAAAATGCCTTTCTTTTTGAATGGGTTTTTTTAGAGTTTATCTAAACTTAGGATTGATTAAAAGATGTAATCAAAACATTCACCCAAATGAAACTAAAATGTGAATCCATTTTAGAAATTACTTAGGTTAGGGAAGGAAAGAGAAGTTCTCTTCCCTTTCCCTCTCTTCATTTAGTAATTAATTGTAAGTTTCACTTAAACTAAATAAAAACATGAAATAAAATCAACCCAAATAAGCTAAACAACTTAAATGAAACCCTCTTCTAAGTTGAACTTGTTCTTCACAAATACAAAATTTAAAGCTCTAGCCCTAGCTAAGCAAAGCACATAAGCCTTCAAAGCACCCACATTAGCCTAAGTCACCACTTCTAGCTTTAGGTTAGGTCGGTGCATGGTTTGATGTCTGTTTTATTTTGTGATATATATTTTAGATGGGATGTTAGGGTGTATGCTCATAGAATGAATGGTAGGATATTCTTAGTCTAACTTTTCTTTTCTACAGGGGATTGTGCTTAAGGGGTGCTATCATAAATAAGGGTAGAGCTCAGCTACCCATATTTGATATTTTCAAGTTTGTGTGGTGGTACCTGACCACAATGTCCTATTATTCTTTTTTTGATTAGATTTAGAAATTGGTTGATGATTTATTTAGATTTTGCATTAAGTGGCATGATTTTCCTAGTTTCTTCCTTGCTTTATGTATGGCTTGGATGTGGGTTAGGCTCTTTAGGGAAAAATAAATCTTTTACCCAACTTAAGAACTCAAATTATAATTAAACAACTCATAACCTCACCTAAAGCTTAGGTTTAAAATCAAGATAAAATAATTAGCAACTCCTTAGCTGGATGAGCATTTCTTTTATAATATCATGCACAAATGCATCTTATTTCACTCTTGATTGGAGGGCTTCAACCTTTGCCAGAGAAACTTGGCTTGACCTTTATGAGCCAAGGTGGAAAGTCACCATCTCCGTTCTCACTGATTTTGGCCAATAACCTTCTTTCTGATGCATTAGTCATAAAAATCCTATTAGCCTGAGTCAAAATAATTGTACAAAATAAAAATAAAAATGAAAATTGAAATTTCATTAAATTTAGGTCATTTGAACCATGTCCCTTTACATGATCTAGTCTCATTAGGGAGTGAGTTTAAGGACTTAGTCTCTTTTTAACTAAATATCAGTCTATCTATATTGCATAAGAATAAAGACTTGCCTACATGTATTTAAAATCATAGAAGGAATTAGTTGGTGGCCACCCCCAAGCGGTTGTATGTCCAAGGGGTGGTTTTTTTCCTCTCTTGTGGAGGCAAACCAATTGCCCATTTTTGCCTTAGATTTAGGTTGTGCTTTTGGCCCTCGCTGAAGCTCTCTAGATTTAGGTTTTGAGGTTGCTTCTTCCTTTTGTGGACCATAAGTATAATTCCTCACCTCTTAGGCATTTCCTAATCTCGTGTTAATGAATCTTAAGTCCTAAATTTCTATTGAAAAATGCAACTCAAACAAACTAAATCAATTTCAAAAATGTGTGGCCCAATTTTAGGATAGTTTGAGATGCTCGCTAAGTTTCCTAGCATCATGGGCATCTCCTACTTATCTCCCATTTTTGCTTTAATAATAACTCCCTCCTTTGATCAATCCCATTTGATCTTTCAAAAATAAACCAATCGATTGATAGTCCTTCCTATTGAAATCTTTAAAGACAATGATCATTTACCTTAACCGAGAGTTTACCTAAGGGATCCCATCCCTTAGGATGTAATTAACTATTGGGGCTTGCCCTTGTAGGAAACTTAATGAACATGGTTTAAAATAAACCCTGCTTTACTTTTTCATGTAAAGTAGGGTAAAAATCTCTAGTACATATGCAGACCCATCATCTTTAGGAGTCGTTATTGAGGTGATTAGGTCCATTAATGGGTAATGACTTCTATCTTTCAAGATAATATACTTTTTTCCTGATGACGTACTTGATCACCTGAATAAGTACATATGCGAATCTGCGTGGTGTCCTAAAAAGATGAATTTCTATAAGGGTCTTGTCTTCTTTCTTTCTCACCAACAAATTTGAAAGGTGACTCTGAGATATCTCTATAGGAATTTTTCTCCACAGATTTTTTTGGCGACTCAGCTAGGGATGGTTCTTCTCTCCACCTTTGGTAAATAATCATTGTATTTGAATATAGATAGTGTGTTTGTACTTTGGTATGAATCCAAGACTATCCTTCTTTTCATTGGCACTTAGCTCATTTCATCATTAAGTTGAGTTAGCCAACATCTTTAGATTTTAGGACCACATTCCTTGTTGGTCTTAAAACCCCCCATTGGGTTCTTTAATCGGTAAAATGAAAAAGATCTAAACAAAAAGAGAAAATATCTTAAAGACCTCCTCCTTATCATTTTCTTAATAAGGAAAGGTTCATCATAAAATAATAAATCTTCCATAAAGATCTTTGCTTTTTCAAAAAAGCACCTTTTCAAAAATGCAGTTACTATAATATTTTTCTCAAAATTTTGTCACCCTCATTTAACAGTTCCCATAATTGTTACATGTACTAATTTTCAAAAATAGAATTTATCAAATTTGCCAAAAGCACAAATGCATATCTTCTTTCAATTCACTTTGATGAAGATTTCATTTTCAAAATAAAATGAATAATCATCCTTTCCAAAATCACAAATCATAATCATAAAGTTTTCAAAAAGCAAACGTGAATTTTTCTATTCAATACACTTTCTTATTGAATGGAGTGTTCATTTGTAAACAAAATTAAAATTTCAAAAAAAAAAACCACACATGAACACCTTAATTTAAATACTCAAATTAAATATTAAATGAAGATTTCTTTCCCAACTAAAATATCTTTTAGAAATCACTTAAACATATCCCACATATGTTTTAAGTTGGAATTCCTCTTTTTTAAAAAATCAACAATCATACACAAAAATTTCATATTTCAAAAATAAAATTGATCTCCATTCTACATACTTAAATTTTTTGAATGGAAGTCCTATTTTCAAAACATTAAAACTTCAACAATTATATTTTAAAAAAATTTCAAACACACATTTGGAATTTCATTTAGCATAATCAAATTTACTAAGTGAAGTTTCCAAATCCAAAATCAAAATCAACAATCATATTTCAAAAAAATTTCAAACAACATTTGGAACTTCATTTAACATACCCAAATTTGTTAGGTAAAGTTTCCAAATCCAAAAATTCAGAAAAAATTTCAAACAACACTTTGGAATTTCACTTAACATACCCAAATTTGTTAAGTGAACCTCCCAAGTCAAAAAATCAAAATTAATAATCATATTTCAAAATTTTCTAAAAACATTTGGAAATTCATGTAACATACCCAAATTTGTTAAGTGAAGTTCCAGAAGTCTCAAATTCAAAATCCAACAAAATTTTTCACACATACATTTGAAACCTCATTTAGCATAATCAAATTTGCTAAGTGAAGTTTCCAAATCTATTATCAAAAATCAACAATCACACTTTAAAATTTTCAAAGCACATTTGGAACTTCATTTAACATGCCCAAATTTGTTAAGTGAAGTCTCCAAATTCAAAATCCAAAACCTTTTCAAACAACTTTTTGGAACTTCATTTAGCATGCTCAAATTTGCTAAGTAAAGTTTCCAAATCCCAAAATCAAACATTTTTCTAAACACATTTTTGGAACCTCACCTAGCTTACTCAACTTTGCTAAGTGAAGTTTCCAAACTCAAAACAAAAATTTCTCAAACACCTTTGGAACTTCTTCCCTTAGCATACCAAATTTGCAAAGGAGAATTTTCCATTTTTCCAAAACAAAAATGAAATCAAAATTTTAAACACACCATTTGGAATTTCATATTAGCATACTCAAATTTGCTAAGTAAAATTTTCATTTCACAAAACCAAGTAGGACTTCATCTTTAGCATGCCAAATTTGTTAAAGATGAATCTCCACATTCAATTACCTCAAAAACAAAACAAAACACTTAGGATTCCCTTAGCATACCAAATTTGCTAAGGTTTCTACCTAAAAAAAAATCAAAACATCAAAACACAAAGGAAACACTTAGGATATTCTTAGCATACCTAAATTTGCTAAGGATCCTATTTTCAAAAATCAAACAAAACACACTTGGATTCATTACTTAGCATACCTAAATTTGTTAAGTAATAATTCCAAATTTTTTAAAATCAAAACAAAATTCACAAAAAAATTTGAAATCCATCAAACAAAATAAAATCATTTGACCCTTACTTTAACATACCCAAATTTATTAAAGGAAATGGTCCTCAAAATCACAAAAAATTCAAATTCAAAACATCAATGAACCTATGGTAGCATCTTATCAAAAAATTTTGAATCCATATTTCAACATACCTAAATTTGATAAAGTTTGGATTCATATTCAAATTTTGCTTTCAATCAATCTCTTAAAATTTATTTGAACCCCACTTAACACTACCAAGTTGTTGTATGTGGGTTCAAATACTCAAATTCAAAATTCAAAAATCTATGGAGATAGAAATTTGATACAAGTTCATTTCTCATTGCAGATACTTTACAGTTAGTCAGTACTATTCAATTTTAGGTTACTATAGTCAGTAAAATGGTCGGTTCTCAGAAATTTATCTTTACCTTCTCTCATGATATGGATCTTGCTTTAGATCAGGATAACTTCCCCCATTTGGACCATACCCACCTGATTCACTTTGGCTGGGGATTTGAGGGGCCGGGGATCACCATTCAGCGGGGCGAAGGTGGCCAGGGTCGATCATCAGGATAGACTTACCTTTTGATTATGATGTCTCCTCACTGAACAAGAAATTTGTGGCTATACCATAAACTTCATCTATTATAGTTCCAGCAATATCATCAATACTAGCTCTAGTTGCAGTTCATCTCAGAGTTTCCCATGTCGTTCTAGTGCGGGCTAGCACCCTACCATATGTACCCTCCAAGGATAAGGTTCCCCTAGTCTCAGGGCTTGCCTCCTTGACATTTGAGTATAGGTCTAGCTCTCCTCCCATCCTACTCAAACCCATGGGAACAAGAACAATATGATCAAATAATTCCACACTTGGATAGCTAGGGAGTTAGAAGCACTAGCTCGATCAGCCATGGATGAGTCTCCATCATCACTTCACCACTAGTTATAGAAATCCCATTTCATCCTCTCTCTAGATCAGATAGAGAGGATACCAAGAGGATCCGTTCATCACCTCCTCTAGTGGTGCAATTCCAGCCCACATTTTATTAAAGTAGGAGGTCATATGCCGGCCTTCGATCTATTCTATGCCAGGTTGGTGGAACATACGGACACTCAGAGTCTAGGACATAGTTTGACCTTCAATTTATTATCTCCCATCATAGGAGGCGATTCATCAAGAGGGCTTTGAGGCCCATATATCACATGTTATTGGTAGAGCAATGGAGGTTCATTTGTCATTGTCTACGCTTTGATTATCCATCTCTACGCTATCGACCATACTAATAGTATTCTTCTCACCGAGACCAACCACTATAGGAGGACAGTTCCTATTGATAGAGAGTTAGTGGTATCTCCAACCCACCACTCTACCCCACGTTCTCCATCCCTAGTACAGGTTATAGCAACACCCATTCCATCTAAGAACATGAAGGATGCATCCGGGGAAAAATTTACCCCGTTGGTGATCTGTCTACGGCTAAGGGATCTTACTCCTCCTACACCACCCATTGTGGTAGAGCCGAGCTATCCTGCTCGACCTTCTGTCCTAATGGTGATTTTGAAGGAGTGGCAACCTCGAAGGATCATGATCGTTCCTTCACCAACTCTGCCTATATAGTCAGATGTGGAGATGGTGATAGTGATTATAGATATTCTAGATGATTGTTCAACCATAGCAATGGTAGAGGAACTTTCTAGGTTTGCTACCCCTCACATAGCTAGCAGCAGCCAAGAGTATCATTCATCTAGTGAGTACAGTCTGCACATGATTGACTCCTAATGATAGGCAAGGTCTGGTGCCTCTCAGTGCATGATAACGATCATACTGGTCAGCCTAAACTATTTGTACCTGCTGAGTTAGATCATTCCTTAGATAAGATAATTGCACGGAGAAGAAGTAGATCTTTGGGTATGCCTGGTCTGATGAAGAGAGTGTCAGCTTTGATCCTAACGAAGATGACTTGATAGGGGATTTAGTAGGAGTATGCATGGTTGATACTAGAGGATCTCTTCTTACGGAGTAACAGGCCATGAAAGGTGATGAGGTTGATCAAGAGGACACTGCAAAATTAGCCCAACACCTTCGACTTCAGTTAAGGTAGAAGATGAGCAGATTAATAGGATGGCATGTCAATTACAAAACTTATTAGTAATAGTGTCAGTCCTTCAACAATAAGTCCCTCTAGTTCATCCTATTACAGTCAATGTTAGTCACTATGTGTCTTGGAAGACTATACCTCCCGTAGAGCAAGGTAGCACTAACCTATATAGGAAGGTAGTGGAAAGTACCTCCATATAAGAAAAAGATCTAAAATCCATGGTTGAGCAGTAGTTGAAGGAAGCTTTAGCTCAAGCTCAGGGTGGATCATCGGTTCCAAAGGGTAGACACTACCAAGCGGATTCAATGCTATCCAATATCCCAAGGGTTTAATGCCTCCTTCCTTCAAAAGCTTTGATGGAAGTAGGAATTTGTGGCAACATATAGCTCACTTCAGGGCCAGTTATTGCAATGTAGGTGGCAGCGATGCTTTAATCTTTAGACTCTTTATAAGTAGCCTAGCAAGTATTACTTTTGATTGGTATGCTGAACTACCAAACTATTCAGTAAAGACATTTGCTAAGTTAGAGCAACTCTTAATCCAGAGATTTGTTGGAGCTCAATAAAAGGTTATTATAGGTGATCTCGTTGTAGAATAACAACACTCTGGTGAGTCACTTGTTGATTATATTCTTCGATGGCATAACCTGATTATGAAGTGTGAACTGCAGCTATCTGAACAACATGCCATTGAGATTCTCTTGAAGAATATCCATGGTCCGGTCGCCTTCATGCTTAAGGGATTCACTATTAAGACATTTGAGAATCTAATCAATAAGGTGGCTCATCCACAAGGATAGGCCAAATAATTGGATTTTCAAGATCAGTTGTCATAGTAGAAATCCCAGAAGGTTTATGAGAATAAGCCGGAAGTAGCGTTGACAAGGCGGCCTAGAGATCAGGTTGAGAGTCAACAACCTTAGCAACCTCCACCTCCTTTGCCACCACCAAGGCAGCCATACCAGCATCCACCATAGAGTTCAAGGCCAGCACAGCCACCGCCTCAATCATACCACCAACAATAGAGGCATGCATATCCACCTCTAGGTAGCTATGTTCCACCTACTCTTTTAGATAAGTTAAATAAACCTTATTCTTTTAAGAGGGAGGTAACCAGGAAAATCTATAAGAATCTCTTAAAGAAACCTGGTTTTTAGCTACCCGAGCCTAGAAGACCAAAGGAAGTAGGCAAAAGTCATGATCCAAACTGCTCCCTTACCACCGTATGCTAGGCCACATTTTAGAGGATTGCTTCACATTCAAGGACTGGCTTGAAAATAGTTTCAAGACCGGTGCTGTAGTTATTCCAAAGGAATATCTTATGGAACAACCTTCTAGTTCCATTAGGGTAACCCTTTGGGATACAAGTGATCCTACCAAAACCAAAGAAGGTTGGGACATTTCCTTGTCTAAAACCTCTAAGAAAATAATTCAAAAGATCAAGAAGCTTTCCTTGCAGGTGCCTGAGTTAGTCCAAACCTCCAACACCAAGGAAGGTTTTCAAGTTGTTAGTGCCAACTCTAGGAAAGTGGGAGCTCAATAGCGGCTGACATGTGTGACGAGAGAGCCCCCTTAACCATCGATGAGTCTAGCCTCCATCCTTGATTGCGGTTTCCACGTGACTTCCATTTCATAGCTCTTCTATTTCTTCTACTAGTAGAACTCTTGTATCGGCGAATAAGGGCATCAAATCAATTTACTCCACTCTCATGCTACTTCTACTTTGTAACCCCAAATAAATCCAAGAAATTGAACAATAAAGCTAGTTTGAATTACATATGTGTATCTTTTGATGAGTTATCTTCTTCTATTCTTAATGATAACTTTCAAGTCTAATTAACTATAACAATTCTATTCTTTCTCTTTTTGATTCAGAGTTGGACTTTTTAACTCAGAATACTACGAGTTCACCTCTTAAGATAGACTTGGAATCATCCGATTCTAAGAGTCCCATAGAGTAGCTGTAAATGAGCTTGAAGTGCAGGTAGAACTTTCCACCACCTTGCCTCAAGAGATTCCCGAAGTCAACCTCCGTAGTGGCAAGGTTCTACCTAGCAACACCTCAAGATAAAGGAAAATAAGTTAGTGCGATTGAGAAGCCCTTCCACAGGATGCTCCACCCTTGGATATGCTTGTGGAAGACTAGACAAAGGTGGACTACAACGTCCTTTCTCATCTAAGAAAGTTTCCATCTAAACTAAGCATATATGATGCCCTTGTATTATCCAAAGAGATGAGGGAATGACTAATCAAGGCCCTCCTTGATCCTAAAATATGCTTAGCTCAGCTAACCGCTATAGGTGAGGTAGCACATTATGTAAAAGAAGCCCAAGAGATCACCTTCACAGATGAAGACCTTCTACTGGGGAATTTGGAGCACAATCGTTCCCTATACATCACACTCGACATGGATAGGTTCAGACTCACCAAGGTTCTCAGGAATTCAGCTGCATCGATGAACATTATGAGTCTAAAGACCCTTGCTTATTTGAAGATTCACATATCTACACTCCGAGGAGATAGAATGATGTTGAGAGGATTCAATGATCAAGGTGAGCGAGCTTTAGGTTCCATAGTGTTACCTTTGGAGATAAGTGACTGGTAGACTGAAGCCAAGTTCTACATCATTGATTCAAATACTTCATTCACTACTTTGCTCGGTAAGCCTTAGATACTTTAGAATAAGATCGTTCCATCCTCCCTTCATCAATGTATCAAGTTCAAAAAATATGGAATTGAGTACTGTGTCAACAGGGATGAAAAGCCATTTTCAGTTAGGAAGGTTGAGATTTATGAAGATGCGACCTATCTTTCTCAAAACACCCTTTCTCATGAACTTGAACAAAATTCAAATGCAAAATCAAAAGAAAAAGAAAATTAAGCCAAAGAAAATATAAAAGAAAATGAAAAGAAAAAGGAAAGTCCAAGTACACGGGAAAGGGAAATTGAAGGAGAAAAGATCAACATATCATATTCCACCCATAGTTCATTCCATCATATGGACATGTGGGTAGGATGACTTAACCTCCACCGGGTAGAGGTAGAGGCAGAAACAGTGGCAGTTCTAGAGGTGGAAGACCCCCTAGTCGGCCTTCAGCCAATCGAGGTCATGTTCCACTTCATAGGAGTACCCATGCTATTCACATAGACTTGAAATCCAGCTCAAAGGATGAGTCTAACGTGATTAGTATACTAGCCAACCCCTCTCAATAGTTTCCATTGGAGGTAACTTCTGATCCAGACAGAGATAAAGACTAGGCCTCCAAGCATAGCAAAGTATTTGAATTTGATTTATGTGAAACTATTAGGCATCCATTGGGAACCTTAGATCTTACCTCACTTACATCTCAAAAAGTTGAAGGTTTAGTAGTTAAGGAAGTCCCTAAGTCTTACATGACATGAAGAAGTTCTTTTGGGATAATCATCCTCAAGCCCTGAAGTTGATGTAGAGCTTGAGGAAGATACTTTAAAGTATTAATGGAATTACCTTTTGACTTTTACTCTCCTTATGTTCAAAATCTTATACAAAAAGGCTTAGTTCTCCACATGGTCCAAGCATAGGTTAGAATACTTCAAAAATCTATGGAACAATACAGGCAAGGAAGCACAATCAAGAGAAGGACTAGGATTCAGTATGGTGGTCATGAGATTATTGCCTAGTTCTTACCAACCATTTGGTGTCCGATAGTTTCTTCTCACACATCCCCAACTCTTATGAGAATGTGTGGTTAGAAACTTCAGATGATCTAGATGATCTCCAAGTCAAAGAGGCACCGCTAGAATTTGAAGAAGAAATTCATTCAATAATCAACAAAATTAAAGAAATCAATCTCTGGGTAAAAGAAAATCCTCGCCGACATACATTTTTGCTAAATGAGAAAGAAACCAATCACTTAGTTAGGCTATTGACTGAGTTTAAAGATTGCTTCACATGGAGTTATGAAGAAATGCCTAGATTATCTCCTAACATAGCAGTCCACATGCTAGCAATAGACAATGACCCCTATTAAACAATCTCCTAGATGCATGCAATTAGAAATTGAACAACAGGTCATTTCTGAAGTCAAGAAATTTATCAATGTTGGTTTCATCAGGGAAGAAAAATATTCTACCTGGTTAGCTAGTGTCATCCTAGTTAAGAAGAAGAATGGTAAAATTCACATATGCATTAATTTTAGGGACTTAAATAAGGCATGTCCAAAGGATCAGTTTCCCCATCCTATACCAAAATTAAAGGTGGACATCGCCTCTTCTCATGCAGTCTTCTCTTTCATGGATGGATCATCTGGCTATAACCAAATTAAGATGTTTCCTGAGGAAGAAAGAAACACTGCTTTACGAACCCCGATCAAAATTTTCTGTTATAAGGTCATGCCTTTGGACCTTAAAAATGCTTGTGCTACATACCAACGAGCCATGACTCAGATCTTCAATGAACTCATCCATCATTAGGTTGAGTGCTACGTTGATGATCTAATAGTCAAAAGCTTAGAAAAGGAAGACCACCTCTTTGACATGAGAGTAGTTTTGAATGGATAAGATAATATAACCTTAAAATGAATCCCATGAAGTGTGCATTCAGAGTAGCTTCAGAGAAATTCCTTAGGTTTATTGTTCAAAAATGGGGAATATAAATAGATCCTAAAAAGATTAAAGCTATCTTAGAAATGCCACCTCGTAAGAGTTCAACTCAACTCAGATCCTTTCAAGGATGGTTGGCATATTTGAGATGCTTTATCTCAAACTTATCAAGGAGATGCAAACCATTCTCACTTGTCAAAAGGATGCCAAGTTTAAGTGGGTTGACAACTGCCAATGCGCATTCAAAGACAACAAAGAGTACTTGGTGAAGCCGCCAGTCTAGCAACCTCTATCCCAGACAATCCATTGATCCTTTACACAGCCACATTAGATGACTCTCTCGATGCTCTGTTGGCCCAAGATAATGACAAAGGGAAGGAAAGTGCACTCTACTACCTCAACTGTCATCTGATCCATGCTGAAGCATATTATCCACCTATTGAGAAATATTGCCTAACTTTGATCTTTACATCTTAGAGGCTACGGCACCACATGCTTTCTCATAAGGTGAACTTGATCTACCAAACCAATCCACTACAGTACCTCATGACATGACCAATGCTTTTTGGATGTTTGGCTTATTGGTCCATGATACTCTCATAGTTTGATATCACATTTGTACCCCTTCATGCGGTAAAAGGTCAAGTCCAACTAATTCTCCACTTAGCGA
This sequence comes from Cymbidium sinense, assembly GCA_021442155.1. Taxonomy (NCBI): domain Eukaryota; kingdom Viridiplantae; phylum Streptophyta; class Magnoliopsida; order Asparagales; family Orchidaceae; genus Cymbidium; species Cymbidium sinense. Next base: position 207,299 of record JAKCPB010000262.1, on the reverse strand, counting down.
TGATCTCCCCGATGAACAAATCATGAACTTAGGGAGGCCAACAACTGTCGATGGGAGATGTATTTTGATGGTGAACCTTCTTTTCTTAAAGGGGAAGCACCATGATCTATTCTCCTAGGAAAGATAGGGGGAATAGTTCCTCTAACTCCAAACTTTGATGTGATGAGATTCTCATACTATCTTTCCACCCTCTGAACCAACAACGAAGCTAAGTATGAGGCTTTGAGTACCTATCTAGAGTTATCCATCACTATCATCTTCAAGAGCATCAACATCTTTGGGATTCTTAGTTTGTCATCAACCATATTTACTAGGTCCTCAAACCCAAGATTTATCATTACTATGAGTATACCATGAAGTTGTTGGCCCAAATTCATGAAGTTATCATCTACAAGGTTTCTCAAGTAGAGAATGCGTGCGATGCTTTGGCCAAACTTAAAGAGTTGGCATGTATGGAAGATGAGTCCATTTCAATAAGGGTCCAAAATAGACAAGTCTTATCCTTATTGATTTTGAACTCATCGAGACTTTCTCTTGAAGGGGAGGTTACCATTGCCAAAATGGACAAGGAACTAGATTAGAGTCATTCATAGATTACTTGAACACCCAAAAACTACCTCAAGAAAAATCACAAGCCCATCGGTGAAATGAGAGCTCTCTCCTACGCTCTTATTTATGGTACCTTGTAATGACGGTCCTTTGACCAAATGTGGTTACATTGTTTAGACAAACATGAAGCATGTGGCATTATAACTGATGTATATTCAGGTCTATGTGGAGCCCATCAATCGGTCTTAAGATAAAGGAGATCAAAAGCTTAGATACTAGACTTGATGATCATAAATTGCATGGATGTAACTTGGAGATGACATCGGTCGTGCAGTGTGGTCCTCCACCAGCCACCCAATATTCTACACACTACATTGGCCTCATGGCCATTTGAGTGTTGAGGTACCGATATTGTAGGTCTGATCGATCCTCCTTCTTCTAAGGGGCATCGATTCATCTTAGCTACCACCAATTACTTTTCTAAGTGGGCAAAAGCCATCCCCCTCAAAGAGATCATAGCTCACCATGTGCTTTAATTTTGCGGGAACCATATCGTATATAGGTCTGGGTGCCTCAATGTATTATATTTAATAATGGTATGCATTCAAAAGCGAAGATCAAAAGCTTCACTAGAAAACATAGTATAGATTGAAATACTCTACTTTCTACTACCCTAGAGCTAATCATTTAACAAAAGCATTCAATAAAACTCTCATCTAGATACTAAAGAATACTCTTGATGAAAACAAACGATAGTGAAACATGCAGTTGATTGAAGCTTTATGGGCCTACCGCATCACATACCGAACTCTAACTCAGTCTATCCCATTTTTCTTAGTGTATGGGTCCGAAGTCATTCTTCCCTTAGAAGTTCAACTCCCATCATTAAGGATAGTATTGGGTAACAAGATCACTACAGAGTAGAATGCAAAGTTGCAATTAGAAGAGCTCAAAGTTTTGAAGGAGAGTTGCCTACGGGCATGTCAAAACCTCGAGTTATCCAAGGCCAAAATGTTTCAAGCTCACAACAAGCTGGTCTGCCATAGATCTTTCTAAGTAGGAGAACTTGTGTTAGTCCTAAAGAGACTAATTATTGCCCATCAAAAGATGGGAGGCAAGTTTGAACCCACTTGGGAAGGCCCCTATGTCATAGAGAAGGCCTACCAAAGAGGATCTTATCAGCTTATTATTTGTAAAGGGGACACGATGGTTCCAATTAATTGGCTCTATCTAAAGAAATACAACCCATGAAACAAAACTTGTTTGAAAATAATCATCAATTAAAAGAATGAAATCTGATTCCATTCATCAAATCTTCTCTTCTTTAGAAGTATTATTCATTTATCTTATGAACCCACCGTGACGTGTTTAGGGTAGGTGTAAGTGTCCCTCAGTGGTATCCTATCCCTCTTTCACAACACAAACACAATCTCTCGATGCTATTAGAATAAGTGTAAGATAACCTAAGAGGCATCCTATTTCAGTTACCATAACTAAGATAGGTCTGAGATAACCCAAGCAACATCCTTTCTTAGTGGGAATTCTTGTTGCCATCTGTGGCACCATTTGATAATTCCCCAACGTGTTTAAGGTAAGTATAAGAGTCCCTAGAGGTGTCATATTCATTTTAACACATGCATAAAATAAACATGAATCTTTTGTCTCGAGCTATATTTCATGTGGGAAGCAAGACCCTTTTGGCACTTACTCATTAGCTGCTCTAGATTGGTCTACATGCTACCTCACTAGTATGCACCCTAGTGGTCCTTTTTTGAAAGATGTGAGTCCCCATGCTTTCATCTTAATTTTATCATTGTAAACCAACGAGAGCCCTATTAGTATGGTAGTCTTCACTGCCTCCCTAGTAATCTACCATTTGTTCACTTTTTTTAAGAAGATGTGAGCCCACGTGCTTTCTTCTTGAGCTAGCCACCATGCTTTAACTATTTCGAGTATATTTGAATCTTAGGATAAGTTCCCAGAGGCTCCTTTCCTCTTGACTACTTCTTGAGTCGATATAAGTCCCCTAGTGACATTCACTCAGTAGTCGCCCTAGGTCGGGTAGCATCTATCGAGCCAAAGACATACTATCCCAACAATCAATTTTACTATAGGAGGACCTAAGCTTTCTTCCAAGGCTGATTATTGCAAACCAATGGGCATCTTAGGTTGGTTGATGTTCAGTATGCTGATAGCAACTCACCTAGTGAATACACCACTCTTAGATATAAGTCCTCATGCTTTCTCCTTGAGTTGGACACCGAATACCTATTGGATTTATGAATAGCCATGTCATCTTCTCTAGCATGTTGGATTAAGCCCATATCGGCCCCATCCCCTATGGGCACTCTATTTGGATCAAGTCCTTTGCAACTCCATTTAGACACTACCCGGGTTACTTTTGGATTGATAATCCCCATTTCTTAGTAGCCACCCCTGTGGTTAGAGAATTTGTTTAACAGATGTGCATATTCTCCCTTGGTTCAGTAAATCTGAGATAGGTCTAGGATGATATAAGCTCCTTCTCAATTTGATCCCTCATAAACTAATAGGATCCATGATAAAATAAGCCAAAAAAAACAAAAAAAAAAAAAATTTTTTGCTTATGGGTTAGGAATTCAAGCCCCTAAAGGGCCCCTTCTCCCAAGAAGGCATCCTATTTGTAGGGAAGCATCAGCATAACTCCCAATAGGAATTGATTGACTACCTGAGTTAAGATATATCTGAGGTTGGAACTCACTCTGTAGTCCACCTTAGGTTGGGTTCAATCTATTTTTCCACAATTAACCGGTCATTACGCTTTGAAAGATGTAAGATTATGACACATACTTTCAAGCATGATTATCGTAAATCAATGGGAATCCTTAGGTCGGGTTTTGATTTATTGCCCAAAGAAACCAATCACCCTAGTGATCTTTTCTAGTGGAAGATGTGAGTCCCTGAGCTTTCTTCCCTTCAATGGATCATTGCAAACTGAAAGGCACTCCTTTGGTTGGATAGTTCTCCCATCGGTCGAAAGCTACTCTATTTATTTCAGTAAATCTAAGATAGGTCTAGGCTTTTATAAGCTTCTTCTTAGTGTGATCCATTACAAACCAATGGAATCCACAAGCAAATTTAAAAAATGAAATTAATCTTGCCTATTCTTGAATTGATTTAAGTCCCCCAATGGCATTCACTCAATAGTCAGCCCTAGGTCACATTTGATTTATTGACCAAAGCAACTGATCACCCCAATGGTTTCTTATTTCTAGAAGATGTGAGTCCCCATGCTTTCTTCTTAAGACTTGGCCATTGTATACCAAAAGGCTTTTCCCCTTTAGTTGGGTAGTCTACCATGTGATTGGTAGATTACTCTCTTTTAATTGATAAATCTAGTGTGATCCATTACAAACCAATGGAATCCACAAGAAATTTAAAAAATAAAATTAATTCTGCCTATTCTTGAGTTAATTTAAGTCCCCCAGTGGCATTCACTCAATAGACAGCCCTAGGTCACATTTGATTTGTTGACCAAAGCAACTGATCACCCCAATGGTTCATTATTTCTAGAAGATGTGAGTCCCCGTGCTTTCTTCTTAAGACTTGGCCATTGTATACCAAAAGGCTTTTCCCCTTCAGTTGGGTAGTCTTACCATGTGATTGGTAGATTACTCTCTTTGAATTGATAAATCTGAGTTAGGTCTAGGCCTCCATGGCCCCTACTCAGTGTAGTTCATCAAACCTATAGGATCCATCATAATCAAAATAAATATATCTAAAATATGAAATCAATCTTGGCTATCTTTGAGTTTATCTAAGTCCCCTAATGGAATTCACTCAATAGTTAGCCCTAGGTTAGGTTCAATCTCTTATCTTGCCAATATATTACCCCAACAACTGGTCCTTACTTTGGAGGATGTAAGTCTACTACGCTTTCTTCCTAGTACAGCTGTTGTATACTATTACCTCACTTTTGGAGTGAGCTCTTAACCTCCTCTTCTTAGACTTAGTACTCTTCTATACACTAAGATATCCTTAGTCATAAGACACTTCTAGTGATTAGGTGAACACCTAAGCTAGAGACTTAGATGTGTTAATCATAAGATTAGGCTATGCCTTAGGGTTTAAGGAAATTACATATCCCACATGAACCACATTCATAAGCTTAGCCAAAACTCCCTTAAATCAAATCAAACTCAATTGATCTCTTTATAAATCAATTACTCCTTCATTTATATTCATAAATATAAATGAAATCCAAATTCAAATGACCAAAACTATATCAAAAATGAAATCCAAACTCAATCTAAACCCTTTAAGCCAATTCTTTGGACTTAGCCAAATTCATCCAGATCAAGTCAAAACTAATGAATTTTCTCTTGAATCAATCATTCATTCAATTATCTACCCAAATATAAATGAAACCTACAATCATCAAATCAAATCGAAACTAACCCAAGTCAAACCCAACCTAGCCCTTTTGACTTGAAAATTTTAAATGAACCAAAATTCCTTAGACTCCAAATTGATTGCCGTTGAATTTATATTTTAATCTAGTACTCATATATAAGTTCAACTAAACTCGAATCAAACAAAAACCAAATCAATTGACCGACTTAGGTCAATTTGACCCAAAGTGATCTAAAGGACCCATTTGAGCCAACTTCTAATCCAAACTAAATTGGATTGAACCAAGCTCACCAAAATCTCCCATCATGATTGTTGATCACCCTAGGATGATCAATTGCAATCAATTGGGTCAAACCAAGCCTAGTTGGCCATTTGATCCAAATTGACACAAATTGGCCTAAAGGACCGAATCGAGTCAAATCATGATCTAACCCAAATTGATTGCAACCAATGGCTCAAATTAATTCCAAATTGATTATTGAACTTGACCAAAGCCATAATTAAACCCAATTTGATCAATCGAGCCTAATTGGTCAACTTGACCCGACCTAGCCCAAATTGGACTATAGGGTCAATTTGGCCTAAATCCAAATTAAATTCAAATTAATTCAAACCAAAGACCACATTCATCTTCAATTAGCCAATTGAACATGAATCAACCATAACCTAAGCTAATTTAGCCAATTTTTGTCAAATGGGTCAATTTGACCCAAAATGACCCATATGAACCTTGAAACCAAGCCAAAACCCATTTGAGGCTGATAAAACCTGACCCAAACCCATTTGGGATCAGCCCAAAATAAACCCAACCCATTTAAACCTCTTATGAATCCTCCCCCATATAGGATTTCACCCAACCTCATTTAATTCCCCTCATCACATGCACTTAACTCATCCCCAACATTTGCATTGAATAAATCTGATCATATGGCACAAAGAGAGGACTTTGGAGAAAAAATCCAAAGTCCTCAATCAATCTAGCATCCATCCCAACCACCCCAACAAGATGGCAATCAATTTGGAGCCAAACAAATTAAAATAATATTGAATTTTTGGCCATTATAAAAGGAGGGGAGATGAGGCTTTAGATCTCTTCCTCCAACCACCGTTCACCTAAAAGCTCCCCAAAGAAAAAAAAGAAACCATCCCCCAATTCTTTGAGCCATTTTTGAGCTCAAAAACTCAAATAATTGCTCTTCCGGTGAGGCGATGGTAGACATCGAAGAAGGCGATGTTCCGATGAGAGGATAGGGTTAAAGATCACTCCCAAACTTCCTCACATACATAGGAGTTCTGTCGGATCTTCACCACCATCAATCATCAACTATAGCCCCTTAGAATTTCATGCATTTTGTATTGATTTTCTCATGATTTTAGAAATTTCCCTAGATAATCCTGCATTTTTACTTTAAATCATCCAAATTAGGAAATAGAATTTTTTCGGTATGAATCGATGTAAAAATGGGTCTATTTGGATAAGTTTTATCTTACAAACCTTCATTTTCTCTTTAAAAGGCCTGAAAACACTGTTCACCACCGGCGGCTCATAGCCACCATCCAATCTTGTTCATGGGATGATGGCTCGGATCATGCGATCCGAGCCTTTAGCTTGCTTGATGAGATCTGGACTGACCATCGCATTCACATGATCGCTCGGATCTCACGATCCAAGCTTAAGATCACCTAAGCGATCGATCGTCCGATCATGCGGTTCACATGATGGGATGACTCAGATCACATGCCGATCGCATGATCTGGCCTCTAGATCCGATGATTTAATGCCGCGGCGATCTGATGGGATGGTGGTCGCTTTCTCTTCCCGCCCAAACCGCATGTATTTTCTTTATATATATATATATAATTTAAATCACTTGAAACTTCAAAAATTCATAAAAAATAAAATACCTAACTAAAAATTGCAAGGGCTCGTTAGATTCCTCTTTCTGAGAGGAATCCAACAAACCCAAAATCCCCAAATTGTAGTGAGTATTGTGAGCTTAATTTGAGTTTTAGTGAAAATAAAATTTCATTAATTAGACCAAAATATATGTCAAATTAAGTTGAAATTTTTAGAGGTTGAAAGTAAGATTAAAATACATGTACCATAGAAATTGCAAGTGAAAAGAACTTCTAGATTGGGAGAAATTTAATTTTGAAGTTCAGATTGTCCTTTTTAATAAAATAAATCAAATAAAAATTCAAAAATTTACAAAAATTATCAAAATGGCTTACATCACTTCAATTGACATCTAGGACTCTTAAGGAATTAATGTGATCTTCCGAATCTTAATGAACCCCAAACAAACACTTAAGATTAGAGTTTAATCAATTAAGGAGTTAATTAAAATATAACCTATAAATAATTTAAATATTAAATCAAAATTACAAAATGAAATAACACTTAAGCAATTGTTAATCAAATCTCAAATCAGAGAAATATCATTCTTAGAGAAAATTAACTTAAATATGATTAAACCTATTTAAGTTAATAAAACTCAATTAAATGATTAAATCTTAAATCAAACTCAAAACCCAAAAAAATTTAAGAAATTTTAATCATTTATACTAATCGAATTAAAACAAATAAAATTAAATTAAACTTAATTAACATATGATTAAATCACATCCATTTGGAATAAGATAATTAACCATTAAATATTTTAACCTAATAACTAAATAAAACATTTTAATGAAATGAAACAAACATAATAAATGAATCAAATCAAGTAAAACCCTAATCATGAATAATCAAAGTTAATTAGTCAAACATCTAATTAATGCAAATTTAATAAATTAATCCATCATATTAATTAATCAAACTAATTTAAATAAATTACATTAAAGCTAACTCTAAAATTAAGCTTAAATCAAACCCCTAATTAAATTCAATAATCACACCCCTCAAGTAAACTAATTAAGCTAATCAAATTAATTATATTAAACCTAATCTTAATCAAACATAATTAAGATGCAATTAAACACTAATCAAAACCTAAATTAAACCAAAATCATTAAGTCATTATTCTTTAATTAAACAAACCCTTAATTAATCTAATAATTTAAAATTTTAATCGACTCTTAATCAAACCTAATTAATCAAAAATCTAATTAATGCAAACTTAATAAATTAATCCATCATCTTAATAAACCAAATTAATTTTACAAATCACATTGAAATTAATCCAAATCAAAAACCTAATTTATGCTAATTAATTTAATCACACCTACTAAATAAACTAATTAAGTAAATTAAATTAATCATATTAAACTTAAGCTTAACTAAACATAAAGTGCAATTAAATGATAATCAAATCCTAATTTAAACTTAAATCATCAACTCACTAATTACATCATTAACATAAATAAAAATGAAATTAAATTAAAGATTAAACAAATCTTTATTTAATTTAATAATTTGATCACACCTCTTAAACAAACTAATTAAGTTAATCAAATTAATCACATTAAAATTAAGTTTAATCAATCAAAATGCAATTAAATAATAATCAAAACCTAAATTAAACCTAAACCATTAAGTCATTAATTACATCATTAGTCCAAATAAATATGAAACCAAAATAAAAATTAAACAAACTTTTATAATTAACATAAATACACTTCTTAATTAAACTAATCACATAATCACATTTAACTTAAATCTAATTAAATCAGATTAAATCAAATTAAGATAAATTAAGAAAGACTCTCATCAATTTAATATATTATCAAACTAGATCTCATTCAACCTACTTAAAGAAGATAAACTAATTAACTATCCAATGCATGAAATCAAAATGCAAACCAAACTTAGATAAACATGACAAATGGATAAGATTAAAATATAAAATCCTAATTACAAGGAATCAAGCATAATTAAAAATTAAAATAAAACCTCAATTAATCTAATCTGATCAAACTACAAATGAATGAACCATAACTACAATCAAATAAGCATGAAATTAAGTCATAGAACAATGATCAAAGAAAAGAGTTAAATATTAATTTAAAAGGATATTGAATTATCAAAATTTAATAAAATCAAAACATTTAATCTAAACTTAATCAACAAAAAAGCACATGAACTTGAATAAACATAAATATCATTGGATACTAAGGATATTAAATTATCGAGATTTAATTAAATCAAAACATCTAATCTAAAATTAATCAACCAAAAAACACATGAACTCAAACTTAAACTTCATTATACATTAAAGATATTGAATTATCAAGATGTAATTAAACTAGAACATCTAAATCAAAATCAATCAATCAAATACTTAAATAAATTCAAATTCTAAGCTCTAAATCAAATCAAATAAATTACACAAATCCAAATGGGTTAATTAAGATACTTAAGGACCTTAATTAGATTTCTTTGGAATTAAGATGTAGAATATGGTGAGTTCTATCTACAAATGGAATTCATCCTACTCTTCATTCTTGAGAACCTAAACATCATTTCAACCAAATAAATTGAAATAAAAATGAAAAGTAAATCATTAAATCATTTAAATTAAAATCACCCAAAGATAAAATTTAAATTCAAATTCCAAATTGAAACTTAAACTAAAGAAGCCTAGTAAAGTCTTGTCACATAAGACTTAAGCACACACTTTAGAATACTAAGTCACCACTTCTAGTGCTAAGTTAGGGCATTGTATGTATGATGTTATGTTATGTTTATGATGTAATATTTTAGACTGGATGTTAGGGTGTATGTTTTATAGATGTGTTATTATTTAATCATGTTTTCTACAAAGAGTTATGCTTAAGGGGTCAATGTAATAAAAATATAAATACTTTTGCTGTGCAAGTTTCTTAGTCCCTATGTGTAACCCATGTTAGGACAGGTGGGCTTGGTTACCAATGTGTGGGGTGCTAAGTCCAAATTATTCATTTAACTGCTTGGGTTGTATGGTGTGTTTAGCTAATATTTATTTTGTAGATGTGGCTAGATTTACTTTTCTTATTTTGGATGAAATTTTACATTATGAATTAGGATTAGTGTTATGGGGGATTAGGATGAGTAGTGGCAAAAGGCTTAGTCCCTAGGGTTCCCTGTGATGCCTTTGCAGCAAATCAAAAGAAAGAGAAGGAAGAAATGAAGAAAAGAAGACCCCCAAGGCATGTATTATTTTTTTTGTAATCTGGTTTGTATAAGGGTAGAGCTCGGCTACCCATCTTTTTTTCTCTTTTTGGGGTGTACGATGAAACCCGACCGCGTTGGCCTTTTATTCTTTTATGGTAGTCTATAAAATTTTTTGATGTTGTGCATAGATTGCATTAGAATATCACGCTTTTCATAATTTCTTTATGATTGATGCTTGAATGTGTGGCCTGGATGCGATAGGCTCTTAGGATAAAAGTTAAATTTTTTACCCCAATTAGCAATGCATAACTAAAATTTTAAAAGAACTCATAACCTTTCATAAAAGCCTAGTAATTAAATCAAGATAATAAAATTTTTAGCAACCCCTTAGCCGGATGAATGAATGTATAATATCATGCATGTCATATTCTTCCACTCTTATTAAGAGGGGGCTTCCATCCTTGCCAGAGAATCAAGGCTTAACCTATGAGAGCCTTTGGTGGAAGACACCCCTTTCTCTCTTGATTTGGCCCATAATTAAATTCTCATGCATTTAGGCATACAAAATCCCATAGCCTGTGTCAAAATAAAATGTCCAAAAGAATCAAATAAATTTGATAATATTTGCATTAGATTAAGTCATGGATTCATACCACTCATGCTCTAGTCTCTTAGGGAGTGAGTCTTAAGAATTAGTTTCCTTTCTAAATGAATAACAACCTAGCCATATTGTAAAGCATAAGACTTTCCTACATGGATTTAGAGCATAGGAGGAGTTAGTCCGCCACCTAGAATAAGTCCAAAGTAGGATTTATTCTCTTATGGAGGTAAACTATATACCCATTTTTGCCTTAGATTTAGGTCGTGCCTTTGTTTTGTACCAAATCTCCTTAGTTTATGGATCTGAGGTAGCTGTTTCCTTCAGGCTACAAGCATAAATCCTCACATCTTAGGCATTTTCACAATCTTATGTTGTGGTATTATAAGTCCTAGCAATCTAATAGAATGTCAACTCAAATAATTAACTCTCTTCAATTTCAAATATATAAAGCCTAATTATAAGGTAGATTGGAATGTTCACTAGGCTTCCTAGTATCATGAGCATTTCCTACTTTCTCCCTTTGGATTCCAAAAATAAGTCTTCTTTTTGATATATCCAATTAATTTTCTAAAATAACTAATCCTTTGATAGTCTTAACCTTGAAATCTTTGGAGATCCTAATTGTCTACTTTAATCGAGAGTATTCTTAAGGAATTACCATTTCTTAGTATATAATTAACTATGAGGGCTTTCCTCCATAGAAAATTAATGAACCCGGCTTAAAATAAACCCTACTTTACTTTTCCATGTAAAGTAGGGGAAAGATCTCTAGTATATTCGAAGACCCATCATGCCTTAGGAGTTCTTATTAAGTGATTAGGTCCATTATAGGGTATTAATTTCTATCTTTTGAGAGAGTACATCATTCCTTAATATCATACTCGATCACTTCAATAAGTACCCCTGTGGTGTCACATCATGAAAATACCACGATTTTTCGGCGAAGGGATGGTTCCTCTCTCCATCTTTAGTAGATAATTATTGTATCCAAGCATCGATAGTTGACTTATATTTTATATAGGCCCTAGACTATCATTCTTTCCATTGGCACTTAGCTTATTTCATCCTTAAGAAAAGCTTGCCAACATCCTTTAGGTTTTAGGACCTCACTCCATGTAGGTCTTAAAATCCCTATTGGGTTCCCTCAATAGGTGAAAATTAAAATTAATCAAATAGAGGAGATGACCAAAATTAAGAATCTCTTCACCATTCTGATGGTGAGGCAAGGTTCATCCAATGAACAATAAGAGAATAAAACTTTTCTACAAAATAACATGTCTTTCCAAAAGCATTTTTTCAAAACCCACATAATAAACGAGTACAAAAGTTTATAAGAAATTTTCACAAAACACACATATAACTAAACCTCATTTAACAAATCCTATGTACATGGAGGTTCTTTTCAAAACCAAAAGCAACCATTTTTAATGTCTTTTTCAAAAGTACATTTTCATTGGAAATAGCTATCCCCATTCCACACACTCAAATTTGTTAGATGGAGATTCTATTTTCAAATTAAATTATAATATTAAATTGAAGCTCCACTTAGCATACTTCACATGTGGTAGAGTTGAAGTTTTCCTCCTTTTCAAAAATCAATAAACCATACACACACAAAAGAGAAGTCAAGATATATTTGAACCCCCTACTTGACATACCAAAATTTGTCAAATGGGAGTTCCCCTTCCCTTGGAGAAGGTAGAGCAAATTTATTTCTAGTTGCATTTGTCTGATAAAACTCCTTCTTGCTAAAGTCTTGGACTTAAAACACATCAGAAGCTCATTTGACATGTCCAAGTATGTCAAATGAGAACCCCTTTTTGAAAATCATAAGAACAAATGTAACTCCATTTAACATACCTAAGTTTGTTAAATGAGTTCTTTTTCTTTCAAAAAATCATAAACACATTTGATTTTCACTTAACATACCAAAATTTTTAAGTGAGAGCTTCATTTTCAAAAATCACAAACACATTTAACTTTCACTTAACATACTAAATTTGTTAAGTGAGAAGTTAAAAAAATCATAAACACAATTAACTTTCACTTAACATACCAAATTTGTTAAGTGAGAGCTTCATTTTCAAAAACACCTTTGACTTTTGCTTAACATACAAAATTTGTTAAGTGAGAGTTTCAGTTTCAAAAATCACAAACACATTTAACTTTCACTTAACATACCAAATTTGTTAAGTGAGAAGTATCAAAAAAAATTTATAAACACCTTTAACTTTCACTTAACATACCAAATTTGTTAAGTGAGAAGTTTCAAAAAAATCATAAAGACATTTAACTTTCACTTAACATACCAAATTTGTTAAGTGAGAGCTTCATTTTCAAAAACACATTTGACTTTCGCTTAACATACCAAATTTGTTAAGTGAGAGTTTCATTTTCAAAAAAAATCATAAACACATTTTACTTTCACTTAATATACCAAATTTATTAAGTAAGAGTTTCATTTTAAAAAATCATAAAACACATTTAATTTTCACTTAACATACAAAATTTTTTAAGTGAGGGTTTCTTTTTCAAAAAAAAAACAAAAATCATAAACACTTTTTACTTTCACTTAACATACCAAATTTGTTATGTGAGAGTTTCATTTTCAAAAATCATGAACACATTGGACTTTCACTTAACATATCAAATTTGTTAAGTGAGAGTTTCATTTTCAAAAACCATAAACACATTTGACTTTCACTTAACATGCCAAATATGTTAAGTGAGAGTTTCATTTTCAAAATCACAATCACATTTGACTTTCAATTAGCATATCAAATTTGGTAAGTGAGAGTTTCAAAAATCATAAGCACATTTGACTTTCACTTAACATACCAAATTTGTTAAGTGAAAGTTTCATTTTCAAAATCATGAACACATTTGACTTTCACTTAACATACAAAATTTGTTAAGTGAGGGTCTCTTTTCAACATACATTTGATCCCTATTTTAACATACTAAATTTATTAAATAAGGATCTAATTTTTCATATCAAATCACACTTGATCCTCTACTTAAAATACCAAATTTGTTAAGTGAGAGTCTTATTCTCAAAGAAAAAAAACCAAATATATCTCAAACACATTTGGGGCTTTCATTTAACATACCAAATTTGTTAAGTGGAACTCCCATCTTCAAAGAGAAGTAAAATTATCTCTCAATCACATTTAACTTTCACTTTACATACAAAATTTGTTAAATGAAAGTCTCATCATCAAACACAAATTAAACACATGGCATCTACTTAACATACCAAATTTGCTAAGTAAGAAGCCCCATTTTCAAATCAAAATACCACACAATCAAATCTTCACAAGGAAAAATATTTCAAACATACAATCACAACCTCTTCTTAACAAACACAAATTTTCTAAGAAGAGGTCTTTCAAACTATCAATATTTTCAAACAAGATGTACAAAACGTAAATATCTCCAAGAAAATCTCTCCTCAAATTTTAGAACCCCACCCAACCTACATAAATCGGTTGAGTATGTGTTCTAAATCAAAATCAAATGGCAAAGACTCTCCTCAATATCCAAAATCTCCCTAAAAGTTTGATGAACCCCACTTAACATCCTTAAGATTATTCAGTGTAGGTTCAAATTCAAAATTAATCTTGAAATCAATGATTGGAGGTGAATATCAAGGCAAGTGTCTGACTCAACTACATTTCAATAATGCAGATTTTAGTACAATCAATTCTTCCAGTCCTTAGTCAGAATCTATGGCTCACAACAAGCTTTTGTTTTCCTTTCCCATTGGCCTAAACCTAGCCCTCGATCAGGCTAGTCTCTCTACCACTGGATCTATCGAGGTCATCTACTTTGGCCATGGTTTTGAGGGGTGAGGATCTATTGCGAGGGGATAGCCCTCAACACGCAAGAAGGAGGAGGTGGTGAGACGCCACTTATCCGAATATGTGATTCGAAGTTTCCTCCACTAAAAATAAAAGGCCATTATCATTCTGCTACTACTGATCAATTTTGTGCAAGTTGTTCCTAGGTGGCCATTCTACTCTATGACCCCTGGACTCACCAAAGGGGAAGGCTATCTTGCTTTTTGAGATATTCTCCTCCATGTTTGAGGTGCGTGCTAGCTCTCTCTCTCTGTCATACCTACACATTCACAACACCATAAAAAGAATCACAAGATCAAGTGGCATCATAAGAGCGTGGATAGAGAAATGGATGCCGCTTCCCTTGCGACTGAAAAGGGATCTCCCTATGAGACCTCTCCACATTTGAGTGGTAGTAGGTTTCACCCCCTCTTAGCCTCAGATGGAGAGGAGGACTACAAGAGGATTGCTACACTACCTCCACCATCAGTATATTTTAGCACACCTAGCATAGGAAGCCCTACGCCGAGCTTAGGACAATTTGGCGCCAAGTTGGTCGAGCCTACGGACGCTCAGAGTCTGGTACTGTTTTTGATCTGAGGATAATTATCCCTAAGAGAGTCAAAAGTCAGATCCAAAGGGAGTTAGCCTTGGAGTCTCAAGCATCAACTTAGATGAGTAGGAGGGAATGATATAGGTTTGTCTGGCAGTTGGCAACCTCTGCTCTGATGGATTTTCTCGATCGTCGCCCTACCAGGGCCGATCATTTAGACAGCATCATCCTTGGTGCTACTCATCATAGGAGGAGTAGGCCTATAGTCGAGGGACAATCGATGCTACCTCCACACCGCTCCACTCACCACCCACCATCGCCTATCCTGCTCATGGCATCCCCCATTCCAACCAAGATCCAGAAGCCCCCATCTAGGAAAAGACTAGCACCATTGGTGATCCGGCTACAACCCAAGGATCCCACTCCATCTACTCCATGTGTTGAGGTGAGGCTGAGCTCTCCTATTTGACCCCCTCCTTAGCTACGGAGAAGAAGGAATGGCAACGCAAGGCCACCGTGGTCGAGTCACCATTGCAATCACAGCAGTTATAGTCATAGCACCCTTGATGTCTCCACCTACAATAAGATCAGTGGTGGAAGGGGTAGAGGATATAGATGTAGTGTCAATGGTAGTAGATCCTCCCACAGTCAGTGTTCAGCTAGTGGGCAATGATCAGCATATACTTGTTAGTGACCACAGTCCTCCTAGAGATAGTAGTATAGTGGCATGCAATGCCTGATGTATTTCTGTCAGTGAGTATAGCCCCTCCACCGGTCAGTGATGAGTGTTTGTCCCTGCACGACTAGACCGCACTTCATATGAGATCATTGCTCGATTTCTTGAGAAGAGGGAACTCTAGAGATGATCGATGAAGAGGATGCTCGCTTTTGATCCATGGGGATGATCTCTTAGAGGACTGAGAAGTCCATATGGTGACACTGGGGTTCCCTCCTGGGATCGATAGCCAAGAGGGTGTTGTAGTTGAGGAAGAAGACACATCTCATTCAACCCAACACCTTCATCAACAACTAAGGCAGAGAGATGAGCATATCAAGAAGATGGTAAAAAGAGTTGAAGACTTGTTAGCGGTAGTCCTAGCACTTCAAGGCCAAGCTCCATCAGTACAACCTACTCCTTTAGAGGCTGGCCACTCAGGGTTGTTGCATGTTCTAGATCAGTGCAAAAGTACATCTCCCATGGACCAGGATAGTGGAAGCATGCATAGGAAGGTGGTGGACAACACCTCCATGCAAGAAAAAGATATTAAGCAGTTAGTGGTGTAGCGAGTGAAGGATGCATTGGCACAAGCCTGAGGTGGTTCATCTGTTCCAAAGGGTAGACCCTACCTGGAGGAATTTGATGGTCTCCAATATCCTAAAGGTTTTATGCCTCCTTCCTTCAAAATTTTTGATAGCAGTGGGAATCCCCGGTAGCACATAGCACATCCTAGGGCTGGATGTTGTAATGCCAGTGGCAGTGATGCAATTTTATTCCATCTTTTTGTCAGTAGTTTGATAAGCATCGCATTTGATTGGTACACTAAACTACATAATGGTTCAATGAAGATATTTGCTGAGTTGGAGCACCTCTTCATCAAGAGGTTTGCTGGAGCTCAGCAAAGGGTAACAATGGGTGACCTCATTATGGCACCACAAAATCCCAATGAGTCCCTTATTGATTATATTCTAAGGTGGAGAAACCTGAATATGAAATGCAAACCACAAATATTTGAACAACATGCTATAGAAATTCTTCTCAAGAATATTCATGGCCCAATTTCTTTCATGCTCAAGAGATTTATGATCAAAACCTTTGAGAAGTTAATCAACAAGGTGGCTAGCCTACAAGGGGAAGCCAAACAATTACCTTTTCAAGACCAATCGTTCAATCCCAAGCCGTATAAAGCATTTAAAAAGAAGCCAGGGGTAATAGTTTTAGTAGACAAAGGGAAGCATCCCGCCAGAGCTTAGTATGAGAGACCTCATGCATAGTAGCCTCCATTGCCACCTCCTCTACCACCACCTCGGCCAGCATACCGACCACCATAGCTACCACAATGATCGCTGCTGCCTCCTCCACAATATACTCAGCATTGGTATTCATATCCACCTACTCTTGCTGATAAATAGAATAATCCATATTCATTCAAGAGGGAGGTAGTTAGGAATATATTTAAGAATCTCTTAAAGAAATCTGACTTTCAGTTACCTGAGCCCAAGAGTCCGGAAGATGTGGGCAAGAGTGATGATCCTAACTATTGCCCCTACCACCATATGGTCAGTCATGTCTTGGAGAATTATGTCACCTTTAAGGACTGGCTTGAGCGTAGTTACAAGTCAGGAGCTATTATTATCCGCAAGGAATACTTGTTAGAACAACCCTCCAGTTCTTTCAGAGTAATTCTTGGGGATACTTGCGATACTCTAAAGAAAAATGAATGTTGTGATATTGCCTTATCCCGAACCTCTAAAAAAGTGGTCTCTAAAATCAAGAAGCTTTCTTTATAGGTGCTTTAAGCAACTCAAACCTCCAACACCAAGGAAGGTTTGCATGTTAAAGACAACTTGAAGAAGGTGTCACCCCAGCAGTAGCAGTCTATCTTACTTGCCCGAGATAGCATAGTAGCACAACCACTATCCAAGCCAAACACTTCATCCACCATTGTTGCTACTACTTCTTCCTCCATTAGCTCCTCTTATGCCAATAGGAACATTGTATCAATGGAAAAGGGCACTATACCCCTTTCTCTATTTACTTTATTAAATTTCTATCATGTATCCCCATCTAAGAAGAAATCAATGAAGAAAGCTTTCACTTACATCTTGTCCAATTTTGATACTCTAGATTTTATTCCTCTCAAAAACTCTCCAAGTCTACAAAATAATAATGATAACTATAGTAATTTCACATTTCTAAATCACACGGCTCACCTCTTGAGATTGATTTGGAGTCATCTGACTCCGATGATCCCATAGGAGAAGTTGTAGGTACATCTGATGAGAAGGTAAAACTTCCAACAAATTCATCATTCCAAGAGATCACTGAAGTTAACCTTCATAGTGGAAAAGTTCTACCTCCTAGGGTGGCACCTCAGGATAAGGGTAAGCAAATCATTGGTTCTAAAGAGCAGATAACCCCTCCACAAGATGCTCCACCCATGGATATGCTTGTGGAGGATCAAGCCAAGGTTGACTATAATGTCCTAGCATATCTTGGAAAGCTGCTAGCTAAGTTAAGCATATATGATGCCCTTATCTTATCCAAAGATATGAGAGAATCCCTAATCAAGGCTCTCCTTGATCTAGAGATATGCTTAGCCCAACTAACCGCTACTGAAGAGGAGGCTCACAGTTTAGAGGACACTCTAGGAGTTACATTCAGTAATGAATACTTCATTCTAGAAACAACCAAGCATAACCACCCTCTTTATATTATAGTGGATGTTGGAAGATACTGGATATCTAGAGTTCATGTTAACCAGGGTACATCAGTGAATATTATGAGTCTAAAAATCCTCACTTACTTAAGGATTGACATCTCCAAACTTTCAAAATAGAGGATGATGTTGAGATGATTCAATGAATAAGGTGAGAGTGCTTTAGGATCTATAGTGTTGCCATTAGAAGAAGATGATTGGAAGACTACTGCCAAGTTTCATATTATAGACTCAGATAGATATTTCAATGCTCTGCTTGGGAGACTATGGATACATGAGAACAATGTGGTTCCATCCTCTCTACACCAGTGCATGACGTTCATGAGGAGTGGGATTGAATACTGCATCAAAGGAAATATTAAGCCATTCACAATTCATGAGGTCAAAATATATGAGGATGCGACCTACTATCTCCCTCAAAATCAACAAGTCTATTCTCGTGAACTTGGAAAAAGTTTAAAAAAAGAAAAAAAAGGTAAAAGAAAATGAAAAAAAAAAGAAAAAGAAAAAGTAAAGAAAAAAGGAAATGAGAAAGAAAATAAAAGGGAGTGAGAAATAGACTTGAAGGAGAAAGTAGAGCCTGACATTAGACTCCACCCACAGTTCATTACTCCATTTGAACATATAGGTAGAATGACTCGACCTCCACCAGGTAGAGGAAGAGGAAGATCTAGAGACATGCCTAGAGATGAAAGACCTTTTTATTGGCTATCCAATAAGAGTTATTTCCCTGCTACCAGGACTACACCTACTATCTATATAGACTTAGAATCTAGTTCAGATGATGAGTCATATATGATTAGTACACTAGCTAGCACTTCTAGATAACAGATCCCCATGCAAGTGATAATTGAGCCAGAATGCGATGAAGATTGGGCTCCTAAGCAAAGCATAAGTGTATCTGAGTCTATATGTTAAATGAAGCAACAATTGGGAACTTTAGCTCTAACCCCACTTTCCTCATAAAAAGTTGAGGGTTTGGTAGTTAAGGAAGCCTCTAAGTATTGCACAAATGTAAAGGTGCAAAGTTCTTTCTTGGAGCATCATCCTCACATCAAGAAGCTGATGTAGAACTTGAGGATGATTCATATAAAGATTTAATATAATTACCTTTTGATTGGTATTCTCCTTGTGTTCTTAATTTAGCAAAGAAAGGATTAATTCCACATGCTTGGTCTAAACACAGGTTGGATTACTTTGAAAGGTTATGGGACAATAAATGTAGACATTCACGATCAAGATCGAAACTAGGATTCAATACAGTGGGTCTAGTTGATGATGATGATTACTGCTTAGTCATCACCAATTATTTGGAATCTAATAGGTTCTTTTCAAATCAAGCTAACTCATATGAGGAGGTGTGCTTAAAAATTTTAGATGATCCAAATGACTTTGAAGTCAAGGATGCACCATAAGAGTTTGAAGAAGAGATAAGATCAACTATTGATGAGCTCAAAGAAATCAACCTAGGAACTAAAGAAGATCCACGCCCAACATATGTTAGTTCCCTATTGAATGAAAAAGAAATGAATTATATAGTGAAGCTATTAATTGAGTTTATGGATTGCTTTGCATGGAGTTATGAAGAGATGGTCGGTCTATCTCCTAACATAGCAATCCATAAACTAGAAATAGAACTTAATGCTAATCCTATCAAATAGGCTCCTAGATGCATGCGATTAGACATTGAACAACAGGTCACTTTCTAAAATTAAGAAATTGATCGATGCTAGCTTTACTAGGGAAGAAAAATATCCTACCTGGTTGGCCAGTGTCATCCTAATTAAGAAAAGAATGGTCACTTCTCACTTCTTATATCAAAATTAATGGTGGACATTACCTCATCTCATGCAATATTCTCCTTTATGGATGGGTTATCTGGCTACCACCAAATTAAGATGGCCCCGGAGGATGAAAGAAACACTACCTTTTAAACCCCGATCGAAATATATTATTATAAGGTTATGCCTTCAGGCCTTAAAAATATTGTTGCCACATACCAGCGGGCCATGACTTGAATCTTTGATGAACTGATTCATCATCAAGTTGAATGCAATGTCGATGATCTCATTGTTGAAAGTAAAGAAAAGGAAGACCATCTCTTTGACTTGAGAGTAGTTTTTGAACGGTTAAGATAATACAACTTCAAAATGAACCCCTTGAAGTGTGCATTCAGAGTAGCTTTAGAAAAATTCCTTTGGTTTATTCTTCGACACCTTGGAATTGAAATTGATCCAGAAATGATCAAAGTGATATTAAAAATGCCACCCCCTAAAAGGCTAACACAACTCAGGTCATTTCAAGGGTGATTGGCGTATCTAAGATACTTCATTTTCAACTTATCAGGAAGATGCCAACCATTCTCAACACATGTCAAAAAAGATGCCAAGTTCAAATGGGATGATAAATGCCAGCATACTTTTGAAGACATCAAACAATATCTGATGATGCTGCCAGTCCTAGCAGCTCCTATCCGGGGCAAGCCGCTCATATTATATATTGCTGCATTAGATGACTCCCTTGGCACTTTGTTGTCTCAAACCAATGATGAATGGAAGGAGAACACTCTCTATTATCTCAGTCATCATCTAATCCCTATTGAGGCTAATTATTCACTTATTGAAAAGTACTTCCTAGCTTTAATCTTTACATCCCAAAAACTATGACACTACATGCTTTCTCATAAAGTGATCTTGATCTCTAGAGTCAATCCACTACAATATCTCATGACATGGTCGACCTTATCTGGATGGTTGGCATGTTGGTCCATGATTTTGTCTCAGTTTGATATAACATTCATAACCCTCCGTGCCATAAAAGGACAAGCACTTGTAGATTTCTTAGCAGCACATCCACTCCCTGCTGATTCTCTGTTTAACAATGATCTCCCTGATGAACAAATCATGAACTTAGGGGATACTAGTGCTCACCACTGAAAGATGTACTTTGATGGTAAAACATCTTCTCAAAGAGGAGAAGAACCATAACTTACTATCCTAGGGAAGGCAACGATAGGAATAATTCTCTAACTATGGATTGCGATGTGATGAGATTCTCATATCATCTGTCCAATCCATGCACCAACAATGAAGCTGGATATGAGGCTCTAATTATTGATTTGGAGTTATTCATTACACTATGAGTCCATAATATCAACATCTTTGGAGATTCTCAATTAGTCATCAACCAAATCGCCGGGTCCTACAAAGTTCTAAAGCTTAAGCTCCATCATTACCATAAGTACACTATGAAGTTGTTGGCCCAAATCCCAGAGGTTACCATCTACAAGATTCCTCTAGGAGAGAATGTAGTAGCAGACCCATTAGCCAATCTTGCCAAAGAGTTGGCATGTCCAGAAGATGAGTCCATTCCAATAAGGGTCCAAAATAGACAAGTCTTATCCCTTATTGATGCTGAACTCATCGAGATATTCTCTCATGAAGGGGAGGTTTCCATTACTAGTAAGGATGAGGAACTAGATTGGAGGCAACCATTCATAGATTATTTAAAGGCAGGAAAACTACCTCAAGAGAAATCACTAGCACACTAGGTGAAGTAGAGAGCTCTTTCCAATACTCTTGTAGGTGACACCTTATACCTGAAGTCCTTTGATCATATCTTGTTATGTTGTCTGGAAAAACATGAAGCCTGTAGGATCATGATTGAGGTACACTTAGGGTTATGTGGGGCACATCAATCCAGGCCGAAGATGAAAGCCAAGATTAAGAGACTAGGATACTATAGTCTAGCTATCTTGCAAAATCATAAAGACTTGTCTGCATGTATTTAAAATTATAGGAGGAGTTAGTTGGCGGCCACCCCTAGGCAGTTATAAGTCTGTAGGGTGGCTTTTCCTCTCTATGGAGGCAAACCAACTACCTATTTTTTCCTTAGATTTAGGTTATGCTTCTAGCCCTCGTTGAAGCTCCCTAGATTTAAGTTTTGAGGTTGCTTCTTCCCTTTGTGGGTCATAAGCATAATTCCTCACCTCTTAGGAATTTCCTTAATCTTGTGTTAAGTAATCTTAAATCCTAAATTTCTAATGAAAAATGCAACTCAAACAAACTAAATCAATTTTAAAAATATAAAGCCCAATTTTAGCATAGTTTGAGATGCTTGCTAGGTTTCCTATCAACATGGGCATCTCCTACTTATCTCCCATTTTTACTTTGATAATAACTCCTTCTTGATCAATCCCATTTGATCTTTGAAAATAAACCAATCGATTGATAGTTCTTCCTATTGAAATCTTCAAAGACAATGATCATTTACCTTAATTAAGAGTTTTTTTAAGGGATCTCATCCCTTAGAATGTAATTAACTATGGGGGTTTCCCCTGTATAGAACTTAATGAACTCGGTTTAAAATATATCCTGCTTTACTTTTCCATGTAAAGTAGGGGAAGAATCTCTGGTACATATGTAGACCCACCATCCTTAAGAGTCCTTATTGAGGTGATTAGGTCCATTAAAGGGTAGTGACTTTTATCTTTCGAGATAGTACACTATTTCATTGATGATGTACTTGATCACTTGAATAAGTACATCTACGGATCTGCATGGCATCCTAGGGGTCTTGTCCTCTTTCATTTCTCACTAATAGATTTGAAAGGTGACTCTGAGATCTCTCTATAGGAAATTTTCACCACAAATACATTGGATCAAAACTCACAAAAAAGGTTAATTTGAATGTTGAGATGGAAGAAAATTCATGGCACACACCAAGAAGCAACACAAAACTTATGCTATTATGTACCATTTCTAATAGAAAATAATAATTTTACATCCAAAATGAACATTATTCATATTTTGAGAAAATTTTGTTATTTGTTCTTTTTAAGTGAATCTAATGAGGTGTAATGTTAGACAATATATTATATTAAAGCAAATTATAATATAACATTATATTTTATAATATTATATAGTGTGTTAATTCACATTATAATATGTTTAGCATGATATTGTATAGTTAGTTTGAGCTTGCACCATCACAAATCATAAAATATTGATTACAATGTTAAGATGATGTAATTTGAATGAATACATTGTAAGGCTTTTGGTTGAAGTATTAATGGTGTTCATAAGATAAGAAATAAGATATGATAGGAATTCCATGTCAAGGACATAGAGGGATATTTGATGAGACATGCATTGGACATGACATGTGACGGGTCTATGTCGAGGGCATATAAGAAGAAACTCTGCTAGGGATAAGGCTTGAATTTGATCTGATTATATGATTTATGGAAAGAAGATCCGCTGATCATAAGAATCTATAATCCACTTAGGATTAAGATTGAATCAACTTTAATTTATTTTGTTTTAACTGATGTGGAGGCATATCTATTAGAGATATGGGCTTGAGTCTGCTGGGGATCAGGAATATGAACCTTGCACTAGGGAAGTAGGTTCGGGCTATCCATTGTGGATTGGGATTTGAGTTTGATTTCATAGATTTTTTTTGGGGATGTATCCATTGGGGATAAGAGTTTGGTTAGATTTCTTTGATTTAAACCCTATTAGGGGAGTTGGTTTAATTTGACTCCACTGGGGAGGTTGGTTTTGAATTTGATTTATTTGCTTGACCTATTTATATATGACTTGGGGCTCCATTGAGGAGAAAGGTGTGATTTAACTCCACTAGGAAAATTAGATTAGGTTTAATTTAAACTGAGTTAATGTATAGACCCTACCGGTGTATGATGGACCTAATGAGAAGGGGCTATATCAGTCTTGACCTATCTTAGGTTTACAAATCCAAAGGGATAGCCTACCAGCTACGGGGGAGAGCTAGCCAACCTAAAGGGTTGCAATGTGCAAAGGCTATGCTATGAAGAAGGCATAACAGACTTAGATCTTCTAAAGTGAGGAACAACTACTAGGGTGACCTGTTGGATGCATAATAAATCGAACCTAACCTAGGGTGACTACTACGTGAATGTCGCTGGGCACTTATGCCAACTCAAAAGAAGTCAAGATTAATTTTAACTTAATTTCATGTGATTTGATATGTTTTTTTTGGTTTAGTTTGATTTTAAATTGAGGGCATATCTGCTAGGGATGTGAGCTCAATTTAATTTGATATATTTAATTTATGGACCATATCGGTGAGCGATGGACCCACTGAGAAGTGGCTATATCAAACTTGTCCTATCTCAAATTTATAAATCCAAAGGGATAGTCTACTGGTCATGGGGTAGAGTTAGCCAACCGAAGTGGTTTCCTTTTAGTGTGCAATGACTGTGCTAGGAAGAAGGCATAGCATAATTACATCTTCTAAAGTAGGGAATAACTGCTGGTGTGACATATTGGTAACACAATAAATCAAACCCGACTTAGGTGTGAGTGAATATCGTTGAGGACTTATATCAACTCAAGAGTAGTTAGGTAATTCTTATATGGAGTTTTGTTGACATTGCTTTAAAGATAGGATGCCTGCTTAGAAAAGCTACTGCTAGGGGTGTCCTCATAATAAACAAGTGAATATATATTTTGTTTATATGTTTGCATGGACTATGTTGGTGTACGAGGGACCACATTGAGAATGGGCTATATCATTCTTCCCCTATATCAAATTTACTAGACTAAGGGAGAATCTGCACATCCACAGGATGAATTTTCAAACCACAGGCGGGGTTACTTGGAAAAGAGAAATATCCAATCAGATAGTAACCTGAGTAGTGTCTAAATGGAGTCGCAAAGGACGTGATCCAAATATAGTGCCCAAATGGAAGGTGCTACTATCGGCATTATCTTGAGCCCTAGAAAAGAAAGCCTATCGGTATATAGTGGCCAAATCAAGGAGAAAGCATAACAGACTTACATCTACCATGAGTGGATTATCCTAAGGTGCGAGAACCAACCAACCTAAGGTGTATCCATCAACATGAGTTGTGTATCCATCAACATAGTGAGAACTGATCAACCTAAGGTGCCTATCAGTGTGCAATGATTAATATAGAAATAAAGCATGTATGCTTACAACTTTCCAAGAGTAACTGATCATCGGGATAGTCTATCATCGGTGGGATAGATGTTATATGCCCTAGAGCAACTACTAAGCAGGGATCCCCGAGGAAAGATTGGACCCAGACTTTAAGAAGTCAAGAGGTAAGGAGCCACTAGGGGACTTATCCAAAACCTCAAATATAGTTGACCCAGTTAGTGCATGAAGGCTAATCTAAGAAGAAAGCATAGCAGACTCACATCTCTTAAATGAAGCCAACATGAGGTAGCTTACCAGCCACATAGTAAGGCCTACCAAACTAAAAAGGTGCTCATCGATGTGCGGTGGCAAAGTATGGAAGAAAAGCATACCAGACTTACATCCTCCAAAGCAAGAAGACCACGATGGTGACACACTAGTAGGGTAGCACATCAGTTTGATCTAGAGTAGCTAATGAGTGAGTGCCATTGGGGGGGTTATCTACACTCAGAGTTGCCCAGATAAAAGATATGTGTTTGTTTTATATGCTTGTGTGTAATTTGTGTTTGTGTTGTGATGATGAAGAATAGGATGCAGCTGAGGTTCCTTACACCTACAATAAACACATCATGGAAAATTCATAAATATGGAATATTATCAATGTGGAAGAGATTGAATTTGAAATGAAATTTTCATTGATGATAATTATTTTTAAAAATGATTTATAATGTTTCTTTAAGTAGTTCCCA
This sequence comes from Cymbidium sinense, assembly GCA_021442155.1. Classification (NCBI taxonomy): domain Eukaryota; kingdom Viridiplantae; phylum Streptophyta; class Magnoliopsida; order Asparagales; family Orchidaceae; genus Cymbidium; species Cymbidium sinense. Next base: position 181,163 of record JAKCPB010000262.1, on the reverse strand, counting down.
TTGATTATATGCATTGGGTTCTCTCCCTTATGATTAATGAGCTAATTAGATCCTCCTTGGTATGCCTTCTCTATGACAAAAGGGCCTTCCCAAGTGGATTCAAACTTGCCTCCCATTTTACGACAGGTGACAATCAGTCTCCTTAGAACTAAAATAAGCTCTCCTACTTAGAAAGCTCTAGGACAACCAACTTGTTATGAGCTTGAATCATTTTAGCTTTGTACAACTCAAGATTTTGGCACGCCCACTGGAATCTCTCCAAACCTTCGAGCTCATCTAACCATAACTTAGTGTTCTACTCTAGTGTGATCTTGCTACCCACATCTATCCTTAGTGATGAGAGTTGGACTTGTAATGGTAGAATGACTTCAGACCCATACACTAAGGAGAAAAGAGTAGACTGAGTTGGAGTTCCATATGTGGTGCGGTAGGCCCATAAAGCTTTAATTAACTGCTCGTGCCATTATTTCTTATTGTTGTTGTGTGTCTTCTTCAGTATTTGGATGAGAGCTTTATTGAAGGCTTTTCCTAAATCGTTTGCCCTCATGTAGTTGATGGTAGAATATCTCCAATCTATGTTGTGTCTCCGAGTAAAGTTGTTGATCTCGGTGCTCTTGAATGCAATACCATTGTCAGATATAATTCATCGAGGCACTCTGAACCTATATACGATATGGCTCCTAGAAAATTTGAGGACATGCTAAGTTCTGACCTCTCTGAGCGGAATCACCTTCGCCCATTTAGAAAAGTAATCAGTAGCAGTTAAGATGAATCAATGACCCTTAGAATAAGGAGGATCAATCGAACCCATAATGTCGGTACCTCAACACTCAAATAGCCATGAGGTCAATGTAAGATGTAGAATGTTGGGTGGTTGGTGTAGCACCACACTGTGTATTTGACATTGGTGGCATTGCCTAGTTATATCCATGCAATCTTTGATCATCGACATCCATTAGTATCCTAGTCTCTTGATCTTGGCTTTCATCTCCAGACTAGATTAGTTAGCTTCACATAATCCTAAGTGTAGCTTGGTCATGATCTTATAGGCTTTGTGCTTGTCTAAACAACATAAACCACATATGATCGGAAGACTACCGATACAAGACACCATCCACAAGATCATAAGAAAGTGCTCTTTGCTTCATCTGATGGCCTTGGGACTTCTTTTGAGGTAGTTTGCCACTATTTAGGTAATCCATGAATGGTTGCCTCCAATCTAACTCCTCATCCTTCTTGGAAATGGAAACCTCCCCTTTAAGAGAGTACTGTTTGATGAGTTCAATATCAATAAGGGATAAGACTTGTCTATTTTGGACCATTATTGATATGGACTCATCCTTCGGACATGCCAACTCCTTGGTAAGCTTTGCTAAAGCATACACTATGACATTCTCTCCTTGAGGAATCTTATAAATGGTAACCTCTGGGATTTGGGCCAATAACTCTATGGTATACTTATGGTAGTGATGGAGCTTAGGCTTTATAACCTTATAAGACCCAACAATTTGTTTGATAACTAGGTGAGAATCCCCATAGATGTTGATGTTCTGGATGCTTAGAGTAATGGCTAACTCTAGATTAGCAATCAGAGCCTCATATTTAGCATCATTGTTGGTGCAAGGATTAGACAGATGATATGAGAATCTCATCACATCACAGTCCAGAGTCAAGAGAACTATTCTCACTCCTGTCTTTCCCAGAATAGTAGATTATGGTTCTTCTCCTCTTTGAGAGGAAGCCGAACCATCAATGTACATCTCCTAATAGTGAATGCTAGTATCCCATAAGTTCATGATTTGATCATAAGGGAGATCATCACTAAGCAGAGAGTCAGCAGGAAGTGAGTGTGCAGCTAAGAAATCTACTATTGCTTATCCTTTCACCGCATTGAATTTGAATTTTAGTGTTGTGCATGTCATTAGATACTGTAGTGGATTGATTTTAGAGATTAAGTTCTCCTTATGAGGAAAGATGTAGTACTGTAGCATTTGGGATACACATATTAAATCTAAGCAATGCTTCTCAATGTGTGGATAATTAGCCTCAATAAGGATTAGATGACGACTGAGGTAGTAGACTGTATTTTCCTTCCCTTCATCATTGGCATGAGCCAACAAAGCACCAAGGGAGCCGTCTAACGCAACAATGCAAAGTATGCAAAGTATGTACCTCTTAGAGCTAGCGGCATCATCAAGTAATGCTTGATGAAGGCATGCTCACACTTATCATCCCACTTGAAATTAGCATCCTTTTTAACAAGTGGTGAGAATGGCTGACATCTTCCCGATAGGTTGGATATAAAGCATCTTAGATATGCTAACCGCCCTTGGAATGATCAAAGTTGAGTTAAACTTTTTTGGGGTGGCATATCTAATATCGCCTTAATCTTCTCCGGATCGATTTTGATTCCCTGGTGTCGGACAACAAACCCAAGGAATTTCTCTGAATCTACTCCGAATGCACACTTTAGGGGGTTCATGAGGTTAAATTATCTTAATTATTTGAAAACTACTCCCAAGTCAAAGTGATGATCTTCACTTTCTCTAATTTTGACCATGAATCATCGACATAGCACTTGACTTGATGATGAATGAATTTGTTGAAGATTCGAGTCATAGCCCACTAGTATGTAGCATTGGCATTTTTAAGGCTGAAAGGCATGACCTTATAGCAATAGATTCTGATCGGGGTTCTAAAAGTAGAGTATCTTTCATCTTTATTTGGCTATTTTGAGATGAGCAATCCATGAAAGAGAAAACTGCATGAGATGAGGCAATATCCACCATCAACTCCAGGATTGGTAGTGGAAATTCATCTTTTGGACATGTCTTAATTAAAACCCTAAAATCGATGCATATGTGAATTTGGCCATTGGGATGATGCTGGCTAACCAGGTAGGGTATTTTTCTTCCCAGATAAAGCAAACATTGATCAGTTTCTTGACTTCATAAATGACCTATTGTTCTATGTCTAATCTCATGCTTCTAAGAGTTTGCTTGATAGGGTTAGCAGTGGGCTCTATTGCTAGTTTATGAATTGCTATGTCAAGAGCTAATCCAGGCATGTCTTCATAACTCTTGGCAAAGTAGTCCTTAAACTCAGTCAATAGCCTAACTAAGTCATTTGTTTTAATTTCATTCAACAAAGAACTAATATATGTCAAGTGTGGATCTTCTTCTATTCCTAAGTTGATTTCCTTAAGCTCGTCGATGGTTGACTTGATCTCTTCTTCGAACTCTGGCGGTGCATCATTGACTTCAAAATCATCTAGATCATCTAAAGTTTCTAAGCACAACTCCTCATATGAGTTAATATGATTTGAAAAGAACCTATCAAATTTCAAATGATTAGTGATGACTAAGAAGTAATCATCATCATCGACTGGACCCACTATAATGAATCCTTCTCCCGGACTTGATTGAGAGCCTTTGCATCTATTCTTCCATATTCTTTCAAGTAGTCTGACATGTGCTCTAAGTTTTTACACCTATGGATGACTTAGGGGCTTCCTTAACTACCAAACTCTCAGCTTTTTGAGAGGAAAGTGGGGATAGAGATAAGGTTCCCAACTGATGCCTAACTATTTCACATATACACTTGGATACACTTATGCTTTGCTTTGGAACCCGATCTTCATTACTATCTAGTGCAAGTGTCACCTCCAAGGGAATCTACTATTGAGAAGAGCTATATTCTAAGTCTATATGGATAGCAGGTGTACTCTTGGTAACTGGAACATATCTTCTATTGGGTGGCCAATAAGGAGGTTTTCCACCCTTAGGACTACCTCTGAACTGGTCTCTTCCTCTTCTTGGTGGATGTTAGGTCGTCCTACCTATATGTTCGAATGGGGTAATAAACTATGGGTGGAATCTAATGTCAGGCTCCATTTCCTCCGCCAAGTCTATTTCCTCTCCCTTTTATTTTCTTTTTCATTTTCTCTTTTCTTTTCTTTCTCCTTTTCTCTTTCTTTTTCTTTTTCTTTTTCTTTTTATTTTATTTTTAAACTTTGGCCAAGTTCATGGGAGTAGACTTATTGATTTTGAGGGAGGTAGTAAGTCGCATCCTCATATATGCAATTGAACTATAAATTGCTTGAGATCTCTTTGACAAAAGAGTAATCCCACCTCTCACGAACTTCATACACTGATGTAGAAAGGATGAAACTATGCTGTTCTCATGTATCCATGGTCTCAAGAAAAACCCTAAACCCTAATCCCTAAACACTAAATCCTAAACCCTAATACCTAAACCCTAAACCCTAATACTAACCCTAAACCTTAAACCCTAAACCAACAACCCTAAACCCTAAACCCTAAAAAGCCCTTAACCATAAATCTTAAACCCTAAACCTTAAACCCTAAACCCTAAACCCTAAACACTAAATCAAACCTAATCCTTAAAACCTAAACCCTAAACCCTAAACCCTAACCTTAACCTTAACCCTAAACCCTAAACTATAAACCTTAAAACCCTAAACCTTAAACACTGAAAACCCTAAACCCTAAAGCCTAAACCATAAATCCTAAATCTTAATATGAAATTAAACCTTAAGCTAACCCTAAATTATAAACCCTAAAAATCCTAAACTATAATTCCAAACACTAAACCCAAAACCCTAAACCTAAACTTTAACCCTAAACTCGAAACCATAAAACCCTAAACCATGAAACTAACCTTAAACCATAAATCTATAACCCTAAACCATAAACCCTAAACCCTAAACCCCAAACCCTAAACCCTAAATCTTAAATCGTAAACCCTAAACCATAAACCTTAAACCTTAAAAACATAAAAGCTAAACCTAAACTGAAGAAAACCAAAAAATAAAGTAAATAAAAAACCTAAACCTAAATAACATAAAAACATAAACTAGAACCTAAACCAAAACCTAAACCCAAAAATAAAATAAAGTAAAAAATAAAAACTAAATTAAAATAAAATAAATAAAAACCTAAGCTAAACTAAATAAAATAAAATAAACCTAAAAATAAAAGAACTTAAATAAAATAAAAACTAAATGTACAATAAAGACAAAATTAACTTAAAATAAAATAAAAACTAAATAAAGACTTAAACCTAAAAAATAAATATAAAAAAAAAACATAAAAATAAATCAAAAATTAAACCTAAACCCTAAACCAAAAAAAACCTAAAATTAAAATAAACATAAACCTAAACTCAAATAAACTAAACTAAAATAAATAAAACCTAAACCCTAAAACCTTAAACCCTAAAACCCTAAACCTTAAACCTTAAACCCTAAACCCTAAACCCTAAACCCTAAACCCTAAACCTTAAACCCTAAACCCTAAGCCCTAAACTCTAAACACTTAAAAACCAAAACTTAAACTAAATAAAGTCTAAAAAATGAAATAAATAAAAAAAAACCTAAACCTAAATAAAATAAACAAATAAAATAAAATAAGAACCTAAACTAAAATCTAAACCTAAACCTAAACCTAAGCTTGAACTTAAACATAAAAATAAAATATAAAATATAAAATTAATAAAATAAAATAAATAAAAACCTAAACTAAATTAAGAAATAAAATATTCTTAAAAATAAAAAACCTAAATAAAATAATACCTACATGTAAAATAAAAACTAAACAAACCTAAAATAAAAACTAAATAAAAACTTAAACCTAGACAATAAACCTAAAAAAATATGAAATAATAAATAATAAAACCTAAACCTTAAACAAAAAAAAAAACTAAAACTAAAACTAAAATAAACTGAACTAAAATAAATAAAACCTAAACCTAAACTTAAACCTAAATAAAATAACATAAAATAAACTAAAAATAAACCTAAACCTAAACTAAAAAATAAACCTAAAATAAAAACATAAAACTTAAACCTAAAAAAATAAAATATAAGGCTAAACCTAAACCTAAAAGTAAAAAATAAAACCTAAACCTAAAAAACAAAATTAAAATAAAATTAAACTAAAAAATAACCATAAACCTAAACCTTAACCTAAAAAATAAACTAAAATAAAAACCTAAACTAAAATGAATAAACATAAAATAAATAAACTAAACTAAATAAAAAAAAAAAATAAACTAAATAAAATATAAAATAAATTAAATAAACTGAATAAACCAAAACTTATCGGTTTACTTAATTTTTTTTTTAAATGCTAAACACTAAACTATATACCCTAAACACTAAATCCTAAACCCTAAACCATAAAAACCCTAAATGCTAAAAACCCTAAATCCTAAAGCCTAAACCCTCAACCTTAAACCTTAATCTAACCATAAACCCTAAGCCCTAAACCCTAACCCCTAACCCTAAACCCTAAACCCTAAAACACTAAACCCTAAAACCTTAAAACCTTAAACCCTAAATCCTAAACCCTAAAAGCCTAAAAACCTAAGCCTATACTAAATAAAACATAAAAATAAAATAAGTAAAGAAAACCTAAACATTAATAAAAAAAAACCTAAGCTAAACTAAAATAAATAAAAAATTTAAACTTAAAATTGAAATAAAATAAAATAAAAAAAATAAACTAAAATAAAATAAAACATAAGCTAAACTAAAATATAAAATGAACCTAAGAAAAAAAAACAAAAATAAAATAAAAAATAAACCTAAAATAAAAATAAAATATACCTAAAATATAGTAAAATAAAAACTAAATAAAACCTAAACCTAAAAAAATAAACCTAAAAAAAAATTAAAAAATGAGGCCTAAACCCTAAACTAAAAATAAATACCAAAGCATAAAATAAAAATAAAATAAATAAAATAAAATAAACCTAAACCTAAAATAAAATAAACAAAACTTAAACTTAATCATAAACTAAATAAAATGAAATAATCCAAAATTAAACCTAAACTTAAACTAAAATATAAAACTTAAAAATAACCTAAAAGAAAAACCTAAAACCTAAACATAAAAAATAAAATTAAAACTTAAACCTAAACATAAAATTAAAAAATAAAACCTAAACCTAATAAAAAATAAAAATAAAGCTCAATTAAAAAATAAACTAAAATAAAAATCTAAACCAAAATAAATACACTAAACTAAATAAAAATAAAAATAAAAAATAAAGTAAACTAAAATAAAAAAAATATACTAAATATACTAAATAAACCTAAACCTACTAGTTTACTTAATTTTAAGATAAAAAAACATTAAACCCTAAATCCTAAACCCTGAACCCTAAAAAACCCTAAATCCTAAACCCTAAACCTATAACCCTAAACTCTAAACTTTAAACCCTAAACCCTAAATCCTAAATAAAATAAATAAGTAGAAAATGAAAAAACCCTAACCCTAAACCTTAAACCCTAAAAGTCACCCTAAACCTTAAGCCCTAAGCCCTAACCCCAAAAATGTAAACCCTAAACTCGAAAACCCTAAACCCAAAACTCTAAACCTAAACCCTGAACCATAAACCCTAAAAGCCACAACCCTAAACCCTAAACCCTAAACCCCAAACCCTAAAACCTAAACCAAAACCTAAAAAATAAACTAAGATAAAAATACCTAAAATAAATAAATAAAATTAAATAAAAAATAAACATAAATAAAAATAAGAAATAAAATAATCTAAAATAAATAAAAAATAAACTAAATAAACCTAAACCTATTAGTTTAGTTAAATTTAAAAAAATAAAACCCATAAACCATAAATTCTAAACCCTAAACCCTAAACCCTAAACCATAAACCTAGAACCCTAAACCTATAACCCTAAACCCTACACCCTAAATCCTAAACCATAAAAAATCCTAAACTCTAAACCCTAAACCCTAACCCTAAACATTAAACCTTAAAAGCATAAACCCTAAAACCCAAAACTCTAAAACCTAAACCCTACTAAAGAGATCGGGGATAGGATGGTGGATCCCATTACTCGACGGGTTGGGGTGGTTATGATGGTAACTGGAGAAACTAAAGAACGACCGATCCGATCTGCTGCTTATGGAGTTGTGTCTTTATAGTTTAGACTGTTCTAGTTATCTAGGGTTTTTGATTTATTCTATGTGTGCTCATTTTTTATTTATGTCATCACTTGTGTCTTAAAAAAATTGGTGTGTTACTTGTTTGATGAAATTGAAAAGAAGAAATGTTGAATTTGATTTTGTTCTCCGTTAAAATAAAAAAAAACCAAAAATCCTAAACCCTCAACTAAAACTTGAACCCTAAGCCTAAAACCTAAACCCTAAACCTCAAACCCTAAACCTTAAACCCTAAACACTAAAAACCCAAAACCTAAAACCCTAAACCCTAAAACCCTAAACCCTAAACCATAAATCACAAACCCTAAATTCTAAATTCTAAACCTTAAACTAACCCTAAACCCTAAACCTAAACCTAAAATAAACTAAAGCTAAAGTTAAACCTAAAATAAAATAAATTAAAAAAGCTAAACCTAAACTAAAAAATAAACCCTAAAAATAAACTTAAAATAAAAACCTAAAACTTAAACATAAAAAAATAAAATAAAAGCATAAAATTAAACCTAAAAATAAAAAATAAAATGTAAACCTAAAAAATAAATTAAAAATAAAACTCAACTAAAAAATAAACAAAAACCTAAACGTAAACCTAAACCTAAAAAATAAAATAACATTAAGAAACCTAAACTAAAAAAATAAACTAAACTAAATAAAAAAAATAAACATAAATATAAATAAAAAATAAAATAAACTAAATAAACATAAATCTATCAGTTTACTTAATTTTAAAAAACCCTAAACTAACCCTAAACCTCAAAACCTAAACACTAAACTTTAAACCCTAAATCCTAAACCCAAAAATACTAAACCCTAAAACTCTAAATCCTAAACCCTAAATCCTAAAAACCTAAAAACCTAAACCTAAACTAAATAAAACCTAAAAATCAAATATATAAAAAAACCAAAACAAAATAAAATCAAAAATCAAAAATGAAAATCTAAACAAACATCTAAATCTAAACCTAAATATTAAATAAAATAAAATAATAAAAATAAACAAAAATAAAATAAATAAGAACCTAAACTAATCTAAAAAAATAAAATAAACTAAAGAATAAAAAACCTAAATATAAAAAATAAAAACTAAAATAAAATATAAGCAAAGACCTAAACCTAAAAAATAAACTTAAAAATAAAACCTAAAATAAATAAAAAATAAAACGTAAACCCTAAACTAAAAAAACCCTAAACCTAAAATAAATATAAAATAAACAAAACAAAATAAACCTAATCCTAAAATAAAATAAAATAAACTAAATAAATAAAACCTAAACATAAACATAAAATAAACTAAATCTAAACCTAAAACCAAAATAAGTAAAATAAAATAAACTAAAAATAAACCTTAACCTAAACTAAAAAATAAAACCTAAAAATAAACCTAAAATAAAAACCTAAAGCCTAAACCTAAAATAATAAAATAAAAACCTAAACCTAAACCTAAACCTAAACCTAAAAGTAAAAAAAATAAAACCTACACCGAAAAAATAAAATAAAAATAAAACTCAACTAAAAAAATAAACCTATCTGTAAACATAAACAACAAAAATAAACTAAAGTAAAACACCTAAACTAAAATAAATAAACCTAAAATAAATAAACAAAACTACATAAAAACTAAAAATAAACCTAAATAAAAATGAGCAAAAATAAATAAAAAAATAAACTACATAAACTAAATAAATTAAACCTATTGGTTTATTTATTTTAAAGAAAACCATACACCCTAAATCGTAAACTCTAAACCATAAATCTCTAACCCTAAACCCTAAACCCTAAACCCTAAATCCTGAACCCTAAACCTTAAACCCTAAACCCTAAAAAACCCTAAACCCTAAATCTTAAACCCTAACCCTAAAAAGCATAAACCCTAAAACACTAAAACTAAAATAAAAAAAAAATAAACCTAAAATAAAATAAAATAAAAACTAAATAAAAATGTAAAGAAAATTAAACTATAAACAAACCTAAATAAAAAATAAAATAAAAAAGCTAAAATAAATAAAAAATAAATTAAATAAACCTAAACCTACTTGTTTACTTAATTTAAAAACCCTAAAAAATAAAAATAAAAACTATAACACTAAACCCTAAAGCTAACCTTAAACACTAAACCCTAAACAATAACCTAAACCTTAAAACCTTAAACTCTAAATCCTAAAACATAAATCATAAACCCTAAACACTAAACCCTATACCCTAAAGGCTACAACCATAAACCCTAAACCCGAAAAACTAAAAAAACTAAACCTAAACTAAATTGAACCTAAACCCTAAAAATAACCCAAAAAAAAAACTATAACACTAAACCCTAAACCCTAAAACTAACCCTAAACCTTAAACTCTAAACTTAGAACCTTAAACCTACAACCCTAAACCCTAAGCTAACCCTAAACCATAAAGCCTAAACCTTGAAACCTAAATAAAAATAATAAAAAATAAAAATAAAAAGACCCTATCCGTGAAACCTAAACCCTAAAACTAACCCTAAACCCTAAACCCTAAACCCTAAAACCTTAAACCCTAAACTCTAAACCTTAAACCCTAAGCCCTAAACCCTAAACCCTAATCCTTAAACCCTAAAACCTAAACTCTAAACCCAAAACTCTAAAACCTAAAACCTACAACCCTAAACCCTAAACCCTAAAACTACAACCTTAAACCCTGAACCCTAAACCCCAAACCCTAAACCCTAAACCTTAACCCTTAAACCTTTAACCCTAAACCCTAAACCCTACAAACTTAAAAACCCAAACCAAAGCTAAATAAAACTTAAAAATAAAATAAATAAAAAAGTATAAACCTAAATAAGTTAAAAAAAAAAATAAACAAAAACCTAAACTAAAACCTAAACCTAAACTTAAACCTAAACCTAAAAATAAAATAAAGTAAAAAATAAAAATGAAACCAAAATAAAATAAATAAAAACCTAAACTAAATTAAAAAATTAAATAAACCTAAAAAATATAAATAAAATAAAACCTAAACATAAAATAAAAAAATAAAAAAATAAAAACTAAATAAAGACCAAAACCTAAAAAATAAATCTTAAAATAAAATCTAAAAATAAATTTAAAAAATCTAAACCTTATATTAAAAAAAACCATAAAAATAAAATAAAATAAACTAAAAATAAACCCAAACTTAAACCAAGTAAATAAAACCTAAAAATAAACCTAAAATAAAAACCTAAACGTAAATAAAAAACCTAAACCTAAACATAAGAATAAAAAATAAAACCTAAACATAAAAAATAAAATAAAAATAAAATCCAATTAAAAAATAAACATAAACGTAAACAAAAACCTAAAAAATAAACTAAAATAAAAAACCTAAATGAAAATAAATAAATATAAAATAAATAAGCTAAACTAACTAAAAATAAAAAATAAACCTAAATGAAAAAGTATACTAAAACTTCAAATAATTAAACTAAATTAAAAATACAAAATAAACCTAAACCTACCTGTTTAGTTAATTTAAAAAGATGAAAAAAACCTTCAACCCTAAATCCTAAACCATAAACCTTAAACCCTACACACTAAATCCTAAAACTACAACGCTAAACATATATCCCTAAACACTAAACCTTAAAAAACTCTAAACCCTAAACCCTAACCTTAAACCCTAAACTCTAAAAGCATAAACCCTAAAACCCTAAACCCTAAACCCTAAACCCTAAACTAACTCTAAACTAACCCTAACCCCTAAAGGTTAAACACTAAATCGTAAACCCTAAACCTTAAACTCTAAACCTTAAAAGCATACAACCTAAAATCCTATACCATAAACCATATACTCTAAACACTAAACCCAAAACCCTAACCCTAAACCTAAAACCTAAACCTCAATCCCTAAAACTAAAGTAACTACATAAATTTAAAAAGAATCTTAAATCCTAAAACCTAATAAACCAAAACCTAAACCCTAAGAATGGGCAGAACTTTGATGGCAAGAACATCATCGTCAACTAGGCTTAGTCTAGATATGGCGATGGAGGCGAAGGCGGAGGCAGTGATTATCATAGTGATGGTGGGGGAACTAGAGGCACAGGTGGATATGGAGGTAGTGGATCGAATAATGGTGGTTTTCGAGGCAGGAGGAGCGATGGAGGTTATAACCATGGTGGTGTAGGAGGGAGAGAATGAGGATATGATTATGGATCCTGCTATTCGAGAGGCTGGGTTGGCTCTGATGGGAATAGGCGAAACTAAAGAATGACTGATCCTAAAAAATTTAAAACCCATTAAACCTAAAACCTAAACCTAAACTAAATATAACCTAAAAATAAAATAAATAAATAAACCTTAACCTAAATAAAATAAAATAAATAAAATAAAATAAAAACCTAAACTAAAACTTAAACCTAAGCCTATAAATAAAATCAAATAAAAAATAAAAACTAAACCAAAATAAAATAAATAAAAACCTACACTATATTAAATAATAAAATAAACATAAATAAAATAAAAACTAAACATAAGATAATAATAAATTAAACCTAAAATAAAATAAAATAAAAACTAAACCTAAAAACAAAACTTAAAAATAAATTGAAAATAAAACATAAACATAAATAGAAAATAAAACCTAAACAATAAACTAAAAAAACTAATCCTAAAAAAATAAAATAAACTAAACCTAAACCTAAACTAAAATAAACTAAAATAAAATAAACAAAACCTAACCCTTAAATGAAATTAAACTAAACCTCAACCCCAAACTAAATAAAATAAAATAAACTAAAAATAAACCTAAAATAAAAAACTAAACCCTAAACCTAAAAAAATAAAATAAAAACCTAAACCTAAACCTAAAAATAAAAAATAAAACTTGAACCTAAAAAAAAAAATTAAACTAAAAGTAAACATAAATCTAAACATAAACCTCAAAAACAAATTGAAATAAAAATTGTAAATAATAATAAATAAACCTAAAATAAATAATCTAAATTAAAAAATAAAATAAATAATATAAAAATGAATTAAATAAACTAAATAAATAAATGAAACTAAATAAACTAAATACTAAATCCTAAACCATAAAATAACCCAAACCAAACCATAAACCTAACCCAAAACCATAAAACCCTTAACCCTAACTCCCCTAAACTAAAACCCTAAACCCTAAACTAACTAAACCCTAAATATACAATACCCAAAACCCTAAAACCTAACCCCAGAAAACCTAACCCTGAACCATACCCTAAACTTGTGCTAATTATGACTCTAAACTAAAAACTGTTGACCTCCCTAATGAGCCATGGACTACCTGATCTAAACTGAGACCTAAAACTTAAAAAAAGATCTGATTACTTATACCTTGTGCCCTAAACCCAAAAACTGAGCTGACCCACCTTACCCTAAAAATAACACTAAACACTACCTTAAACAACTTAACTCTACCCTAACCCTGATCCCCAAACTTACCCAACCCTACCCAAAATAAACCATAAAAACTTAAAATTAAAACTAAACTTAAAATAAAATAAACCTACACTAAAAATAAATAAAATTAATAAAATAAACTAAAATAAAGTAAATAACCAACTTAACTAAAAAATAAACCTTAAGTTTAATAATGAAACTAAACATAAAATAAAAATAAAAACTAAAATAATCCTAAAATAAAAAAATAAAACTAAATAAAACCAAACCTAAAATGAACCTAAACATAAATAAAAAATAAAACATAAACCCTTAACTAGAGAAAACAACTAAACCTAAAATAAAAATATAATAAACAAAATAAAATAAACCTAAACCTAAACTAAAATAAATAAAATTGAAACCTAAACGAAATCAAGTATAAAAAATTAAAAATAAACCTAAATGTAAACTAAAAAATAAAACCTAAACCTAAAAAAATAAATAAAAACCTAAAAATAAACCTAAAAATTAAAAAGTCAAACCTAAACCTAAAAAATTAAGTAAAAATAAACTCAACCAAAAAATAAACCTAAACCTAAATCTAAGCCCAAAAAATAAACTAAAATAAAAAACTAAACTAAAATACCTAAACCAAAAATAAATAAAATTAAAAAATAAACCTAAATAAAAATAAAAAATAAAATAAACTAAAATAAATAATAAATAAGCCAAATAAACTAAATAAACCTAAACCTACAAGTTTACTTACTCTAAAAAAAATAATAAACCTTAAACTCTAAACCCTAAACCAACAGCCCTAAACCCAAAAGGCATAAAACTTAAACATAAACAAAAATAAACTAAACATAAACCCTAAACTAAATAAAATAAAATAAACTAAAAATAAATCTAAACCTAAACTAAAAAATAAACATTATGTAAAAAGCTAAAATAGAAACCTAAAAAAATAAATAAAATCTTAAAACTAAAATAAAACTAAAAATAAAACTAAACCTAAAAATTTAAATAAAAATAAAAAATAAACCTAAACAAAAATAAAAAATAAATAAAATAAAAAACCTGAACTAAAATAAATAAACCTAAAATAAATAAACAAAACTAAATAAAATTAAAAATAAACCTAAATAAAAATGAAAAAGAAAGTAAACTAAAATAAATAAATAAATATACTAAAAATAATAAATAAACCTAAACCTACCAGTTTACTTAATTATAAGATAAAAAACTAAATCCTAAACCCTAAACCCTAAACCCTAAACCCAAAACCCTAAAAAACCCTAAACACTAAATCCTAAACCTTAAATAAAATAAATAAATCAAAAATAAAAAAACCCTAACCCTAAACCTTAAACCCTAAAATTAACCCTAAACCCTAAACCCTAAAACTTAAACCCTAAACCTTAAAATGTAAACCCAAAACCCTAAAACATTAAACCCTAAACTCTAAATCCTAAACCATAAATCCTAAAACCTATAACCCTAAAGCTTAAACCATAAACCCCAAAATTAAAACTTAAACCTAAACCTAAACATAAAAAATAAACTAAAATAAAAAACTTGAACTAAAATAAATAAGTATAAAATATATAAATAAAATAAAATAAAAAAAATAAACATAAATAAAAATTAAAAAAATAAAATAAACTAAAATAAATATAAAATAAGCTAAATAAACATAAACTTATCGATTTACTTAATTTTAAAAAATAAAAACTTTAAACCATAAATCCTAAACCCTAAAGCCTAAACCCTAAACCTACAACCCTAAACATATAACCCTAAACCCTACACCATAATTCCTATACCATAAAAACCCTAAACCCTAAACTCTAAAACTTAATCCTAAACCCTAAACCCTAAAAGCATAAACCTTAAAAATAAACTCTAAAACCCTAAACCTTATTGGAGAGATCGGGGATATGATGGTGGATCCCATTACTCGAGAGGTCAGGGTGGTTCTGATGGGAACTAGAGAAACTGAAGAATGGCTTATCCGATCTACTGCTTATGGAGCTGTGTTTTTATAGTTTAGATGTTTCTAGTTATCTAGGGTTTTTGATTTGCTCTATGTGTGCTCATTTTTTATTTATGTCATCACTTGGGTCTTAGAAAACTTGGTGTGTTACTTGGTTGATGAAATCAAAAAGAAGAAATATTGAATTTGAATTTATTCCCTATTAAAATAAAAAAACCAAAACCAAAACCCTCAACTAAAACTTGAACCCTAAACCTAAACCCTAAACCCTAAAAACCCAAAACCCTATACCCTAAACCCTAAAACCTTAAATCAAAACCTAAAAAAATAAAATAAAAACATAAACCTAAGCCTAAAAATAAAAAATAATACCCACACCTAAAAAATAAAATAAAAAGAAAACTCAACTATAAAAAAAAACCTAAATCTAAACCTAAATGTAAAAAATAAAATAACATTAAAAAACCTGAACAAAAATAAAAAAACTAAACTCAATAAAAATAAAAAATAAACAAAAATATAAATATAAAATAAAATAATCTAAATAAACTAAATAAACCAAAACTTGCGAGTTTACTTAATTTTAAAAAAACCTAAACCCTAAACTAACCCTAAACCTTAAAGCCTAAATACTAAACTCTAAACTAAATCCTAAACCATAAAACTGTAAACCCTAAACCCTAATCCCTAAAAACCTAAACCTAAACTAAATAAAACATAAAAATAAAATATATAAAAAACCTAATCCTAAAAAGATAAAAAAATAGAAATATGAAAATCTAAATAAAAAATGTAAGTCTCAACCTTAATATTAATTAAATAAACTATTAAAAATAAAATAAAATAAAATAAATAAAAACCTAAACTAATCTAAATAAAATAAAATAAACCAAAGAATAAAAAGCCTAAAAAAATAAGCACTAAATGTAAAATAAAATAAAATAAACCTAAAATAAAATAAAATAAAATCTAAAGAAAAACCTAAACCTAAAAAATAAACCTAAAAATAAAACCCAAACTAAATAAAAAATAAAAACTAAACCTTAAACTAATAGGAAAGCCTAAACATAATATAAAAACAAAATTAATAAAACAAAATAAACCTAAACCTAAACTAAAATAAACTAAACTAAATAAATAAAAATTAAACATAAACATAAAATAAACTAAATCTAAACTTAAACCTAAACTAAATAAAATAAAACAAACTAAAAATATACTTTAAACTAAACTAAAAATAAAACCTAAAAATAAACCTAAAATTAAAACCTAAAACCTAAAACTAAAAAAATAAAATAAAAACATAAACCTTAACCTAAAAGTAAAAAAATAAACCTACACCTAAAAAAAGAAAAAAAATAAAACTCAACTAAAAAATAAACCTATTCCTAAACTTAAACCAAAAGAACTAAACTGAAAAACCTAAACTAAAATAAATAAACCTAAAATAAATAAAAATAAAAAATAAACATAAATAAAAATAAAGAATGAAATAAATTAAAATAATAAAACTACATATAAAACCTAAACCCTCTTGGTTTGATTTTAAAAAACCATAAATCCTAAATCCTAAACCCTAAACCCTAAACCCTAAACCCTAAACCCTAAAAGCTAAACTCTAAACCTTAAACCCTAAAAAAGCCTAAACACTAAACCCTAAACCCTAATCCTAAACCCAAAAGCATAAACCCTAAAACAAATTTACCCTAAACCCTAACTCTTGAACCCTAAACCCTTAACCCTAAACCCTAAACCCTAAATCGTAACCCTAAACCCTAAACCCTAAAAGCATAAACCCTAAAATCTTAAACCCTAAACCCCAAACCCTAAACCATAAACCCAAACTTAAACCCTAAACCCTAAACCCCAAACCCTAAACCTAAACCTAAAGTAACTAAATAAATTAAAAAATAAACCTAAACTTAAAGTTAAATGCTAAGAATGGGTAGAACCTTGACGGCTAGAAGATCACCGTTAATAAGGCTCAATCTCCATCTAGCGATGGAGGCAATAGAGGCGGTAGTTATCACAGTGGTGGTTAGGGATCTGGAGGTGCTAGTGGACATGGAAGTGGTTGTCAGATCAGTGGTAGTTATAGAGGTGGGAGTGTTAGAGGTTACAACCGTGGTGGTGGCGGAGGGACAGATCTGGGATATGATGGTGGATCCCGCTAACTGAGAGGCCATGGTGGTTCTGATGGGAACTAGAGAAATTAAAGAATGGCCTATCCAATCTGCTGCTTATGCAACCGTCTTTATATAGTTTTAGTTATCTAGGTTTTTTGATTTCCTCTATGCATACTCAATTTTTATCTAGGTCATCACCAATGTCTTAAAAAACTTGGTGTGTTACTTGGTTGACAAAATCGAGGAGAAGAAATGTTGAATTTGAATTTTTTCTTTGTTAAAAAATAAATAAAAAACTAAAAACTCGAAACACTAAACTAAAACTTGAACCTTAAACCTAAAATCTAAACCCTAAACCCTAAACCTTAAACCATAAAAACCCTAAACCCTAAACCCTAAAATCCTAAACCCTAAACCTTAAATGCTAAAACCTAACCCCTAAAGCCTAAACACTAAACCCTAAACCCTAAACCTTAAACCTTAAACTAACCCTAAACCCTAAACCCCAAAAATCTAAAAACCAAAAACTAACTATATAAATCCTAAAAATAAAATAAATAGAAAACACAAACCATAATAAATTTAAAAATAAAATAAAACAAAAACATAAATTAAAACCTAAAACTAAAACTAAACCTAAATTAAACTAAAAAATAAAAAAACATAAATAAAATAATAACTAAACCTAAAATAAAAATAAAATAAACCTAAAATAAAATAAAATAAAAACTAAATGAAAACCTAAATAAAATTAAAATATAAATAAACCTAAACAAAAATAATAAATAAATAAAGCTAAAATAAATAAATAAAATAAACTAAATAAATCTAAACCTACTAGTTTACTTAATTTAAAAAATAAAATAAAAAATCCTAAACAATAAAAACAAAAACCATAACCCTAAACCCTAAAGCTAACCTTAAACCCTAAACCTAAATTTTAAACACTAAATAGTAAGCTAAACCGTCAAAACCCTAAACTCAAAACCCTAAAACCTAAAACCTAAAACCTAAACCCTAAACCCTAAACCCTAAACCCTAAAGCCTACAACCCTAAATCACAAACCCTATACCCTAAACCCAAAAAACCAAAAAAAAAAAAAACTAAACCTAAACTAAATTGAACTTAAAAACAAAATAAATAAGAAAATTAAACCTAAATAAAATAAAAACTAAAACTAAAACTTAAACCTAAACCTAAACCTAAAAATAAAATAAAATAATTAAAAACCTAAACTATGCTAAAAAAATAAAATAAACCTAAAAATAAAAAACATAAATTAAATAAAAACTAAACATTAAAAAAAATAAACCTAAACTAAAAAGTAAATAAAAACTAAATAAAAACATAAACCTAAAATAAACAAAATAAAATAAACATAAACCTAAACTAAAATAAACTAAACTAAAATAGATAAAACCTAAACTTAAACCTAAAATAAACTAAACCTAAACCCTAAACTAAATAAAATAAAATAAAACAAAAATAAACCTAAACCTAAACTATAAAATAAAACCTAAAAATAAACCTAAAATAAAAACCTAAAGCTTAAACCTAAAAAAATAAAATAAAAACCTAAACCTAAACCAAAAAAGAAAAAAATTAAACCTAAACCTAAAAAATAAAATAAAAATAAAACTAAACTAAAAAATAATCATAAACCTAAACCTAAACATAAAAGAATAAACTAATGTAAAGAAATCTAAACTAAAATAAATAAACCTAAAATAAAAAAAACTAAACTAAATAAAAATAAAAAAATGAACCTAAATAAAAATAAAAACTAAATAAACTAAATAAACTAAATAAACCTAAACCAACTAATTTTTTTTAATTTTTTAAAACAAACCCTAAAACACTAAACCTTAAACCCTAAACCCTAAATCCAAGACCCTAAACTCTAAAATTAAGCTAAAACCTAAAACCTAAACCAATAATGCTAAACCTACAACCATAAACCCAAAACTTTAAACTAACCCTAAACCTTAAACCCTAAATCCCAAACCCTAAAAGAAAAAATAAATAAAAATAAAATAAAAAACCCTAACCCTAAACCCTAAACTAAACTAATCCTAAACCTTAAAGCCTAAACTTAGAACCTTAAACCTACAACCCTAAACCCTAAAGCCTAAACCCTAAACTCTAAATAAAAATAATAAAAAGTACTAATAAAAAACCCTATCCATAAACCCTAAACCCTAAAACTAACCCTAAACCCTAAACCATAAATCCTAAATGCTAAACCCTAAACCTTAAACCCTAAAACCTAAACCATAAACCCTAAACCTAAAACTTAAAACCTACAACCCTAAACCCTAAACCCTCTAACCTATAACCCTAAGCGCTAAACCCTAAACCCCAAACCCTAAACCCTAAACCTTAAACCTTAAAACTTCAACCCTAAACCCTAAGCCCTATAAACCTAAAAACCCAAACCATAGCTAAATATAACCTAAAAATAAAATAAATAAAAAATCATAAACCTAAATAAGATAAAAAAACAAAAATAAATAAAAACCTAAACTAAAACCTAAACCTAAACCTAAACATAAAAATAAAATAAAATAAAAAATATAAATGAAACTAAAATAAAATAAATCAAAACCTAAACTAAACTAAAAAAAATAAACCTAAATAATCTAAATAAAATAAAACCTAGACATAAAATTGAAATAAAATAAAATAAATAAAAATTAAATAAAAACCTAAACCTAAAAAATAAACCTTAAAATAAAACATAAAAATCAATAAAAAAACCTAAACCTTAAATTAAAAAAACCTAAACATAAACTAAATAAAATAAAATAAAATAAACTAAAAATAAACCCAAACCTAAACTAAAAAATAAAACCTAAAAATAAATCTAAAATAAAAATTGAAAACCTAAACCCTAAAAAAATAAAATAAAAACCTAAACTTTAACATAAAAATAAAAAATAAAACCTTAACATAAATAATAAAATAAAAATAAAATCCAACTAAAAATAAAGCTAAATGTAAACCTAAACTAAAAAAAATAAACTAAAATAAAAAACCTAAATTAAAATAATTAAACCTAAAATAAATTAGCTAAACTAAAAAAATAAAAAATAAACCTAAATAAAAAAGTATACCAAAATTTTAAATAAATAAACTAAAATAAATATACTAAATAAACCTAAACCTACTTATTTACCTAATTTAAAAAGAAAAAAACCTTAAACCCTAAATCCTAAACCATAAACCCTAAACACTAAACACTAAATCCTAAACCTACAACCCTAAACATATATCCCTAAACCCTAATCCGTAAACCTTAAAAAACTCTAAACCCTAAACCCTAACCTTAAACCCTAAACTCTAAAAGAATAAACCCTAAACCCTAAACTAACCCAAAAATAACCCTAACCCCTAAATATTAAACATTAAACTATAAACCCTAAACTCTAAATCTTAAAAGCATCCAACCTAAAATCCTAAATTATAAACCCTAAACTCTAAACCCTAAACCCTAAACCCTAAAACTTAAACCCCAATCCCTAAACCTAAACCTAAAGTAAGTAAATAAATTTAAAAATAATCCTAAACCCTAAAACCTAATAAACCTAAACCTAAACCTAAACCCTATGAATGGGCAGAACCTTGATGAAAAAACATCATTGTCAACCAGGCTTAGTCTAGATTTGGAGGTGGAGGTGAAGGCAAAGCCGACGATTATCATAATGGTCGGGGATTTGGAGGCACAGGTGAATATGGAGGTAGTGGTCGGAGCAGTGGTGGTCATGGAGGTAGGAGAGCGATGGAGGTCACAGCCGTGGTGGTGGCAGATGGGAAAATTTGGGGATATGTTTATGGATCCTGCTATGCGAGAGGTTGGGTTGGTTCTGATGAGAATGGGAGAAACTGAAGAAAAATCTAAAAACCTATAAACTTAAAAACCTAAAAACCTACAAACCTAAAATTAAACTAAATAAAACCTAAAAATAAAATAAATACAAAACCCTAAACCTAAATAAAATAAAATAAATAAAATAAAACTAAAACCTAAACCTAAACCTATAAATAAAATATAATAAAAAATAAAATCAAAACTAAAACAAAATAAATAAAATCCTAAACTAAACTAAATAAAAAATAAACATAAATAAAATAAAAACTAAATGTAAGATAAAAATAAAATAAACCTAAAATAAAATAAAATAAAAATTAAATAAGAAACTAAACCTAAAAAATAAACCTAAAATAAAACTTAAAAATAAATGAAAAAACCCAAAATAAAAGAAAATAACACTATAAACTAAAAAAAACTTATCCTAAAATAAACAAAATAAACTAAACCTAAACCTAAAATAAAATAAATTAAAATAAATAAATAAAACCGAAACCTAAAATAAAATTAAACAAAACCTAAACCCTACACTAAATAAAATAAAATAAACTAAAAATAAACCTAAGCCTAAACTAAAATTAAACCTAAAAAAATAAAAAAAACCTAAAACAAATAAAACCTAAACATAAAATAAAAAAATAAAACCTTAAAATAAAAAAATAAACAAAAATAAACTTAAAATAAATAAACTAAACTAAATAAAAAAACCTATATAAAAATAGAAAAATAAAATAAACTAAAATTAATAAATAATTAACTAAATAAACCTAAACCTAACCCTACACCCTAAACCAACCATAAACCCTAAACCCTAAACCTTAACCCCTAAAAACCTAAAGTCTAAACCATAACTGATCCAAACTCCCAAAAACCCAAAATCCAAAATAATACTAAACTAACCCAAAACCCTAAAACCCAAAATGTTTCTGTAAACCCTATGCCTAAACCCCAAACCTTACAAAATCCTACCATGGACCATGACTTATGAAACTACCACAAATTCACCTCTTAACCCAACCACTTAAAAATCATGTTGACCCTAAACTACTCCATACCTACTAACCCTAAACTCAAGTGATAAACCCTCTACTCTAACATAACTCTAAACTGATGTTAACCTATCCCTAAAATTACCACTCTTTCCTTCCTTTATTTAAAACCCAACTATTACCTAAACCTTAAATCCTAAACCCTAAAACATAACCACTGACCTTAAATAACCTCCACACCTTACTACCATAAACCACCTCCCTCCCTACCCTGAAACCCTCCTAAACCCACCTAATAAATATAAACTAACTTATGAAATATAAAAAATAATTAAACTTTAAAACTTAAACATAAATAAAATAAAATAAACTAGTAAAATAAACTAAAATAAGTAAATAAAACCAACTTAACTTAAAATAAAATAAACCTAAATCTAAACTAAATAAAATATAAAAGATAAAATAAACCTAAACCTAAACTAAAAAATAAAACTAAACCTAAAATAAATAAAACTTAAACCTAAACCTAAAATAAAATAAACTTAAACCTAAAATTAAATAAAATAAAGCACAACTAAAAAAATACCTAAACCTAAATAAACCTAAAATAAACTAAAATAAAAGCTTGAACTAAAATACATGAACTAAAATAAATAAAAAAAGCCAACCTAAATAAAAATAAAAAATAAAATAAACTAAAATAAATAATAAATAAGCCAAATAAACTAAATAAACCTAAACATACAAGTTTACTTAATTTAAAAAAAAAACTAATTAATCTTAAATCCTAAACCCTAAGCTCTAAACCCTACACTCTAAACACTAAAACAACAACCCTAAACCCAAAAAGTATAAAACTTAAACATAAACTAAAATAAACTAAACCTAAACCTTAAACTAAATAAAATAAAATAAATTAAAAATAAATCTAAAGCTAAATTAAAAAATAAAACCTAAAAATAAACATAAAATAAAAAGCTAAAATAGAAACCTAAAAAAATAAATAAAAACCTAAACCTAACCCTAAAAATAAAAAATAAAACCTAAACTTAAAAAATTAAATAAAAATAAAACTCAACTAAAAATAATCCTAAATAAAAAATAAACTAAAATAAAAAACCTAAACTAAATTAAATATACCTAAATTAAATAAACAAAACTAAATAAATAAAATAAAATAAACCTAAATAAAAATAAAAAATATAATAGGCTAAAATAATTTAAAAATAAACTATATAAAATAAAATAAAAACTAAACCTACTAGTTTACTTAATTTTTAAAAAAATCATAAACCCTAAATCCTAAACCCTATACCCTAAAAAACCCTAAACCTAAACACAAAACCCTAAACCCTAAACCTAAAGTAACATTAATTAAAAAATAAACTTAAACCTAAAACCTAATAAACTTAGAACGTAGAACCTTGTGAAGAACATCACTATCAACCAGGCTCAGTCAACATCTGATGGTGGAGACAAAGGCGGAGGTGGCAGTTATCATAATATTGGTGGGTTATTTTGGGGTGTTGGTGGATATGGAGGTAGTGGTTGGAGCAGTGGTGGTTATGGAGGTGGGAGGAGCGATGGAGAATACAGGAATTGTGGTGGCAGAGGGAGATATCGAGGATATGATGGTGGATCCTACTACTCGAGATGTCAGAGTGGTTCTAATGGAAACTGGAGAAACTGAAGAATGTCTTATTCAATCTAATGCTTATGGAACTGTGTCTTTATAGTAGAGATAGTTCTAGTTATCTAGGGTTTTTGATTTTCTCTATGCGCGTTCATTTTTTATCTATGTCATCATTTTTGTCTTACAAAATGTGGTGTGTTACTTATTGATGAAATCAAAAAAAGAAATGTTGAATCTAAATTTGTTCTCTATTAAAGAAAAGACCAAAAACCCTAAACCTTTAACTATAACCTAAACCCTAAACATAAAACTAAACCCTAAACCCAAAAAACCTTAAACCATAAACCCTAAACCACAAACCCCAAAATCCTAAAAACCTAAAATCCAAACCCTAAACCAAAAACCCTAAATCCTAAACTCAAAACCCTAAACCCAAAAAAAAAAAAAATAGAAACCCTAAACCCTAAAAAAAACCCTAAACCTTAAACCCTATAACCCTATGATCCTAAATCACAAACCCTAAACCCTACAACCCTAAACGCTAAATAAACCCTAAAAATTAAACCCTAAATCTTAAATGCTAATCCCTAAACCACCTTTTTCTTTCAAAGTGGAAAGTCTTTTCTAGAGATCTTCCAAGGAAGACTCCTGATCTTTTTGTTACATAGAAGACCTAAGAGAATAGAGTCAGCTACTTGTCGCTTTCTTTGGAGAAGTCACAACACTAGTCTCGTCGCTGATACAATACCCGCCTAGCTTTCTTTTTTTATGGAAAAGGTGAAAATCCTAAACCCTAAACCCCCTAGTAACCCTATAACCCTAAATCCTAAACACTAAAACTTAAACCCTAAACCCTAAACCCTAAAACCCTAAACCCTAAAATAGGTATTGTTAGAGGTAGATCTATTTCTAATCATATTTTACTTGCCCAAGAATTAATTCACGATCTTGATGCCAAGATTAGAGGGAGCAAAATTATTTTCAAACTTGATATTACCAAAGCCTTTGATAACATCTTTTAGGATTTCCTTTTCAATATTCTGAATTTATTTAAGTTTCCTGGAAAAAAAATTTCTCATCAAAAACTGTATCAATAATGCATGGTGTTTAATTTTGTTTAATGGTATAGAAAGTGGCTTTTCGATGAATGATAACAAAAGCTATTTTATCATGTTTTCTAACATCTCAAATAATAAAATCAATCAAATCCTTCATATCATAAATTTTAAACATAAACTCTTACCTCTTAAGTACTTGGATGCTCCACTCTTTAATGGCTTGAAATGTTTCCATCTCTTTGATGAGTTAATTCAAAAAATATAAAATAAAATATCTATTTGGGAATTCCATTTCCTATCCTTTGGTGGTAGGCACACCATCCTTAAAAGCACTCTCAACTCTATGCATCTTTATTTGATTCAAACCATTATTCCCATTAATGCTACTCTTATCGAATTGATCATTTTGTTTTTTTTAGGGCTCTAATAATTCTATCAAAAGAATGCATTGGACCTCTTGGCATAAATGTTATGGTTCTTTATATGAAGGTCCTCTTGGTTGTAAACTTATCATGGGTATCTTTCTCTCATAAACTCTGGTGGAACTTTAGAAAGAATGATAGCCTTTGGGCTAATTTTATAATGAAAAAATATTATCAAGGTAAACACCCTCTTAACTGTGCTTATAAAATTGGTGACCCTTTGGTTTGGAAAAGGCTTTATTCCATTAAATGGGCTATTGAATCATTAATTTCTTGGATTATCCAGTCAAGATCTTCTTTCTTTTGGCAAGAAAATTGGATTGACAATGGTTTGATTGACACCTAATTAGGTACCCACTCAACTATTACTATCAAAGTTAATTCTTTTTAGCTTAATAACAATTGGAATGAAAAAAACTTGAGAACTATATCGCTACTTCTCTTTTTGACAACTTTAAAAATATTCCCATTGCTTCCAGCAAACCAAATCAAATTCTTTATAAACTTTCTTAAAATGGTGATTTTGTTCTTAAAGAGGTTTGGAACTTTATTAGAGATAAACATCAAGGTTATAATGTTTTTATTAAATTTTGGAAAAATATCATTCTCATTTCTTATTTAGTTTTAGCTTGGATGATTTTGAATAACTATATTCCAGTGGACTCTGTGCTTTGGAGTAAAGGGTTTTGTTTACCTTCAAAGTGCTATTGTTTCTTTGTTATTGAAAATGTAATTCATGCCTTTGTCAATGGTGCTATTACTTTAAAATTATGGTTTTGTATGATGATTTATTTAATACCAACTATTTTCATGGCTCTCTTTCTTTATAACAACTTCTTGAAGCCTATTTCAAAAACACTATGAAAAGTCATATAAAGGTTTTAATTGCTATTACCCTTATCTGGTTCATCTGGATGGATAGAAATGATGCTAAATATCATTGTATTCCTAGTAACCATAAAAGGATCCTAGCTAGAACTAAAGAAAATAATTCATGCACTTTTTAATGTCAATCTTATTAGTAACATTCATTTAGAGGTTACAAATTTGTGGCTAAAAAATTGGGTGTCATTCTGCATGATCTTGACCCTTATAAAGGTGCTAGAATTATTTGTCGGATCAAACTTAAAGACAATGTGATTAAAGTTAATAATGATGGTTCTATTACTTTCAATAAATATGGCTGTGGTGGTATCCTTAGGGATTCTAAAGGTACTGTCATTTGTACATTTGCCTACCCTCTCAAAGCCTATTCTATTCTCTTTGCTGAGCTTATGGTTGTTAACAAAGCAATTGATATTTATTTGAATAGAGGTTTCCTCAACAACTGGATTGAAGTTGATTCTCTCCTGCATCTTGATTTTCTTAATTCCAATAGAAATGGGAATGGTGAATTATTTTATCATCTTAATCATACTAAAGTTATGCTTTCTCAAGTTTCTTTTAAAATTTATGACATCCTTCGTGAAGGTAATGCTTGTGCTAATTATTTAGCTAATATGGGTGCCAACTTAACTGAGTTCACTTTATTTATCAACCAAAATTTGCCTAAATTATTAAGAGGTTTGGTTAATCTAGATAATATTGGATTGCCTTATCTCATATTACAATTTCTTTGATTGGTTTATTCCATTTTTTATGATCTTTTATTTTTTTTTGGCATTGTTAAACCCTCTTTGGGTTGTGGT
Source organism: Cymbidium sinense (assembly GCA_021442155.1). Taxonomy (NCBI): domain Eukaryota; kingdom Viridiplantae; phylum Streptophyta; class Magnoliopsida; order Asparagales; family Orchidaceae; genus Cymbidium; species Cymbidium sinense. Next base: position 154,028 of record JAKCPB010000262.1, on the reverse strand, counting down.
CAACTTCTTATTTTCCCTCTTTAGCATTTTGTTTTTTAATTTTTTTTTTGTTCTGGCTTGGTTTTTGCTCCGAAATGGTTTTTATTAGTGTAGCATGGGGTGTTTCGATTTTTCAGCTTAGTGGTTGGTAACTATCTAGCTCGACTTTTATCAAAAAAATTTCTTGGCTATTTCTTATTTCCTTCTTTAGGTTGCGACTTTGGCTGCTACAAGAATTTTCTTCTATATGAGTTTTGCCTATTTCCTGGCCTTCGTACAAATCTATTATATCTGCTACTCTGGTGGTGTATTATGTGGCTTGGTTGGCTACCTAGGTTGGTTGGAAATTTTTACTATTTGGGTTAGTTGGATGGTTATTTTGGGTGGTTTATCTTTCACTTATTTTTGGCAGGGTGGAGGTGGTTCACCAGTTATTATTTGCTCTATTTTATTGATTGGGGTTTGGTGGTTGTTGGGATTGTTTTTGGTTGGATTCTTTTGGTTATGGGTTGGACCTCCTCATGTAATACTAAGGCTTTGGGTTTGGGTATTATTCTAAAATTGCGGGTTGATGGCTACTGTAAGGATGTTATTGGGCCCTGGATGCTAGCATTTTGTTTTTGTGCCTTTCTTGCAATTATTTTTATTATTTTTCTTGTTATCTGTCTTGCTGGGCTCTTTATTTTTCTATCTTTGGCTAGTTTTTCCACCCTTATGGATTGGTTTTTCTTTTCCCTTGATTGGGTTTGGAGACTATTATTTTTCTCTTACTATTTTTGGGCTATTTTGGACACTTTTGGCTTGATGATTGTTGTTGGTCTTGATATTGATGTTTTTGGGTTTGAAGACTTGGATCTTCTCTTGTTGAGGTGGTTGGCTAGAAGGATTAGTTGGATGGCTGTTTGGACTATTTGTTTTAGCTGACTAGACTGGCTGGAGGAGTGGTTATCTTGGAAATTTTTTTCTTCTCCTTTTGTGATTGCTCTAGGAAACTATTGGTTGTCTTTCTATGATGGTTTTCTTCTGGTTTCCTCTTGGTTGGTCTCATCTCTCTTGGCTACAGTAGAACACCCTCTTCTTCTTTGGGCTCCCACCTGCTTTTTTGGATTTTTTTATTTGGTGGGACGATCTAAGCACTTATGGTTTTCCTTTTTGCTCTTGTCTATCTCTTTTTAGTGCTATCACCCATATCATGATGGTTGCCCCTCTTGAATTGGTTATTCCCTTTTGGTGGTAGCTGTCATGGTGCTCCTTCTATTTTGCTACTATCATTGCGAGTTGCTTAACTACTTGTCTTTTTAAGCTTGAATGTTGTGGTGGATTGGTGGTTGGCTACTATATTTGCCATTTTGAGGATTTTACAGGCTTGTTGGAGGACCGTCTTTGGATTATATGGGTCACGAGGTATGCTGGCAATGATGGCCATGATGTTTCCCACTCTTTCTTCTTTTGGATGGTCTATATCTAATTGTAACCCATCTCTTGAAGAATGGATGCTTACATATAGTGTTGCTCCTTGAGATGATTGTATTTGAGCCTGAGCCTTTTCTTCACTTTACTCCATTTATCTATTCTTACTCTTTATGCTTAATTAATTATACTCATCCTTTCAAAAGTATGTTGCAGATTTCTTTTATAGGCTGGAAGACTCTTTCAGGTGGATCTGGCATCAAAAGGACCAGATGAAGTTGGCTGCTGCTTACATGGATTTTATTTTGTTATTTATTTGGCTATTTTTCTTCTCCTCTAACCTTAAATCCGGAAAACCCTAAACCTTAAAACCCTAAACCCTAAACCCTAAAAACCCTAAACCCTAAAGTGTAAACCCTAAACCTTAAACCTTAAAACCTAAACTAACCCTAAACCCTAAGCTAACCTTAAAGCCTAAACTAACCTTAAACCATAAATTCTAAACTCTAAACCCTAAACTGAAAACCCAAACCCAAACCTTAAACCCTAAACACTAAACCCTTAACTCTAAAACCCTAAACCCTAAACACTAAACCCTAAACTAAGCCTAAACCTCCCTTTTTTTAAACCCTACACTCCTAAACTTAAATCTCCCTAAACCCTCTAGAACTGAGCCACTAAAGCCTCCTAACCTACTAACTCTAAACCCTCTAAAACTCCACCTCCCAGCCAATTATAAACCCTAAAACCTCCTAAATAAATAAAATAAAATAAATCCTAAGCTAAATAAAATAAAATAAAATAAAATAAAGCCTAAACTAAACCTAAATAAAATAAAATAAACTAAAATAAACCATAAATAAAATAAACCTAAGAATAAAAATAATAAAACTAAATGTAAAATAAAATAAAATAAACCTAAAATAAAATAAAACTTAAACCTAAATAATCCTAAAATAAATATTAAATAAAACCTAAACCCTAAACTAAATAGAAAACCTAAACCTTAAATATAAATAAAATAAACAAAATAAAATAAATCTAAAGCTAAACTAAAATAAACTAAACTTAAATAAATAAATCATAAATGTAAACCTAAAATAAACTATACATAAAACCTAAACTAAATAAAATAAAATAAACTAAAAAAACCTAAACCTAAAATAAACCAAAAATAAAACCCATAAACATAAAATAAAAAAAATAATAAAAAACCTAAACCTAAACCTAAAATAAAAAAATAAAATAAACCTAAAAAAATAAAGTAAACATAAAACTAAAAAAAATAAACATAAACCTAAACCACACAAAAAAAATAAAGTAAAATAAAAAACCTAAAGTAAAATAAAAAAAATTCTCTAAAATAAATAAACTAAAATAAAATAAACTAAAATAAATAAAACATAAACTAAATAAACCTAAACCTATAGGTTTAATTAATTTTTAAAAAAAACCCTAAACCCTAAACCCTAAATCATAAAACATAAACCCTAAACCTTAAACAAAACCCAAAAACTAAACCCTAAACTAACCCTAAAACCTAAACCTAAACCTAAAAATAAGATAAAATAAAACTCAACAAAAAATAAATCTAAACCTAAACCTAAACCTACAAAATAAACTAAAATAAAAAACCTAAACTAACATAAATAAACTAAAATAAATAGAATAACAAATAAACATAAATAAAAATAAAAAATAAAATAAACTAAAAAAAACTAAATAAACAAAAGAAGAAATATTGAATCTGAATTTGCGATCTCTAAAAAATAAAAAATAAAAAATATTAAATATTAAAACCAAAAACCCTAAACCTTAAACTAAAACTTGAACCCTAAACGTTAAACCTAAACCCTAAACCCTAAATCCTAAAAACCCTAAACCCTAAACCCTAAACCCTAAAACCCTAAACCCTAAACCCTAAACACTAAACCCTAAACCCTAAACCCTAAAACCTAAACCTTAAACCCTAAACCCTAAACCATAAATGTTAAACCCAAAAAAAAGAAAGCTTTAAACCCTTAACCCTAACCTGACACCTTAAACTCTAAATCCTAAAGCCTAAAAAGTTAAAAACCTAAACCTAAACTAAATAAAACTTAAAAATAAAATCAATAAAAAAATCTAAACCAAAATAAAATATAATAAATAAAATAAAATAAAAACATAAACTAAAACCTAAACCTAAACCTCAAAAGAAAGTAAAAAACTAAAATAAAATAAAATAAATCAAAACCTAAACTAAACTAAAAAATAAAAGACCTAAATAAAATAAAAACTAAACCTAAAATAAATTAAAATAAATCTAAAATAAAATAAAATAAAAGCTAAATAAAAACTTATACCTAAATAATAAACCTAAAATTAGATAAAAAATAAAACCTAAGTCCTAAACTAAAAAAAAAAACTAAACCTAAAAAAAATAAACATAAACCCAAACTAAAATAAAATAAACTAAAATAAATAAAACCTAAACCGAAACTTAAAATAAGCTAAATATAAACCTAAACCAAAAAGAAAACTTGAAAATAAACCTAAAATAAAAACCTAAAACCTAAACCTAAAGAAAAAAAACTAAAACTATTTCTAAAATTAAAAAAAACAAAACCTAAACCTAGGAAAAAAAAATTAAACTAAAAAAATAAACATAAACCCAAAAATAAACTAAAATAAAAAACCTAAGATAAATTAAATAAACATAAAATAAATCAATTAAACTAAATAAAAATAAAAATAAACCTAACTCAAAATAAACTAGAAAGTAAACTAAAATAATGAAAAGATAAACTAAATAAACATAAACTTAATATTTTAAGGAAAAAACCCTAATCATAAACCCTAAACCCTCAAAACCTAAAAATGTAAACCTAAATTAAACAAAATCTAAAAATAAAACAAATAAAAAATTTAAACCTAAATAAAATAATGTAAAATAAAAACCTAAACTAAAACCTAAACCTAAACCTAAACCTAAAAGTAAAATAAAATAAAAAATAAAAACTAAACTAAAATAAAATAAATAAAAATTGAAACTGAACGAAAAAATAAAATAAACTTAAATATAAAAAATCTATATAAATAAAAAATAAAAATAGAATAAACCTAAAATAAAATAAAATAAATTTAAAATTAAAACCTAAACCTAAAAATAAAAATTAAAAATAAAAAAATAAAACCTAAACCCCTAAAAAAACCTAAACCAAAAATAAAATAAAGTAAAACAAATGAAAAACAAACTAAAGAAACTTAAACCTAACAATTTACTTAATTTAAAAAACTTTTAAAAACACCCTAACCCTAAAACCTAAACCTTAAAACTAACCCTAAACCCTAAAATATAAACCCTAAACCTACTACCCTAAACTCTAAAGCCTAAACACTAAAACCCTAAACTTAAAACCTTGAAACCCTAACCCTAAACTCACTAAAAAACCCTAAACCCTAAACCATAAACTCTCTACTATACATTGGACCTAAACCTAAATGCTAATCCTAAAAACCCTACCAAAACTTAAAACTAAACCCTACTAAACCCTGCCTAAACCCAACCCTAAACTTAAATCCTAAACTAACCCTTATCCAAAACTAAAACCAAAAGCCTAAACTCCCAAAACTAAACCTGACCCAATGACCTAAACACTTACCATACCCTAAATGACCCTCTATAACCTGACCCTATGACCTAAACTTTACCCTAAAATTTTCATTAACCTACTAACTAAACCCAAAGCTAAACACTAAACCTAAACCTATACCCTATAAACCTAAAACTGTAAACTCTAATGTAAATCCTAAACCCTAAAGCCTAAACATAAAACCCTAAACCTTAACCCCTAAACCCTAAAGCCCATAACCCTAAACTCTGAAACCCTAAACCATAGACCCCAAACCCTAAACCCTAAACCCTAAAAAAAAAAACTTAAACCTAAATTAAATAAACTTAAAATAAATATATTAAAAGCCTAAACCTAAATAAAATTAAAAAATTTATAAAATAAAAACTTAAATTAAACCTAATCTTAAACCTAAAATAAAATAAATTTAACTAATAAAATAAACTAAAATAAATAAACCAAACTAAAAATAAACTAAACCAAAGAATCAAAAACCTAAATGAAATGAAAACTAAACATAAAATTAACATAAAATAAACTAAAATAAACCTAAAATAAAAACTAAATAAAAATCTAAACTTGAAAAATAAACCTAAAAATAAATAAAAAATATAACCTAAACCTTTAACTATAAAAAAAACCAAAACCTAAAATAAAAATATAATAAAAAAATAAAATAAACCAAACCTAAACTAAAATAAACTAAACTAAAAGAAAGAAAACCTAAACCTAAACTAAATAAAATATAAAAAAACTAAAAATAAACCTAAACCTAAACTAAAAAATAAAACCTAAAAATAAACCAAAAATAAAAAACTAAAATCTAAACTAAAAAAAGTAAATAAAAACCTAAACCTAAAAATAAAAATAAAAAATAAAACCTATACCTAGAAAATAAAATAAGCTAAAATAAAAAGCCTAAACTAAAATAAATAAACTAAACCAAATAAAAATAAGAAATAAACCAAAATAATAATAAATAATAAAATAAACTAAAATAAATAATAAATAAACCAAATAAACTTAATAAACTTTAACCTACGTGTTTAATTAATTAAAAAAACTAATAAACTCTAATTTCTAAACCCTAAACCTTAAACCCTAACTCTAAACCCTAAACCCAAAAAGCATTAAACCTAAACATAAACTAAAATAAACTAAACCTAAATCCTAAACAAATAAAGCTAAATAAACTAAAAAAAATATCAATCTAAACTAAAAAATAAAACCTAAAATTTAACATAAATTAAAAACCTAAAATATTAACCTAAAAAAAAATAAAACCTAAACTTAAACTTAAAAATAAAAAATAAAATAAAATAAAACTCAACTAAGAAGTAAACCTAAACTAAAAAAAATAAACTAAAATAAAAAAATTTAAAGTAAAATAAATAATCCTAAAATAAATGAACAATACTGAATAAAAATAAAAAATAATCCTAAATAAAAATAACCCTAAACTAATATATTTAAAAAAATAAACTAAATAAATTAAAAAGACCTAAACCTAGCAGTTTACTTAAATTTAAATAAAAACCCATAAACCATAAAAAATAAAATAAACCCAACCAAAACCATAAACCCTAAACCTGATAAACCATAAAACCTAAACCCTAAAAAAGGATTAACCCTAAACCTAAAACCTAAACCCTAAACCCTAAACCTAAACCCTAACCCCTAAACCCTAAACCTAAACCCTAAACCCCAAACCACTAAACTAAAATAAACAAATTAAAATAAACTAAACCTTAAAACTAATGGACTAAACCCTAAGAATGGTAACCTTGACACAAGAACATCACTCACCGGGCTCGACATCTGGTGGTGGAGCCAAAGGCGGAGGTTACTATAATGACATTGGTGGTGGGGGATTTGGAGGTGGTGGTCGAAGGAGTGGTGGTTATGGAGGTGGGAGGAGCGATGGAGGTTACAACCATTATGGTGGGAGACATAGTGATCGGGGATATGATGGTGGATCTTGCTACTCAAGAGGTGGGGGTGGTTCTAATTGGAACTAAAGATACTGCAGAATGGCTGATCTGATCTGCTACTTATGGAACTATGACTTTACAATAGAGACAATTCTAGTTATCTAGGGTTTTTGATTTGCTCTATACGCATTCATTTTTTATCTATGTTGTCACTTATGTCTTAGAAAATTTGGTGTGTTACTTGTTGATGAAATAAAAAAGAAGAAATGTTGAAAATGAATTTTTTCTCTATCAAAGAAATAATACCAAAAACCTTAAACCTTAAATTAAAGCTGAACTAAACTAAAACCAAAACCAAACCCTAAACCTAAATCCTACACAAAATAAACCCTAAAACCTATGCAACCCTAAACTAAATAAAAAAAACCTAAACCTCCACCTAAACCTAAAACTAAACCTTAACCCCTCACTCACCTCTTAAAAAACCCAAACTTAAAAAACTAAACCTACCCAATCCAAACCTATGCTAAACCCTAGGCCACTAAACCCTAACCTAACCATCCAAAACTAACCTAAACCTAAACTACTACTAAACCCAAACTAAATCATAAACCCCTACATTATATAAAACCATAAAATATAAACCTAAAAACCTAAAATAAAAAACCTAATCCTAAAAGTAAATTAAAAAAATAAATAATAAATAAATAAAACCTAAACTAAACTAAAAAATAAATAAACTTAAGAATAAAAATAAACATAAAATAAAACTAAATAAAATAAAATTATAATAAACTTAAAATAAAAACTAAATAAAAACCTAAACTTAAAAAAACCCTAAAAATAAAACCTAAAAATAAATAAGGTAAACCTAAACTTAAACCCAAAACTACAGAAAAAAATTAAACCTAAAATATAAATAAAATAAACCTAAACCTAAACTAAAATAAACTAAACTAAAACTTAACCTAAACTTTAAATATACTAAACCTAAACTAAACAAAATAAAATAAAAAAATAAAAATAAACCTAGGCATAAATTAAAAAATAAAACCTAAAAATAAACCTAAAATAAAAACCTAAAACCCAAACCTAAATAAATAAAATAAAAATCTAAACCTAAACCTAAAAATAGAAAATAAAACCTAGGGATTTTGATGGGAACTGGAGAAACTGAATAAAGGCCGATCCGATCTGCTGCTTATGGAATGGTGTCTTTTGAATAGAGATAGTTCTAGTTATCTAGAGTTTTTTATTTGCTCTATGCGATGCATTTTTGATCTATGTCATCGCTTGTGTCTTAGAAAACTTGATGTGATACTTGGTTGATGAAATTGAAAAGAAGAAATGTTGATTCTAAATTTATTCTCTCTTAAATGAAAAAACCAAAAACCCTAAACTTTAAACTAAAACCTGAACTGTAAACTTAAAACCTAAATCCTAAACCCTAAACCTTAAACCCAAAACCCAAACCCTAAACCCTAAACCCAAAACTCTAAACCCTCAAAACCATAAACCCTAAAGCCTAAACCTAAACCCTAAACCATAAACCTAAACTATAACCTACAACCCTAAACTATAAACCTAAACCCTAAACCCTAAACCTTAAACCCAAAAATAAAAATCCTAATCCTAAATACTAAATCCTAAATCTAAATAAATCCTAAATCCTAAATCCTAAATCTAAAATCCAAAAACTCAAAATCCACCTCTCTCCTCTCAGCCGCGGTGCACTCTAGTGATTGCATTTTTTCCTTTCATTTTCCTTGCGGTTTGGTTGATTTTTGATCATTCTTGATTAATTTTTCAATATTTTGTCTCTGATTGGCCTCTAATGTGAGTTTCCTTCCTCTTTCAATGGCGGAGCCGCTCACGAGCTTATCCATCTTGGAGGCTCATAGGGCAGATTTACATGGAATTATGGATCAAATCTTGCTACTCACTGAGTTAAGTCCTTTAAGGATGCATTTATCGGTAAGAACCTTTCCCTAATGCTTCTTGGTTGATCTCGACCTCATTTCATGGGATGCCTGCTATTATGTGCTCGAATTTAGACGTGGAAAAGTTGTCAAAGCCTTTTGAATTCTCTTTAGTTGGTAAATTTTCCTTACATCGACAAACACTCGATAACATCCAATCATTTCTTCATAGCCTTAAACTTTCAGGTGTTTTCACCATCGGATTGATTGATCCCCATATTTTAATTGCTCTAATGACTTAGATTATTCAAGAGTTTTTTTGCCGCTCTTACTTTGTGTTTAATTGTCAAATGCAACTTTTGAAATGGTCTCTTTTGATATAAAGAGAGAATTCCTATATGTAGCTCTTCCTAATATGAGAATACCTTATGTTACACATCAAGTTCTCTTTTGTTGGGGCTCTCTTTGGTCACCTCTTCAAATGATCAGCCATGAGATCACAACCTTCTATTGCTATTTTGGTTGAGATTGAAATTACTAAAAGCATCCTAAAGAAGTTTGGATCAAGTTCGATTATAATCAAAAGTGGAATTTGAGAACTTTCCTATTTTTTGCACACATTGTAAGATTCATGGCCATGATCATTCTAAATGTTTTATGTTGCATCCTCCTCTTAAAAAGAATAAATTGTCAGATCCTAATTCTACTCTATCAAATGAAAAAAACAATAAATTTTCTTATGTGCCTAAAGTCACTCAAAATGGGAATCATCCCCCTACCCCTACTCCTTTTCTATCCACTGATTAGCTTATTGGAGAGCAATCTAAGCATGTTAAAAATAATGCTTATGAGGTTAGTGAGGAGGCTAATGATAACTTAATTAACATTGCTTCTAATTGTAATTATTTGGCTCCTCAAGATAATACATTGACTAAGTCTAACCTACCCCTTTTGGATAGTGAACTCGAGGAGACTCATATGAACCCTAGTGGTGATTTGAATGGAAACTTCAGGTTGGATCAAAATTTGAAAACAAATTTTGAAGTTGATCCTTTGATGAAAGAACAAAATCTAAAAATTGTTGATCCTTTGATGATGGATCAAAATCTAAAAAGTAATTTTGAAACTAAGCATGAAATTTGTGCTATTAATGGCTTCACAACCTCTCCTTCTCCTACCCTTCAGAGTGATACGCATGCTAACCCACTTTCTCAACTTAATTCTAACATTGAAGAAGAAATTACCATTAGAACTGCTTTGACGTCAGTCCTATTCAATATCACAAATCAGTCTCTCTCGGATGGTGATACTTTGGACAATGATAGAACTTTTCAAACTATATTTAAAAAAAAAATCTCTTAAAGCTAGAACTACTAGATCTTCTCTAACTTCCCATAAATAATTATTTTTTGTTATCTTTTCTTCTTGCTTTTTTATTTCTTTAGTTATCTCTTTTCCTTTCTTTCTTATTTTATTATGATAAATTTTCTAATTTGGAATGTTTGGGGTATTGGGACTCTCATTATCCACAACTATTTTAGAAGTCTTTATCGTATTCATAACATAGCCTTAATTGTTGTTATGGAACCATTCATACACTCTTTTAAGATCAACCATGTTGTTAGAATGGTTGGCTTTCAAAATTTCTTTTATAATATTACCAATAAAATTTGGTGTTTTTAGAATAATTTAGTCAACATCTCTATCCTTGATGATCTTTAACAATTGGTTAATGTCCACATCTCATTGGGTGAATTTTTTGCTTTAGGTTCCTTTATTTATGCTTCTTGTAATAGAGCTGGTAGGAACATCCTTTAGGATAACTTAAGAACATTTGCCTCCTCGGTCAACAAACCCTAGTTGATTGGGGGTGATTTTAACACTATTCTCTCTTTTTTGGAAAGCGGGGGATGTTTCTCTCCTAACATTCATTCCAAGGAAGAATTTTCTAATATGATTATTGATTACAATCTGATTGATATTGGATTTTTGAGCTCCGACTATACATGACATAACTCTAGACTCTGATAGGACTCTTTTTAATTCTCTTTGGATTAATGGCTTACTGTTGAACATTTGAGCGAACTTTGTCATCATGCTCCATTTGTCCAAAATCCCTCCAAGATTATCCTCCCAACTTCTTTCAAATTCCAAAATATGTGGATCCAACACATTGATTTCATAAATGTTGTATCCATTAATTGGATGGCTCCTCTTCATCCGGATAATTTGATTAAGGGCATGATTCGCCTCTGGCTTAATCTTAAAAGGCTTAAACAAAACCTAAATTGGTGGAACAAGCATCATTTTAAAAAAAAATTTACCAATATCAAAAATATGGAATAATTAGTTTGTTCTCTTGAAGATGTTGTTTTGACTGATTCTACTAAAATTGAGGAGTTGAATGAAGCTAAAGAGAACTTGGTTAAATATCAGAATATGGAGGGAACATATTGGTGGCAAAAGGCTGCTAGCAAACATATTGTCGATGGTGAAATACCAAGTATTTCCATGCTCTTTTCAAAAAAAAGAAAAAGCCTTAAACTCTATTAAAGATTAAAATGATAATGATAGTTGGATCTCGATAATAATGATATTAAAGATTCTATACTACATCATTTTAAAACTTATTAAACAACCCTACCTTAGAAGCTCTCTCCAACTCTCTGATTCCCTCAATTACTAATGATGACAACCATTTTTAATTTGTTCTGAAGCTAGATTGGTAGTATTCTCAATAGCATGAACACCGATTGATTAGAAGGCTACGACTCAATTTTTTCAGTATTGTTGACCTATTATTAAGTCTAACCTTGTCGATATTGTCATTGATTTTTTATGGCAATCCTTTACCTAGATATTTTTCTAGCACTCCCATTGTTCTCATTCCCAAAATTAATAATCCTAAATCTTGGGGGGATTTTAGACCTATCAGCCTTTGCACCTTCTTTCATAAACTCATTGCTAAATTACTTGCCAATAAAATTAGTCTGCTGCAGCCTAAAATTATTTTCCCCAACCAAATTGGTTTCATTAAAGGTAGAGCTATATCTGACAACATTCTTCTAGCCCAAGAGCTGATTCATGACATTGATGCTTCTACCAGAGGTGGTAACATCCTTTTCAAATTGGACATCTCTAAAGCTTTTGACAACCTCTCTTGGAATTTCCCCTTCCAAATTCTTCTTTTGTTTGATTTTTTTGACTATTTTATTCACCTCATTAAAAATATTACCAATGTTTGGTTCTCTGTTATCATGAATGGTGAGTCCCAAGGTTTTTTCCTTCTATGCATGGTCTGAGACAATGAGATCCCTTATCTCCCTCTCTTTTTATTATTGCTATTGAATATCTTTCCAAAAGCCTTAATGATCTTTTCAATAATAATCCTAGCATGTTTTTTAGAACTCAAGGTGGTCTTCTTGTCTCTCATCTTAGTTTTGCTGATGACTTCATAATCTTTTGCAATGCCTCTAATCATCACATTAAAACAATTAAGAATATTTTAAATAGATTTGTAACAAAAGTGGTCTCTTTCTTAACAATGGTAAAAGTTGTATCATTCCTTCCTCTAAAATCCTTAGTAATAAGATCAACCAAATCTTGAGAATTACTAATTTTTAGCAATAATAACTTCCTATTAAATATCTTGGTGCTCCACTCTTTAAAGGTCAAAAAAGATCACATCTCTTTGATGAGTTAATCCAAAAAATCTCTAATAAAATTTCTATTTGGGAATTTCATTTACTCTCATTTGGTGGTAGGCTCACTTTGACTAAGAGCACCCTTAACTCTGTGCCTTTATATCTCATTCAAACCATTGTGCTGACCAATTCTACCATTAATAGAATTGAGTGCCTCCTTAACAAATTCTTCTGGGGTTCTAACAATTCTACTAAAAGAATGCATTGGACCTCTTGGTATAAAAGTTGTGGCACTCTTGCTGAAGGTGGGCTTGGCTGTAAGCCAATCAGAAGGTATCCTACTTTTCCTATAAATTTTGGTGGAATTTTAGGAGCATAATAGTATTTGGGCTAATTTCATGATTGCCAAATCTCGCGGGAGCACCCTCTCATTTGCCCCTATAAAGTGGGAGACTCTCCATGGAAAAGACTTTGTTCCATCAAATGGGATGCAAAATCTTTAATCTCTTAGGGATTAACTCGAACCTCTTTCTTTTGGCAAGATAATTGACCTGGAGGTGGGCCATTGATGAATTACTTTCTACCCACTCCATTATGTTAAAGTGAACTCTTTCAAAGAATAATAAGTGGAAACAATAATAAACACTATATTCCTTTCTCTTTTTAGATAAGATTACTATTATTCCTATCATTCCTAGCAATCATGATCAAATCCTTTTTAAGCTTTCCCAAAATGGTCATTTCAACTTTAAAAATGATTGGATTCATATTAAAGAAGCTCATGATTTTTCCAATGTGTTTTTTAAACTTTGGAATAACACTATTCCTATTTCCTATTCTTTTCTAACTTGGCGTATTTTGAAAACTTTATCCATGTTGACTCCTTGATGTGGGGTAAAGGTTTTTACTTACCTTCAAAATGCTACTGCTGCTTTCACATTGAGAATGTGAAACATGTATTTGTTAATGGAGCCATTGCTTCCAAACTTTGGATTTGGTATGATGATCTCTTTAATATTGTCAAATTTAATGGCTCCTTAACTCTATACCAACTTCTTGAAGTTTATTTTTAAAACACTATTAAAGGCCACATGAAAGTCATAACTACTATCACTCTTATTTGGTTCATATGGATGGACAGAAATGATGCAAAACATTGTGGGATTCCTATCAACCACATGAGGATAATTGCTAGAATTAAAAATAAAATCTGTGACTTATTTAATGCGAATTTAATTAACTACAATCAATTCAAAGGCTAAATTTGTGGCCAATAAACGGGTTTTAACTTGTCGGAATACCCAAGTAAAGATGACAAGATTGTTTATTGGGTAAAATCTCATGTTAATACTATTAAAATTAACACTGATGGCTTTGTCTCTCAAAATGCTTCTGGATGTGGTGGCATTTTTAGAAACCTTAATGGTAAAGTCCTAAGTGCTTTTGCTTACCCCCTTAATACTTGCTCTATTCCTTTTGCTGAGCTAATGGCAGTTTACAAAGCTATTGAGATTTGCCTTCGAAAAGGTTGGCTCAATATTAATATTGAGGTGGATGCCCTATTGCTGATTGATCTTTTGACTTCCACCAAAATGGGCAATACAAAATTGTACTACCTTTTCAAGTAGACTAGAGCTCTCCTTTCTCAACTCTACTTTAAAATCACTCAAGTATGGCATGAAGGTAATGCATGTGCTGATTACCTTGCTAATCTAGCTACTAGATTAGATGGCATAAAATTCTTTGATCAACTTACACTTCCTAAACATTTGCATGGTTTGGTTAATTTGGATAATACTGGATTCCCTTACCTCAAAAATTAATCCATCCTATTGGTTTGGCCTGCTATATTACCTGTTTAATTGTATGATCAACTTCTGCTTAGTGTTGTTGTTTCCTTGGATTTTGTTGATGCATCTTTTTGATACCCCTTTCTGGTTAATTGCTGATCTCTGTGGCATCTACTATTGTATTAATTACCCTAACCTTATTTGGGGTCTTAATGCTTCTGTTGTTTCCACTATTAATGGTAAGGTGTTTCCTGTCTGCTGGAGAGAGATGTATTACCTTATGCTTTACTTTTTGCTTTACTTCCTGATCAACAGGGACAGACTTCTTGCCACCAATATTTTGTTTATGGGTCCTACTATATCTATTTTCCATTATATGATTAAGGATGTGTTCTCTCTATTTTCCTTTTTCTGGAAATCTATTCTAGGGCTCATGACTTTGTTGTATCAATGTTTAATTGCTATATTTTTGTATAGCTTCATGACAAGCCCTAATTTATCTATTTTTCTCCCATTATTATGGATGTGGCCCCTCTTATGCTCCCTAACCTCACCTCCACAACTGTAAGAAACTGTAATACCCTTGCTACTATAACTTCTTCTTTGCAGGATTAGAATTACTTCTTGATTTCCTTCCAGCCTACTTTTACTGATGTCGTGGGCCTTGGTGCTGGTCTGCTTTTCTCTGTCTTGAAGGATTTCAAAGATGGCTTTTCTTTGAACCACTTTCGACTCTATGTTGTACCACTATTTTATACTAGATTATCTTATGGTGGGTGCAATAAATGTTTTGTTGTTTTAATTATTGTTTATTTTGGGTCTTATGTCTAAGAGGCTGCTTTTGGG
This sequence comes from Cymbidium sinense, assembly GCA_021442155.1. Taxonomy (NCBI): domain Eukaryota; kingdom Viridiplantae; phylum Streptophyta; class Magnoliopsida; order Asparagales; family Orchidaceae; genus Cymbidium; species Cymbidium sinense. The sequence continues at coordinate 138,895 of JAKCPB010000262.1, read as the reverse complement.
GCTATTTATCTGATTTCTTTTGCTAATCTCACCTTACCAACCTGTAAGGAGAGAAACTGCCATACCCTTGCTATTATTATTGTCTCTTTACAGGATTGGACTTATGGTATTGCTATTTTAATCGTTGGCTATTGGATTTTTGGATCTTTTGTCCAGTAAGCTACTTATGAGGTTGTTGGTTGTTTGTTGGCTTTATTTTTATGATTGCTTTTACTATTTGCAACCGAGCTACAGCTGATCACCACATGTTTGTGATCTATCTAAACTGCTGCTATTTTTTCCATCTTGATTTAGTTAGACTTGTCCAGATCTCTATGATTATGCTATTACCTACTTGGAAATTAACTTATGCACTATCCATTCTGAATGGGTGGTTTTATGGCCAGCTTGCTATTATTTGCTATCTTGGTTGTTGCACACGGATTATCGTTTTATTGCCAAGCCTCTTGGTTGTCTCATGTCTAGTAGGTTGCTTTTGGGCTATTTTTTTGATTGCTTTTGCTAACCTCACCTTCCCAACCTATAAGGAGAGAAATTGCAATACCATTATTATTATTATTATCTCTTTACAGGATTAGACTTACTTAATGATTTCTTTCCAGTCTGCTTTTACTGAGGATGTTGGTTTAGTTGCAATCACGCTCTTCTTTATTTTGAAGGATTTCAATGATGGCTCTCTTTTGAACCCCTTTTGTATCTATGTTGTACCTCTCTTTTCTTGGCTTATCTTATGGTGGGTGCAATAATAATTGTATTGTTGTTTTAATTGTTGGCTATTATTTTCGGTCTTATGTCCAGTACCTTTGAGGTTGTTGGTTGTTTTGTTATTCTTGATTATTTTCTTTTTTCCATGTTTCTGATCACGATGTTTGTGGTCTATTTATTCTCGCTATTTTTCCATCTTGTTTGATTAGACTTGTGCGATCGTGATTATTCTATTACATACTTGGATATTATCTTATGCACTTGTTTATTAGAATGGGTGGTTTTATGGCTTGTTATTTACTTGTCTTGGTTGTTGGTGAACTAGATCGAGTTTATATGCATCGCTACTAGGGTTGTCTCTCTCATTGTCTTTATTTGGAGTTGTTTATGGTGGGGAGCAGCTTATTACCTCTCGGTTCTGGTCCATCTAATCTGTTGCTGCATTCCCATCTTGGCTCTAGACTTCTCTCTTTGTAATTTGGGTTTGGGTTATCTTTATCTTGCTATACAATTCTTTATTAACCTGCAATGATTATTAACAAGGGGGTTATTAACATCTGCATTGCTTATTATGATTGGGTACCTTTTTCTAAGCTATATTCTTGGGCAGTATACCAGACTATAAGTTTCATATATGTCCCATATTATTCAGATGGAGTTAATTACATGCTATTTGATTTGCCTTGTTGGATTTCAGCAGGCTTTTCAATTGATTGTATATTACTTCTTTCCTCTACCTGGCCTTTTCTGCTATATTATTATGGTGGGTTTTCATGCTAGCCTAATTAAACTCTTGGCTCTGTTAAAAAATAAAGTGGATCTGGCAAAGATGGTTCATTTTCATATGTGTAGGGATTCTCATGCCATGGTGACTATATTAATGATATTTATTCTGCATGGGATCCCCTTTCCCATTCGCTCTTTGTATCCTTCTACTATGTTTATGGCTTTGTTTAGGTTTGCAGGTACTAAGACTCAAAAGACATTCAACGAATGGTTGCTATCTTCCCACAGGTTTGTTGGCTATGATGGCTGTGATGATTTCACTCCTTTTTTGGTTTGGTAGTAGCTCTTGTGATGTAACCCTTCATGAAGTTTGGATGCTCATATTTGCATCGCCCCAATTTGGTGTGGAGCCTTCTCTCACACACTTCTTTATAATTTTTCTCAGTTTATGCTATTTTCAATTTTCATTTTGTCTATATTACTTTAACTGCTCTAATTTCTATCTTTCTACAATTTTGTAGGTGCATTTCTCTTGTTCTCTTGTAGGTTTGCTACCTAGTGTCATGCATTCTCTCATCCTGAAGAGCTTTGGCCAAGATCTATTCATTGGCTTATCTATGTTAATCAATTTGTATCTTTTTCTTTCCTTTACTCTTTTATATTGCTTTTGGTTGTACTTAGATAGGGGATTTACTCTCTAGGCTCATTGTAGATCTTTCAGCAGTAGTTAAGGAGTTTATCCCCTATTAAGGACCTTGTAACCCTCTTTTTTGGTAATAAAATTTTCCCTATATGGGGTTTCCCAAAAAAAACCCCAAAACCCAAAATCCTAAATAAAAAATTAAAAGAAAATAAAAATAAAAATAAAACCCAAACCCTAATCTCTAAAATTAATCCTAAACCCTAAAAAAATAAAAATAAAAATAAAACCCATACCCTAATCTCTAAATTAATAAACTAAACCAAAAACTAAACTATACTTAAACAATAATACCCAAACTAACCTAAACCCTAAACCTAAACTTAAACCCTAAACCATAACCCCAAACCTTAAAACCCTAAACTCAAAACTAAACCACAAACCTGCTAAACTAACCCAAAACCCTAAAAACTTAAAATAAACCTATGCCCTAAAACAACCCTAAACATGGCTAAACCAAACCTAAACCCCCCTAAAAACCATCCCTAAACTAAACTACCCTCCCCAAACCCACTCTCCTAAAACTAAACCTAAACCTAAACCCTAAAACCTAAAACTAAACCTAAACTATATACATAAAATAAATATATTATAAAGCCTAAACCTAAATAAATAAAAAATATAATAAAATAAAAAAACCTAAATAAACTTAAAATTAAATAAATTAAACTAATAAAAATAAACTAATAAAGTAAAATAAACCCAATTTTAACTAAAAAATAAAATAAAGAATCAAAACCTAAAATGAAAACATAAAATAAACATAAAATAAACTAAAATAAACCTAAAATAAAACTAAATAAAACCTAAACCTAAAAATAAACCTAAAATAAATAAAAATAAACCTAAACTTAACAATAAAAAAACCTAAACCTAAAATAAAATATAATAAATAAAATAAAATAAACCTAAACCTAAACTAAAATAAACTAAACTAAAAAGAATAAAACCTAAACCTAAACTAAATAAAATATAAAAAAATAAAATAAACCTAAACTAAACTAAAAATAAAACCTAAAATAAACTAAAATAAAAACTAAAACCTAAAAAAAAAAAAAATAAAAAAACCTAAACTAAACCTAAAATAAAAAAATAAAACATATACCTAGAAAATAAAATAAAAAAATAAAAAAATAAAATAAAATAAAAATAAAAATAAAACAAAATAAATAAAAAATAAATAAATAAAATAAAATAAAACATAAATAAAATAAATAATAATAAATAAAATTAACTGAACCTGCTTTTACTTAATTAAAACCAATAAACTCTAAATCCTAAACCTTAAACCATAAACCCTAAACTCTAAACCCTAAACCCCAAAAGCATTAAACCTAAATATAAACTAAAATAAACTAAACCTAAACCCTAAACAAATAAATTAAAATAAATTAAAATAAATCTCAACCTAAACTAAAAATAAAACATAAAATTAAACTAAAATAAAAATACTAAAAAAAATAAATAAACCTAAACCTAATCCTAAAAATAAAACTCAACAAAAAAGTAAACCTAAACTAAAAAAATAAAAATAAAATAAAACCTAAACTAAAATAAATAATCCAAAATAAATGAACAATACTTAATAAAAATAAAAAATAAGCCTAAATAAAAAATAAAAAATAAATTAAAATAAAATAATAAAAAATAAACAAAATAAATTAAAAAACCTAAACTTATGGGTTTACTTAATTTAAAAAAGAAACCCATAAACCTAAATCCTAAACCCTAAACCCTAAACCCTAAAAAATCCTAAACCCTAAACCCTAAACCAACCCTAAACCATAACCCTACCAAAACCCTAAACCCTAAACCCTAAAACCTAAAAAACCCCTAACCCTAACCCTAAACCACAAACCCTAAACCTAAACCTAAAGTAACTAAATAAATTAAAAAATAAAACTAAACCCTAAAACCTAATGGACCTAAACCCAAAGAATGGGAAAAACCTTGACCGCAAGAACATCATCATCAACCAGGCTCAGTCAACATCTGGTGGCGGAGGTGAAGGCGGAGGTTGTTGTAATCGCAATGTTGGTGGCAGATTTGGAGGTGGTGGTCAAAGCAGTGGTGGTTATGGAGGTGGGAGGAGTGATGGAGGTTAAAACCATTATGGCGGCGGAGGTAGAGATCAGGGATATGATGGTGGATCTTACTACTTGAGAGGCCAGGGTGGTTTGATTGGAACTGGAGAAACTATAGAATGGTTGATCCGATCTGCATCTTATGGAACCGTGACTTTATAGTAGAGACAGTTTTAGTTATCTATGATTTTTGATTTTCTCTATGCATGCTAATTTTTATCTATGTCATTGTTTGTGTCTTAGAAAACTTGGTGTGTTACTTGTTTATGAAATCAAAAAGAAGAAATGTTGAATATGAATTTGTTCTCTATTAAAATAAACCTGAACCTACCTGTTTACTTAATTAAAAAAAGCTAATAAACCCTAAATCCTAAACCCTAAACCATAAACCCTAAACTCTACACCCAAAACCCAAAAAGCATTAAACCTAAATATAAACTAATTTAACTAAACCTAAACCCTAAACATAAATAAATAAATTAAAAATCTAACCTAAACTAAAAAATAACATAAAATTAAACTTAAAATAAAAGCCTAAAAATGCCTAAAATAATAAATAAAAACCTAAGCCTAATCCTAAAAATAAAATGCAACAAAAAAGTAAGCCTAAACTAAAAGAAATAAACTAAAATAAAAACCAAAACTAAAATAAATAATCCTAAAATAAATGAATAATGTTAAATAAAAATAAAAATAAGCCTAAATAAAAATAGAAAATAAATTAAACTAAAATAATTAAAAAATAAACAAAATAAATTAAAAAACCCTAAACTTATGGGTTTACTTAATTTAAAGAAACCAAACCCCTAAATCCTAAACCCTAAAATCCTAAACCCTAAACCCCAACCTAAACCCTAAACCCTAAACTAAAAAAGCACCTAAACCCTAAACCCTAAACCCTAAACCTTAAACCCTAACCCTAAACCTAAAACCCTAAACCCCAAACCCAAAACCTAAACCTAAAGTAACTAAATAAATTAAAAAATAAAACTAAACCCTAAAACCTAATGGACCTAAACCCAATGAATGGGAAAAACCTTGACCGCAAGAACATCATCGTCAATCAGGCTCAGTCAATATCTGGTGGTGGAGGCGAAGGTGGAGGTTGTTGTAATCGCAATGTTGGTGGCAGATTTGGAGGTGGTGGTCAAGTAGTGGCGGTTATGGAGGTGGGAGGAGCAAAGGAGGTTACAACCATTATGGTGGTGGAGGTAGAGATCTAGGATATGATGGTGGATCCTACTACTTGAGAGGCCTTAACTGAGAAACTATAGAATGGTTGATCCATCTATAGCTTAAAAACGACTAAAAAAAGTTATCTACTTTTTGATTTGCTCTATGCATGCTTATTTTTATCTATGTCATGCTTTGTCTTAGAAAACTTGGTACTTGTTGATGAAAAGAAAAATAAGAATATGAATTTGTTCTCTATAAAACCAAAACCTTAAAACTAAAATGTAACTAAACCTAAAACAAAACCCTAAACATTAAACCTAAAACCCTAAACTAAATAAACCCTAAAACCTATAAAAACCCTAAACTAAAAAAAATAAAACATTAAATCATAATAAACCCTAAACCAAGTCCAAAATCAGCCTAAACATAAACCCTAAACCATAAACCCTAAATACCTAAACCTAAACCTAAAACCTAAACCTAAAACCCTAAACAACCCTAAAATAACTAAACCTAAACCCTAAACCTGCATACTAAACCCTAAATAAACCTAAACCCAAATAACCCTAAACTATAAACCTAAACCTAAACCCTAAAATACTAAACCCTAAATCCTAAACCCAAAATAAATCAAAAACCTAAATCCTTAAACCTAAAAAAACTCTAAACCCTAAACCCTAAAAAGCTAAAAACCTAAACAAAAAAAACTTAAACCTAAAAGTAAATTAAAATAAAAAAGTAAAAATAAATGAAACTAAAATAAATAAAAATCTAAACTAAACTAAAAAATAAAATAAATCTAAGAATAAAAAAAAGACATAAAATAAAAACTAAACATAAAATAAAAATATAATAAACCTAAAATAAAATAAAATGAAAACTAAATAAAAACCTAAACCTAAAAATAAAACCTAAAAAATAAATAAGATAAACCTAAACCTAAAGCCTAAACTATAAAAAAAAATTTAAACCTAAAATATAAATAAACTAAACCTAAACCTAAACTAAAATAAACTAAACTAAAATAAAAAAAAACCTTAACCTAAACCTTAAATATACTAAATGTAAACCTAAACTAATTAAAATAAAATAAACTAGAAATGAACCTAAGTGTAAACTTAAAAATAAATCCAAAAAATAAACCTAAAATAAAAACCTAAAACCCAAACCTAAATAAATAAAATAGAAATCTAAACCTAAACCTAAAAGTAAAAAAAATAAAACCTAAGGATTTTGACGGGAACTGGAGAAACTGAACAAAGGCCTATCTGATTTGCTGCTTATGGAACAATGTCTTTATAATAGAGATAGTTCTCTTATTTAACATTTTTATTTTTCTATGCGTTTCATTTTTATGTCATCGCTTGTGTCTTAGAAAACTTGGTGTGTTACTTAGTTGACGAAATTGACAAGAAGAAATGTTGATTTTAAATTTGTTCTCTGTTAAAAGAAAAAACCAAAAACCCTAAACCTTAAACTAAAACCAATAAAACTTAAAACCTAACCTAAACCCAAAAGCATAAACCCAAAACCCTAAACCATAAACCCTAAACCCAAAAACCCTAAACCATAACCCTAAACCCTAAACCCTAAACCCTAAACCCTAAAACTATACACTAAACCTTAAACCTAAACTTAAATATAACCTAAACCCAAACTAAAATAAACCCTAAACAAATAATAAACAAACCCTATGCCCCTAAACCCTAAAACCTAAACTAACCTAAACCTAAACCTAAACCAAACCTAACACTAAACCCTAAACCCTAAACCTTTAACCCTAAACCCTAAACCATAAACCCTAAAAACCTAAAAGCATAAACCTAACCTAAATAAAACCTAAAAATAAAAATAAATAAAAAACCTAAACCTAAATAAAATAATAAAATAAAATAAAAATAAAAATAAATAAATAAAATAAAATAAAAAATAAAAAATAAAATAAAATAAAATAAATAAAACTTAAAATAAACTAAATAAAATAAAATACATAAAACTAAATAAAATCAAATAAACAAAAAAAATAAAAGTAAAATAAACCTAAAATAAAAGAAAATAAAAACTAAATAAAAACCTAAACCTAGAAAATAAACCTACAAATAAATAAAAAATAAAACCTAAATCTAAAATAAATAAAATAAAATAAACCGATACCTATACTATAATAAACTAAACTAAAATAAATATAACATAAACCTAAACCTAAACCTAAGATAAATAAAATAAAATTAATTAAAAATAAACCTACACCTAAACTAAAAAATAAAACCTTAAAATAAACCTAAAATATAAACCTAAACCTAAACCTAAAGAGAAAATAAAAACCTAAACCTAAACCTAAAAATAAAAAATAAAACCTAAACCTAAAAATTAAAATAAAAATAAAACTAAACTAAAAAATAAACATAAACCTAAAGCTAAACCTAAAAAATAAATAATAAAAAAACCTAAAAAAATAAATAAACCAAGAATAAATAAAATAAACTAAATAAAAATAAAAAAAACAAAAACAAAAATAAAAAATAAAATAAACAAAAATAAATAAAAAAAACTAAATAAATTATAAAAAACCTAAACCAACAGGGTTACTTAATTTAAAAAAAAACCACTTAACCTTAAACTCTAAACCTAAACTAAACATTAAACTAACCCTAAAACTAATAAAGCATGAACCTAAACTAACTAAATAACCTAAACTAAACTAAACTAAACCCTAAACCTAAAATATTAAACTATCAATCCTAAACCTAAAACCCAAAACCTAAACTAAACCTAAATAAACCCTAAACCCTAAAACCTAAAAACTAAACTAAAACTAAACATAAACCCTAACCTAAAAACTAAAAAACTAAAACCTAAACCCTAACTAAAACCCTAAACCTAAGTTAAACTAAACCTAAACCATAAATCATAAACCTAAAATAAACCTAAAGAAACACTAAACTATAAATCTAAACTAAACCCTAACTAAACTAAACCTAAACCTAAACTATAAAACTAAAACTAAACCTAAAACTAAACATAAAAAATAAAATAAAAGCCTAAACTAAACCTAAAAATAAAAATAAATCTAAAAATAAAATAAAATAAAACTAAAAAAAAATAAATAAAACTAAACATCTAAAAAAATAAATTAAAATAAATAAACCTAACATTAATAAATTAAATAAAAATAAAAGAATCTAAATAAATAAAAAAATAAAATAAAAATTAAATAAACTTAAACCTAAAGTTTACTTAATTTTAAAAAAATAAATATAAATAAATAAAAATAGATAAAAAATTCCTAAAGCCTATACCTACAACCTACAACCCTAAACCCTAAACCCTAAAGTAGTAAATGCTAAACCCTAAACCGTAAAACCTAATAAACCCTAAACCTTAAACCTAAACCTTAAAACCTAAAACCTAAAACCTAAAACCCTAACCTTAAACCCTATGCCCTAAACCCCAAACCCTAAACCGTAAACCCAAAATCCTAAAATCCTGAACCTAAACTAAATAAAACTCATGTATGGAACTTAAACTAAAATTTGAATTAAATTCTAAACTTTGTGGAACTTTAGAGCAAAATAGTCTCTAAATTCATGACCGCCAAACTAATAAACCTCTCATCTATCCTTACAAGGTGGTGACTCTCATGTATGGAAAAGACATTATTCCATCAGATCAGAAGTTATATCCCTTATTTCTTGGGTGGTCAACTCTGGATTTTCTTTCTTTTGGCAAGATAACTAGACTAGCAGTGGCTTCATTGATGATTTATTATCTACTCACCCCACTAATGCTATTAAAGTAAACTCTTTCTGGCTGAATAATAAATGGAATGATACTAAGCTTACTGAATATATTCTTACCTCTCTTTTACAAAAATTTACTAACATCCCTATCATTTCTAACCATCCTGATCAAATTCTATTTAATCTATCTTAAAATGGTGATTTTAACCTTAAAGATGTCTAGATTCATATTAGAGAAGCTCATGATTTATTTAATGTATTTCTTAAACTTTAATAACACTATCCCTACTTCACTCTATTCTAACTTGGAGAATTTTGAAAATTTCATCCCTATTGATTCTTTGATGTGGGGTAAAGGCTTTATTTACCTTCAAAATGCTACACATTGAGAATGTGAACCATGTCTTTGTTAATGGAGCTATTGAGTCTAAACTATGGGTTTGGTATGATGACCTTTTCAATATTGACCATTTCAATGGCTCTTTATCCTTATATCAACTTCTTGATGTTTATTTTCAAAGAACTATAAAAAGGTCACATTAAAGTGATAACTGCCATCACTCTTATATGGTTCATATGGATGGATATAAATGATGCCAAACATTTTGTGATTCCTATGAATCATAAAAGAATTATTGCTAGAATTAAAAATATAATTCATGCCTTATTTAATGCTAGTTTAATTACCAACATTCAATTTAAAGGCTGTAAATTTGTGGTCAACAAACTGGGTCTTAGCTTGCCTGAATATCTTAATTGTAAAGAAGATAAGATTGTCTATTGGATTAATCCTCATAATAATATTATCAAAATTAATACTGATGGCTCCATTTCTCAAACTACTTTTGGCTATGGTTGCATTTTCAAAACTAAAATAATGTTACTTGTGCTCCTATCCTCTAATGTTCTATTATCTTAATTAATGGATGTTAACAAAGCTATTGAGATTTGTTTACAAAAAAGGTTGGCTAACATCCTAATTGAGGTGGATGCTCTTCATTAATAGGTTGACCTCCACCAATAATAATTTGTATTAATTTAATCATAAGCTCTATCTCAAGTTTGTTTCAAAATCACTCATGTAAAATAATGCATGTGTTGATTATCTTGCTAATCTGGGTGCTAGATTAGAAGACATAACTTTCTTTGATCAGCTTAATCTTCTAAAACACTTGCATGGATTAGTTAATTTGGACAATACCAGATTACCCTATCTCAAAAATTAGTCTCAATTTTATGTTTTTTGGTCTGTTAATGGTTTACCTAACCTATATGTCCAATCCATTTTTAGTTTTTGTTGATACTTGGTTTCTTCTGATGCATTTCCCTAAAACTATTACCTAGATAGGCTCTTGCCTCCATAGCCTCAACTAACTTAATTGTTCACCAACTTATTTGGTAATTATTTCCCTAGGGGATGTGTTACCTATTTCCCAATCTTGTTTGATGCCCTTTTCCTAATCTACGTGGAAAGATTGTGTATTTTCTTGCCATCAATCTACCGCATACTATTTTCTATTTGTTTCTTTGCACGATTAGGACTATTTTTTTCCTACCTTTCCTATTGTCTTTACTGATACTATTTGCTTAGCTGCTGGTTTATTTCTCCTTGATTTGAGGGATTCAATGCGCTATTTTCTTTGATTCTCCTTTTGTTTCAATGCAGTAATTGAACTACCTCTATTACCCTCTGTCGGGTTCATTATTTGGTCCGCTATTTTGGCTACTAGGTGAATGCTTAAGAGTTTTTAGTTTCAGCAAGCTAACTATTATGGTAACCGTCTTATGTTCCTGTTTGCTGTGCCATATTATCTGTGACTTTGAGGTATGGGTCTATCTACCTTTTCATTCCTCTCTTGGATCTTTTAAACTTGTATAATTACTGTTGTGATCATGCTATTATCAAGGTGATTATTAACATCTGTTTGGGTGGCCAGGAATGGGGTTTTACTTATATACTAAATTTTGTTTTGGATTATTATTTTGACCAGGATGATTATTGTTTTTGGAACAATTAGTTTCTACATTTCTATCATTTATGGTTATCCCAAATGGATGTTCTTCCTCTCTCCCAACTATTAGTTTTGTTGTCCCCGCTACATGTTGGGTTCTTTTTAATTTGCTCTTTGGGTTTGTGTCTCCTAATTTGGTAACCTACTGATTTGTGCTGCCCCTTTTTCCAACCTGTAGAGATAGAATGTTTTTTTTGCTTTCCATCACTGTTATTTCCTTGGATGATTGGGATTGTTTCTTGGACTCTTTCGCTTTTTTATGTTGTTTGCTTAATTTTCCTGAACGATTTTACTACTACTATTTTTTGATTTTCATTTTCATTCATATAAATGGTACCTCTTACAATATCCTATGTAAAATGTTCTTATATTACTAGCATGGTCTAAAATGTTAAAAGCTATTAAAATTGGTTCTAGTTGTTCTTGTTTATTATATGGTTAACCATATTATCTATGCCTTTGCGGTATGGGTCTATCTGCTGTTTCATTTCTCTCTTGGATCTTTTAGACTTATGCAATTACTATTATGATCATGCTATTATCAAGGTGATTGTTAACAACTATATTGTTGATCCTGAATGGCTTTCCTTTCTATTGTTTACCCGACAAGAGGTCTATCCTAGGGATGGTTTTGCTTATATGTCTTTTTGATTACTATGTCTATAATATTGTTTTGGTTTCTTTCCTGGCCTTTTATTCTGATGATTGCCATGTATTTCACCCCATTATCTATGGATTTGATGTATGGATTTATCTACTAGTTGAGTTTACTCTTGCCTCTACTAGACATGTATATTTATCTCATATTATTAATAAGTTGGATGTAGATTTTCATCTTGGGATGTGGCATTCTAAACTTTGTTGGCATTAGTTGGTGATACTTATCTTATAATGGGTGGCATTCCTAATTTAGATCTATGTTGCCTTCTTTTCTATAGTGTATGTCACTATTTTTTGGTGCGTACTAAAACCATATGAACTCCTCCCAACTTGTTCCACACCGTATGTAGGCTATATGGTATGATTTCACTCATCATTTGGTCTAAACTTATGATGTAACCCTTCATTGGAAGTTTGGATGCTTAACCCCTTGTGTGACTAAGCTAGCCCTGCTCTCACACACTCTATAATTCTCATATTATTTACTTTTATTTTGATTTGTATTACTTTAATTGTGCTAACTCTTTCTTCTAGATATTTACAAATTCTATGCTATTTTCATGTTGGTTTCTTCTCAAGTGGAGGCTAGCTTCTCATCCCAAGAGCTTTGATGAAGATGGTCCAACTCTATCAATTTATATATGTTGCTTTCATCTTTCTTGTTTTGATTGTACTTAGAAGGATTTACTCTCTAGCTATTTGTATCTCTAAAGTTCTTAAGTTTATCCCCAAGGACCTTGTAACACTTTTTTGTAGCAATAAAATTCTATGGGGTTCCCAACAAAACCTAAACTAAATAAAACCTAAAAAATAAAATGATTAAAAAACCTAAACCTATAAAATCAAAAAATAAATAAATAAAAACTAAAGACTAAACTAAATTAAAATAAAAAGAAACTTAAATTAAATAGAAAAATAAATAACCAAAATAAAATCAAAACTAAACCTAAAATAAAAATCAAATAAACCTAAAATAAAAATGAAATAAAAATATAAACCTAAAAAATAAACCTAAAAGTAATACTTAAAATAAATAAAAAATAAAACCTAAACCCTAAACTTAAAAAAAACCTAAACCAAAAATAAAAATAAAATAAACTTAAACTTAAACTAAAACATGCTAAACTATAATAAATAAAACATAAACCTAAGATAAAAATAAACTAAACCTAAACCTAAACATAAACTACATAATAAAATAAACTAAAATAAACTTAAACCTAAACTTCAAAATAAAATCTAAAATAAACCTAAAATAAAACCTAAACCTAAACCTAAAAAACAAAATAAAACTTAAACCTAAACCTAAAAATTAAAATAAAAAATTGAACAAAATAAAATAAAATAAATAAACTAAACTAAATAAAAATAAACCTTCAAAATAAAAAAATGAACTAAAATAAATAAAAATAAACTAAATAAATATAAACCTAACTTACTTTAAAAATAATAAAATAAAATAAATAAATATAAAATAATAAAAAATTAAACCCTAAACTAAACCCAAAACCTAAACCCAAAACCCTAAACCCTAAACCTAAAATAAACCCTAAACTTAAAACCTAAACTCTAAACTAAACTAAAATAAAACTAAACTAAACCCTAAAACTTAAAAAAACCTAAATAAATAAACCTAAAACTAAAAAAAAACCATAAATTTAAATAAAAAAACCTAAACTAAAGTTTTAAAACTAAACCTAAAGTTTAAAACTAAACCTAACTAAAAAATAAATAAAATAAACTAAGAAAATAAACCTAAAACCCTAAACCCCATATGAAAAACCTACAACTTACAAACCTAAACACTAAAACCTAAACCCTAAACCCTAAACCTTAAACTTTAAACACTAAAAACCCTAAACTTTAAAGCTTAAACACTAAACCCTAAAACCTAAAACTCACCTAAAACCCTAAACCCTAAACCCTAAAAAAACCTAAAACCAAAATAAAATAAAAATAAAACTCAACTAAAAAATAAACCTAAACCTAAACTTAAACTCAAACTAAAATAAAATACACTAACATAAAACCTAAAATAAATAAACTAAACTAAAATTAAAAAATATATACCTAAACCTTAAACCAAAAATAGAGTTTACTTAATTTAAAAAAAGAAACCCTAAACCCCAAATGCTAAACCCTAAACCCTAAACCCTAAACACTAAAACTAACCCTAAATGCTAAACCTATAACACTAAACCTACAACTCTAAACCATAAACCTTTAACCCTATACCCTAAACCTTATTCATAAACCATAAACCCTAAAAGCATAAACCCTAAAACCCTAAACCTAAACTCTAAACTAAATAAATAAAATAAACCTAAACCCCTAACCCTAAACTTATGAGGGATGTTTATGGGAACCGAGAAAAAGACACTGATCCGACTGCTTAATGAAACGTGTCTTTATAAAGAGACTTCTAATTATCTAAAGTTCTTGATTTGCTATGTGCTCATTTTTTATCATGTTGTCGTGTCTTATAAAACTTAGTGTGTACTTGGTTGATGAAATCAAAAGAAGAAGAATATTGAATTTGAATTTTCGAAAAAAAAAACAAACTAAACTAAAACCCTAAACCCTAAACCTAAACATTAAACCCTAAAATATAAACCCTAAACCTCTAAACCCAAAAAAAACCTAAACACTAAATGATCAAACTAAACCATATCCTAAACCCTAAACTAAATAAACCATAAACCTTAAACCTAAAAAAAACTAAACTAAACTAAACCTAAAATAAAATAAATATAAAATAAAAAAATAAAAAAAAAATATATAAATATAAATATAATATATATATATATATACATAAACATAAACATAAACCTAAAAAGAAAATAAAATAAAAAATAAAAACTTAAATAAAATTAAATAAATAAAAAACTAAACTGAACTAAAAATAAAAAACCTAAATAAAATAAAAACTAAACCTAAAATAAAAATTAAATAAACCTAAAATAATGTAAACTAAAAATTAAAAAAATAAAAATAATAACCCAAATCAAAAAATAAATAAAAACTAAATAAATAAAAAATAAACTAAATAAACCTAAGCATATAAGTTTACTTAATTTAAAAATAAAAAAATAAAAACAAAAAAACCCCTAACCTTAACCCCAAACCCTAAAACTAACCCTAAACCTACAACCCTAAACCTTAAGCCCTAAACACTAAACCAAAACCCTAAAACCAAAACCCAAAACCCAAAACCATAAACCCTAGACCAAACCAAACCCTAACCCCTAAAACCTACAACCCTAAACCCTCTACAGAGTGATACTCAGGCTATCCAAATTTCTCATCCTAACTCTAATACTGAAGAAGGAGATATCACCACTATCAAAACATTGACTGATACTGCTCATATTCTAGAAAACAAAAACCAATCCCTTTCCGATGGAGATACCTTGGATTCTGATAGACCTTTCCAAACTATTCTTAAAAAAAATCTTATAAAGCCAAAATGACTAATAATAATTTCACTAGAACCACACATTCTTCCCTTACACCTCATAAATAATTTTGTCCCTCTTCTTTTTTTCTTTTTTCCTTTCTATCTTTCTTTGACATTTTTATTATGTTGAATTTTCTTATTTGGAATATCCGGTTATGGGACACTCCTTCAATGTTAGAGCCTCGCCGCATAACATCAAACTTCTTGTTATTATTGAGCCTTTCATTAACCCTTCCAAAATTATCTGCTAGATCGCTTGGATTTCAAAATTTCTTCTTCAATCTTAATAATAAAATTTGTGTTTTTGGATAATTCAATCACCATTTCCATCATTGATGATCTTGATCAATTGATTAATGTCAAAATCTCTTTAGGTGACTTTTTTTCTTTAGGTTCCTTTATCTATGCCTCTTGTAATAGAGCCGGTAGGAACATCCTTTGGAACCATTTAAGAATGTTCACCTCCTCAGTTAACCTTCCCTAGTTGGTTGGGGGCGATTCCAACACTATCATTGCTTCTTCAAAAAAGAGGGGAGGATGTTCTCCTAACCTTCATTCCATGGAAGACTTCTCTAATATGATCCTAGATTGCACCGATTGACATTGGTTTTTCGTGGTCCGACACATGGCACAACTTCTAGACTTTGTTCTTGACAGATCCTCTTTAATTCTCTTTGGATTAATCAATGGCCTCTCTGTGAACATTTGAGCGTAACTTTGTCCGATCATGCCCCTCTTTGATCTCTATCAAAACTCCCCATTAACCCTCCTATTCCCTCATCTTTTCGCTTCCAAAATATGTGGACCCAACATGGTGATTTCACTAATGTTGTTTCCACTAACTGGATGGCTCCCGCTCACCGGATAATTTTGTTAAAGGCATGCGCTTTTTAAGCTCAAGAGGCTTAAACAAAACCTCCATTGGTGGAACAAACATATTTTTAAATATCTTTTGCCAATCTTAAAGCTATGGAACAAGTGGTTTGTTCACTTGAAGAGGTGCCTTAACCCACCCCGAAGCTTGAAGAGTTGAGCGCCAAAGATAGTTTGATTAATTACCAAAATATGGAAGAAACCTATTGGCGTCAAAAAGCCGCTAGCAAACACATTGCTGATGGTGAAAAACACTAGGTACTTCCATGCTATTTGTAATAAATGGAAAGCTCTAAACTTGATTAAGAAAATTAAAAACCCTAATGGTGGCTGGATAACTGATAATAATGAAATCAAGGATTCTCATTCATCACTTTCAAAATTTATTAAATTCTAATCCTTCATTAGAAACCCCCTCCAACACCCATCTTATCTCTTCTATGATTACCAATGAGGATAACCATTTGCTCACTATGCGTCCCTCAGAAGCGGAGATTAGTAGTACTCTCAATAGCATGAACAATGATTCTGTTGCTGGCCCTGATGGTTTCACGACTCATTTCTTCCAACATTGTTGGCCTTTTATTAAATCTGATCTTGTTAATGCTGTTATTGATTTCTTTGATGGCAGCTCCATTCCCAGATATTTTTTGAGTACCTCTATTGTCCTTATTCCCAAAACCATCAATCTAATCCTTTAGACCTAGTCTTTGTTTTTTTCAAAAACTAATTGCTAAACTTATTAATAATAGATTAGCTTCATAAAATCATCTCCCCTAACCAAATTTTCATTAAAAATAGAGCCATTAATATTCTCCTCGCCAAGAGGTTCATGACATTGATGTTCCTTCCAGGAGGTAATATGCTTTTCAAACTGGATATCTCTAAAGCCTTTGACAACCTCTCGTGGGATTTCCTTTTCCAAATCTTGCATTTGTTTGGTTTCTCTGATCATTTTATCTGTCTTATAAAAAGTTGTATCACTAACATCTGGTTTTCTATCATTCTAAATGGTGAGTCCCTTGGTTTCTTTTCTTGAGCCATGGTTTCCGCTACACCTTTCTCCTTCTCTTTTATCATTGTCGCCGAATATCTTTCAAGCCTCAATGACCTTTTCATCAAAAAACCTAACATGGCTTTTAAAACTCATGGTGGTTTCCCTATTTCTCATCTTAGCTTTGCAGATGATTTTATAATCTTCTATAATGCCTCTCTTCAACATGTTAAAAATATTAAGAGTCTCTTAAATGATTTTGGCAAAGTTAGTGGTCTCTTCCTTAATGACAAAAAATGCTTTATTCCTCACAAGATTCCTCTCAATAGATTGAATCAAATCTCCGAATTACTAATTTTAAGCAAAGTCAACTTCCCATTAATTATCTCGGGCTCTTTTAAAGGCGAAAGATCTCATCTTTTGATGACCTTATTCAAAAAATTTCTAATAAAATTTGGTTTGGGAATTTCATTTACTCTCTTTTGGTGGTAGTAACCTTGATTAAGAGCACTCTTAATTCCATGCCTTTATATCTCATCCAAACCATTGTGCCGACCATCTCTAGCATCAACAGAATTGAGCGTCTCTTAAATAAATTTTTCTGGGGCTCCAATACCTCTTCTAAAAAAATGCACTAGACCTCTTGGTTTAAAAGTTATGGCACTTTTGATGAAGGTGGTCTTGGTTGTAAATCCATAAAAGAAGCTATCAATGCCTTTTCCTATAAACTCGGTGGAATTTTAGAGTAATCAGCTAATTTCATGATAGCTAAATATTGCCGGTAAGCACCCCTCATTTGTCCCTTTAAGTCGGGTGACTCTGTGTGGAAAAGACTTTGTTCTCAAATGGGATGCCAATTTTTTTGGGGCATCAACTCGGTGCCTCTTTCTTTGGCAAGATAACGGAGTGGTTGTTGTTCCATGGATGACTTACTCTACACCCACCATTTATTATTAAGTAAATTCTTTCTGACATAACACTAAGTGGAACAATAGTAAGCTTGCTGATTTTATCCCTTCTACTTTCTGGAATATGGTTACTACTATTCCTATCACTCCTCAAAATCAAGATCATATTCTCTTTAAGCTCTCTCATAATGGTGATTTCAACCTCAAAAATGTGTGGCTCCACATTAAAGATACTCATGATTCCTCCTATGTATTCTCTAAACTTTGGAATAATAATATCCCTATTTCTTATTCTGTTCTTACTTGGCATACTCTAAAAAATTTTATCCTTGTGGATTCCTTGTTGTGGGGTAAAGGGTTTCATATACCCTCTAAATGCCAATGTTGTTTTCATATTGAGAATGTTAATCATGTCTTTGTTAATGAGGTCATTGCTTCTAAACTTTGGATTTGGTATGATGATCTTTTTAACACTATAAATTTCAATGGCTCTCTTACTTTATATCAACTTCTTGAAACTTATTTTGATAATACTATTAAAGGTCACATTAAAGTTATCATTGCTATCACTCTTATCTGGTTCATATGGATGGACCGAAATGATGCAAAACACTGTGGGATTCCTATGAACCATGTGAGGATTATTTCTAGAACTAAAAACAAAATTTGTGACTTGTTTAAAGCCAATCTCATTCATTACAAACATTTCAAAGGTCAAATTTGTGGCCAATAAACTGGCATAAATTTGCCGAATCAACCTTCTCGAAAATGACAAGATTGTCTATTGGAAAAAACCTCTTGATCATATTATTAAAATCAATACTGATGGCTCTGTCTCTCATAATGGTTCTGGTTGTGGTGGCATTTTTAGGAATTCTAAGGGTATAGTTCTATGTGCTTTTGCTTATCCCCTTATTTCCTGCACTGTTTCTTTTTCTAAACTTATGGCAGTCTTCAAAGCTCTTGAGATTTGTCTCCAAAATGGTTGGATCAATATTTGGATCGAAGTGGATGCCGCTCTCATTGATCTCTTGACTTCCACTAAGATGAGCAAAGACTAATTGTACTACCTCCTCAAGCAAACTAGATCTCTTCTTTCCCAACTGAATTTTAACATCACTCATGTTTGGCATGAAGGAAATGCTTGTGCTGACTACCTTGCCAACCTGGGTGCTAGATCCAATGGTATCATCTTCTTTGATCAACACACCTTACCCAAACACTTGTGTAATGGTTAACCGGACAATTCGGGTTACCTTATCTTAACTTAATCAATTCATTTGATGTTTTTTATCCATTCATCTTTTTTCGCTTGCTTTTACTTTTTGGTTCTCATTCCTTTTGTACCTTTTGTGGATGTTTAACATAGAGGATGTTAGTGTCATGCTTTGGTGTTTTAATAGCTCCTCCTTCATTAGGAGGCTCACTGCTTTTGGCATTTACATTAATAATGTTGAGCTATGTGCATATGGATATTCAGCATAGGAATTATGTTGAGCTATGTGTCAGCTGCTATTGGTTTTATATCCCCAATCCTACTTGGGTTTCTTATACCAATGTGCATTCCTAATCCTAGGAGGCTTAATCTTTGTCGGATGGAGATTTTATTTTATGGGTTTAGCTACTCCCATGTGGGGGGTTTCTTTCTTTTCTCCCACCTGCTATGGCTATTTTTTCCAGGTTTTCTTACAGGCTGCTGCTGACCTCCTTACACCTTATGATAGACCTATTATTGGGCAAAACTTAGATATTACTTCTTGGCTATCATTATATGCTTCTTTCACTTTGTTTGGGTGGAATCTCAGGCATTTTGCTATTTTTCGACTATTTTTTTTTGTCCCGGATGGAGTTTATTGATAGTTTCCCGCTTTACCCGTGATATCCTTTCGGTGGATGTTTCGAGATTGAGGCTTTGGTCAAGTTCTTTACCGCTTTTGTCCAAGATCAATTGTTTTTTCTGTTGTTTCACATTCCCTGCAGAAATGGTTTTTCTTGTTGGCTCTCTTTTAGTTTTACCGTGTTTACCCCTTTTCGCTTTTCTTCGCTCTTGTTGCTAATACTTGGGATCTTGGTATTCCCCGCAATTTTCACTCTTTATGCTATGATGGGAACATGCAAATCTTGAAGATCATTCTCCTCTCGCTTGAATTTAATCAATGGTTTATCTTATATGCATAACTTGGTTATTGGCCAACCTATTGGTTATTACTGTCATTATCCTTGGCAATACTGGGTTAATGTGACTAATCAACCTGCTACTGAACGTTTTGCTCTGTATGTGTCTTACTAGATTGGTTTGTGGTGGGGAACTATTCATTACCTATCCCTCCTACCGCTACCTTTTCCTCATCCCTACGGTTTTATATGTAGCTGTGAGTTGGGGTTTTCTATCTTCTATTTTAATTATTTTAATCCAAAGTAGATCTATGAGCACCAATTGATTGCAACTTTCCTTATTGCTTATTTTGCTATTTGTGATATTATTTGCTTTCTAATGGGTGTATTAACTATAATAATGTCCCCATTTTTGATTTTGGATTTCTATTTTCCTTGTCCAAAGAAGATGCTAACATCTGGATTGCTGTTTGTCTTCCTTGCTATTGTTTTCTCTCCCTATGCTATGATGGGAACATGCTATACTTAAAGATCTTTTTTCTATTATGGAAGTTAATCAATGGTTTATCTTATATGCATAATTATTATTGGCCAACCTACCGGTTATTATTGTCATTATCCTTGGCGAGTTGGATTAAGGTGATTAAGCACCTCTATCGACCGATCAATGTCACTTACCGGATTGGCTTGTGGTGGGATTCTATTCATTATCTATCCCTCACTTTCTTTATATATGTTTTGGGTGGCTCTGCCGCCTTGTTGGTCTTAGCTATCTTGTTTGTTGAACCGATTAACTCTCTTCTTGCCGTCTCGGGTTTTGTTTATTTTGTTCAGCATGTTCTTGATTGCTTGGTGGACTTGTTTTGATCCCCCTGATTGGTTTATTATATGCTTATCATCAGATTTCATTGGTCTATCTTATCTGTTGCTATTTTTTTCATCTTTTTTTTGATAAACTTGCATCTGCTGCACTGTTTATATTGGATGGGTGGCATTATGGCATGCTAGCTACTTTTTGTTGTTTTGATTGTTTCTTGTCTTGGAGATTTCCTGCCTTGGTTTATCAGGACACCTATGTTGGCTCCATCTTTGTTGGTTTGGATTTTGGGTCCTTTGTTCACAAGCGGTTTACGTCCTTCTGTTCGATGATGGTTTTGGAGATTTTGTCGAGTTGCTACCTTCAAGATAAATGTTTTTATGCTCTATTTGGTTATTAACTCGCCATATCTACTCGATTGAGGTTTTATGGCCAACTTGCATCCTTTCTCTTCAATGTTCTTTGTCTTCACTATTGCTGTCTTGGCTATTTTTTGCCTTGGTTATCCGCTGTCCTATTTTTTTTGGATTCTAATGTTGATACTAATTTCAATCCTCTTGTTCACTTTTCTTCTGGTGTGTTTCATTGTTGCATTAGCTATTTTGCTGTTGGGGTTGGCTTTCTAAATGTTTGTTTATGCCCTGCTGTTCATCTCATTGTAATCTACATTACCTTGTCTCTATTCTATCGGTTGATTAGGTTTGTGCGGTTTATGCACTTTATTCGAAGAGTGGTATTATGGACGATTCGCCTTTTTTATCTTGTTCTCTTAGTTTTTTTTTTTTGAGTGAATTTTGGCCCTGTATCGCTATGGGAGTAGCTCCTTGTCTTTACTTGGTGCTATTTTTGGTTGGTTGCGGTCCATTTCGTGTTGAGCTATCTTGCCTTCCTTTAATTGTTTTCTCCAATTCGATATGGATATTAAAAGGGGTTGTTTCTTGCCCACGAAAGTTTCATTTATATATCATATGATTGGGAAGGTGTTAATTATAAGCTCATTGACTTGATTAGCGATTTTGTTGTCTCATCTGTATTTTCTTGTGGAGGGATTATATCTTTGGTTTGCTTTATTACTTGGATATCCCTTCTCATGAGGCTCACGCTAAGATGACCAATTCTCTTATGTTTATATATTCTCATGTCGATGACTATATTGATGATACTTTACTTGAATGGGACACCTTATCATTCGACTCTTTGCAATTTCCTCTCTATTTTAGATATGATTTTGTTTAGGATTGTGTAATAAAGCTCACAAGACTATCAACAATGTTACCTCCTCACAGTTTGTTGGCTATGATGGTCTGATGATTTCACTCCCTTTTGGTTTTAGTAGCTCATGTGTAACCCTTCTCGTTTGGATGCTCATATTTGCATCTTCCCTAACTTGGTGTGACTGAGCCTGAGCCTTCTTTATCAAATTTCATTACTATCGCTCTCAGATTATATTATTTCCATTTATCTTTTTGTCTGTATTACCTTACCTGTCCTAATCTCTCTCTCATTGTAATTTTGCAGGTGATTCTCTCTTGTTCTCTTACTGGTTTGCTCCATACTACCATGCACTCTCACATCCTTCAGAGCATTGGTCTTAATCTTCCTTTAGCTTTCCATGTTAATCATCTTGTATCTTTTGATTGCTTTATTGTCTTCTTTTGCTTTTGGATGTACTTAGATAGGATTTACTCTTAGGTGATTGTAGCTCTTTGAGCAGTAGTTTTGGAGTTTACCCCCTTTAAGGACCTTGTAACCCTTTTTTTGTGGCAATAAAATACCCCCACATGGGATTTTCCCAAAAAAAAAAAAAACCCTAAACCCTCTACCCTAAACCCCAACCCCTAAACGCTAAACCCTAAAACCTAAACCCTATGCCTTAAATGCTAAAACCCTAAAAACTTAAACCTAAACTAATAAAACATAAAAATAAAATAAATAAATATAAAATTAAAATAAAATAAAATAAAACCTATAAAACCTAAACCTAAACCTAAACCTAAAAATAAAAATAAAATAAAATATATAATTTAAAGTAAAATAAAATAAATAAAAACCTTAACTAAACTAAAAATTAAAATAAACCTAAAAATAAAAAACCTAAATTAAATAAAACTCAACCTAAAATAAAAAAGATAAATCCAAAATAAAATAAAATAAAAACAAAATAAAAACCTAAACCTAAAATGAACTTAAAAATTTAACCTAAAAATAAATAAAAAAATAAAACCTAAATTGTGAACTAAAAAAAAACTAAACCTAAAAAAATAAAATAAAATAAACCTAAACCTAAACTAAAATAAACTAAACAAAAAAAAATAAAACCTAAACCTAACCTAAAATAAACTAAAACTAAACCTAAACTAAATATAATATAATGAACTAAAATAAGACCTAAACCTAAAATAAAATAAAATCTAAACATGAAAATAAAATAAAACTAAAACTAAACTAAAGAATAAACATAAACCTAAACCTAAACCTAAAAAAATAAACTAAAAAAATAATCCTAAAATAAATAAAGTAAACTAAATAAAAATAAAAAATTAACCTAAATAAAAATTAAAAATAAAATAAATTAAAATAAATTAAAAATAAACTAAATAAACCTAAACCTAAGGGTTTACTTATTTAAAAAAAAACTAAAAAAACCCTAAACCCTAAAACTAACCCTAAACCCTAAACCAACAACCCTAAACCCTAAACCTAAAACCTAAACTCACTAAACTCTAACCTAAATCTAAATCCTAAAATACCCACTCCCTAATCCTAAAGAACCACAAACCATTAAAACCCCAAACCTCATAAACTAAGCTAAACCCTGCCAAAAACTTGAGCCACCTGTGGATCCTAAACCCTACCACTAAACCCTGTTCTAAATCTAAATTGACCTAAACCTAAACCTAAACCCCAAACCCTAAAAAACCTGTAAAAACATATCCTAAATCTTAAACCCTAAATCCTAAAGCATAAACACCTAAAAACCTAAACTAAATAAAACCTAAAAAAATGGTTAAAAATACTAAACCCTAAAATGTTAAAATCTAAAACCTAAACCTAAACTAAATAAAACCTAAAAAAAAATAAATAAATAAAACTAAACCTAAATAACATAATAAATTAAATTAAATAAAAACTTAAATTAAAACCTAAACCTAAACATAAACCTAAACCTAAAATTAAAATAAAATAAAAAATATAAATTTTAAAAAATAAAAACCTAAATTAAAATAAAAATTAAAATAAACATAAAATTTGAAAACCTAAATAAAATAAGAAATGAATAAAATAAAACAAATAAAATAAAAAACTAAAAAAAATCTAAACCTAAAAATATAAAAAATTAAGCCTAAAATAAATAAAAATAAAACCTAAAAGAACTAGAAAAAAACCTAACCTTAAAAAAATAAATAAAACCAAAAGTTAAACTTAAAATAAACTAAACCTAAATCGTAAACTAAATAAAATAAAATATACTAAAAATAAACCAAAACCTAAACTAAAAAATAAAACCTAAAAATAAACCTAAAATAAAAACTTAAAACTTAAACCCAAATATATAAAATGAAAACCTAAACCTAATCCTAAAAATAAAAAATAAAATCTAAACATAAAATATAAATAAAATAAAACTAAACTTAAAATAAATATAAACTTAAACATAAACTTAAATAAACTAAACAAATAAACATAAAATTAATAAACAAAACTATAATACAAAATTAACCTAAATAAAAATAAAAAGTAAAATAAACTAAAATAAATAAAAAATAAACTTAATAAACCTAAATATAATATTTACTTATTAAAAGAAACTAAAAAACTCTTAAACCCTAAACCCTAAACCCTCAATCCTAAACCCTAAATCCTAAACCCTAAACCCTAAATTCACTAAACAGGCCCTAAACCTAAATCCTCCAGGCCCTCTACCATAACTCCATAAGTGACTAAATGCTAAACCCTGGGCCTAAAAGGCTAACCCTAACCTAACCTGAAACCCAGGCCAAAAATGCTAAAAACCCAAAACTGACCCTAAACTAAACCTAAAAAACCCACCAAAAAAAGGCCAAAAAGCTAAACCCTGAAGCTGACTCCTAAATTGACTACACTCCTAAACTCTGACCCTAACATTCCCAACCCCAGGCCTTAAATCAAACCCAACCAAAACCCTATTTTAACCCTAAACTATAAATCTTAAACCCTAAACACAAAAAAAAACTAAACCTAAATTAAAAAAATCTAAAAAAATAATAATTTAAAAACATAAACCTTAAAAACCTAAAAACCTAAACCTAAACTAAATAATACCAAAATTAAATAATTAGAAACTTAAACCAAAATAAAATAAAAAGAAAATAAAATAAAACTTAAATTAAAACATCTGACTAAAGATAAAATAAAATAAACTTATAAAAATAAAATAAAATAAATTAATAATAACCTAAACTAAACTAAAAAATAAAATAAACCTTAGAATTAAAACTAATATAAAATAAAACCTAAATGTAAGAAATAAAATAAAATTATATTATAATAAACCTAAAATAAACATAAAATAAAATAAAATTAAAACTAAATAAAAACATAAACCTAATAATAAAACCTAAAAATAAATGCAAAATAAAACATTAACCCTAAACTATAAAGAAAGCCTAAACCTAAAATAAAAATATAACAAACTAAATAAAATAAACTAAACCTAAACAAAAATAAATTAAAGTAAAATATATAAAACTTAAACCTAAACTAAATAAAATAAAATAAACTAAAAATAAACCAAAGTCTAAACAAAATAATAAAACCTAAAAATAAACGTAAAATAAAAATCTAAAACCTGGACCTAAAAAAATAAAATAAAAACCTAAACCAAAACTTAAAAATAAAAAATTAACCATAAACCTAAAAAATAAAATAAAAATAAAACCCAACAAAAAAAGTAAACCTAAACCTAAGAAATAAACTAAAATAAAATACCAAAACTAAAATAAATTAACAAAGTAATAAAAAATTAAATTTAAACATAAATAAAAATAAAAAATAAAATAAACTAAAATTAATAAAAATATACTAAAAACCAAAACCAATCTTTGCTTATTTTAATTAAAATCTAAACCCTAAACCCCTAAAGCCAAAACCCTAAAACCCTAAACCCTAAAGCCTAAAATACCTTAAACCTAAAATAACCCTAACCCAAAATGTAAACTAAAACTCTAACCCTAAACCATAAAACCTAAACCCTAAAAACACAAAAACCTAAACCTAAACTAAACAAAACCTAAAAGTAAAATAAAAAAAATATATCTAAACCTAAATAAAATAAAAAAAATAAAAAGTAAATCAAAACCTAAACTTAAAAATAAAATAAATAAATAAAATATAATAATAAAATGAAAAACTAAACTAAAATAAAATAAACCTAAGAATAAAATCATAAATAAAATGAAACTAAACATAAATTAAAGTAAAATAAACTTAAAAATGAAATAACTAAAATAAAAACCAAAACCTAAAAACAAAAAAAATAAAACTAAACCCTAAAAAAAAACCTAAACTTAAAATAAAAATTAAATTAACAAAATAAAATTCACCTAAACCTAAAATAAAATAAATTAGACTAAAGTAAATAAAACATAAACCTAAACCTAAACCTAAACCTAAAACTAAACTTAAACTAAATAAAATAAAATAAGATAAAAATAAACCTAAACAAAAAAATAAAATTGAAAAATAAATCTAAAATATTAACCTAAAACCTAATCCTATAAAAATAAATAAATACATAAACCTGAACCTAAATCAAAAAAGATAAACTAAAATAAATAACCTAAACTAAAATAAATTAACCTAAAATAAATAAACTAAACTAAATAAAAATAAAAAATAAAATAAACTAATATAAATAAAAATAAACTAAATAAACCTAAACCTACCCTTTACTTAATTTAAAAAAAAACCATAAATCTAAATCCAAAACCCTAAACCCTAACCCTAAACCATAAACCCTAAAAGCATAAAAACTCTAAACAAAGCTAAACCCCAAACCTAAACCCTACCTAAACTGAACCATAAACTCTGACCCTGGCCCTAACCTAACCATAAACCCTAAACCCAAAAAAATAAACCCTAAACTCTAAATGTGACCTAACACCACCCACTCTAAACCCTAAACCCTAAACCTAAACCTACTCTAAACCCTCCCCAACCCTAAACCAATAGTAAACCCTAAAGTGACCCTAACAAAACCCACCCTAAAGCTAAACTCTAAAACCTAAACCCTAAACTCAAACTGACTACCATAAATCTACCTTCAAAACCCTAAACTCTAAAGCCTAAACACTAAAGCCTAAACCCTAACCCTAAACCCTAAACCTTAAACTATAACCATAAACTTTAAACTCCAAACCCTAAACCTAAACCTAAAGTAACTAAATAAATTAAATAATAAACCATAAACCTTAAAACCAAATAAGCTTAAACATAAATAAAAACGTAAAGAATGGGTAGAACCTTGATGGTAGGAACATCACCATCAACTAGGCTTAGTCTAGATCTAGCATTGGAGGAGAAGGCCAAGGAGGTGGTTATCGCAATGGTGGCAGGGGATCTAAAGATGTTGATGGATATGGAGGTGGTGGTCAAAGCAACAGTGGTTATGGAAGCGAGAGGAGCGATGGAGGTTTCAACTGTGGTTATGGTGGAGGGAGAGATCAGGGATATGATGGTGGATCCTACTACTTAAGAGGCTGGGGTGGTTCTGATGGGAACTGGAGAAATTGAAGAATACCCAATCTGATCTACTACTTATGGAACTATGTGTTTACAATAGACATAATTCTAGTTATCTTGGATTTTTGATTTACTCTATGTGTTCTCATTTTATATCTATGTCATCGCTTATGTCTTAAAAAACTTAATGTGTTATTTGGTTGATGAAATAAAAAAGCATAAATGTTCAATCTGAATTTGTTCTCTATTAAGAAAAAAAAACCAAAAAACCTAAAGTCTAAACACCCCCCTTGTTTCCACTCATACATACACAAAAATGAGTTGGAGATTTTTGAAGAAAACTTACAGCTCTTGTGATCTTGATCGTTGGATCCCCTCCAATCAATGTCTTGAATGTGAGGGATCTTATTGGAGTTGATCCGAGCTCAGGTAAGCTTAGATCATGTGAGCAATGGCAGACGACTTAATTCTCCCTTACTCACATGATGTTAGGTCAGGCACCGTCCATTTTGCATGATCAGAATGGATGATCGTGATTAGATCTGCTAGATCGATCTGATTTAATCCTATTAAGTTATGGAATTAATCATAGTCATCCAATCATAGATTGGATGACAGATGAGAAAGTTCATCCACCGCCATGTAGGCACTGAGTCAGATAAGTTTTAAGTAGCCAATCCTAGAGCCATGTGGAATTCATGCCACATCAGTGCGTCACATGGCGTCAATAGGATTAGGCTTTAATTATGCTTAATTAATCATTTTTAATGGCTAAAACTTTGAAAATAATACAAAATCATAAATAAATCAAAAAATAAAAATAAATACTCATTTTAAAGGTATTTTAGAGGAGAATTAATTAAAAATAATCTTAACTAATTTTGAATAGTAATTAAGATTTAATTATAAAATTAATTAGCTTATTACTTGAGAAATTAATCTCAAATTTTGTTTGTTAAATTTAATGGGATAACCTCTACCTCCCATGATTTTCTTGGGATTTATTGCTCACTTAATTAGAAAAATTAACTAATTAAACCTTAACTACTTTGTTAAGTTAATTAATATTAAATTAAAACCAAGAATAGTAATAAATTGATCAATTTAGTTTATTAATCATTGTTCAATAATAAGTGAACTAAGGAATAGGGTTGGGACACCTTTCCCTAAGTTCATTTCACCATTTTTAAAATGGAATTAATTTAGGTTTAACTAATTAATTAAATCACTTAATCAAATTGAAATCATAATCACATTAGACCTTAATTAATTAAATCATGGGGTAGATTTTTAGGTGTTTAATAACCTAAAGAGTTTAATGAAATTATGGTTAGTCTACATGTGTGGGAAAACAATAAGAGTAATTAATTAAGTCCTTTAA
Organism: Cymbidium sinense; assembly: GCA_021442155.1. Classification (NCBI taxonomy): domain Eukaryota; kingdom Viridiplantae; phylum Streptophyta; class Magnoliopsida; order Asparagales; family Orchidaceae; genus Cymbidium; species Cymbidium sinense. Next base: position 109,827 of record JAKCPB010000262.1, on the reverse strand, counting down.
TCTAATTAACTATTAATCATGAGCCAATTGCATTAGACCCCTTTTATCTCTTAGGATCATTACAAGTTTATTTTCCAAGCATATCATGTTGGCTCATAATTATTTAGTTAATTACTTTAAGGTGAATTAGGTAAGGGTAATTAATTCATCTAATTAACAGTTCAACTAAATTAACCCATAAAATCAACTTAATTACATATCCTTAAATTAAATTAAATCACTAATCTGGGAATGTGTTTAAAGCAATAAGTGATGATTTCTCTTATCCTCTTTAAATCAAATCCAATCTAAAACATAATTAAAAAAGAAGCTTTGGTTTGCTTTAAATAATCTTATTTGATTTGATTATCTTTAAGAACTAGTTTGGTTGAATGAATCACATGCTTATATTTAATTTTCTTCTTTCCAATCATGTTAAATTTGTTATGTCATTTGATTATCCATATTTTCAAAATCAAGTAAAATAAAATTGATTTCCTTTATGTAAGCATGCATGTGAGGATTTAATTTAATATATGTGTGGCCATTATCACTATTAAATCCAAATGTATTTTTCAAAAGCTTATAAATGAATAATAATGTCTTATGATGATAGTTATAAATAAATAAGAAATGCATGTGCTTATAGCTTAAGTGTATGAATGTTGAGTTCTCTTTCCTCTATTCATGTGTTAATTTATAAGACTGAATGGTAATGGGTATATAGTCTGGACATCTCGGGAACACAAGGCTTTAGCTAGCCCCTAGAAGGTCATTTGATTACCTCACTTCCCTAGTTTGTTACTTAGATGATGAAATCGAAAAGAAGAAATGTTGAATATGAATTTGTTCTTTATTAAAAAAAAACCAAAATCATAAAATCCTAAACTAAAATCTAAATCCTAAATCCAAAACCCTAAAACCTACAACCCTAAACCTTAAACACAAAATGTCAAACCCTAAATCATAAACCCTAAACCCTAAACACTAAATCATAAACCCTAAAAACCTAATGACCAAAACTTAAACTAAATAAAACCTAAATATAAAATAAATAAAAAACCTAAACCTAAATAAAATAAAATAAATAAAATAAAATAAAAACCAAAACTAAAACCTAAACCTAAAGCTAAAAATAAAAAAATAAAAAAAACTAAATAAAAAAAATTTCTAAACTAAATAAAGAATTAAAATAAACCTAAGAATAAAAAATAAAAATAAAATTAAAACTAAATGTAAAATAAAAATAAAATAAACATAAAATAAAATAAAATAAAAACCTAAACCTAAAAAAATAAACCAAAAAATAAATAAAAAATAAATCCCAAACTCTAAACTAAAAAATACCTAAAAATAAAATAAAAAATAAAATAAACAAAATAATATAAACCTAAAACTAAATTAAAATAAACTAAACTAAAATAAATAAAACCTAAACCAAAAACTAAAATAAACAAAACCTAAACCTAAACCTAAACAAAATAAAATAAAATAAACTAAAAATAAACATAAACCTAAACAAAAAATTAAAACCTAAAAATAAACCTAAAATAAAAACATAAAACCTAAAACTAAAAAAAATAAAATAAAACTCTAAACTTAAACCTAAATATAAAAAATAAAAATTAAACTTAAAAAATAAAACAAAAATAAAGCTCAACTAAAAAATAAACCAAAATCTAAACCTAAACTAAAAAAATAAACTAAAATATAAAACCTAAGCTAAAATAAATAAACCTAAAATAAATAAACTAAACTAAATAAAAATAAAAGGTAAACATAAATAAAAATAAAAAATAAAGTAAACTAAAATAAATAATAAATAAACTAAATATACTAAATAAACTAAAACATACAGGTTTACTTAATTTAAACAAAAAAAACATTAAACCTTAAATCCTATACACTAAACCCTAAACCTACAACCCTAAACCGAAAACCCAAAACACTCAACCCTAAACAACCCTAAACCCTAAACCTTAACCATAAACCATAAACCCTAAAAGCATAATCCCTAAAACCCTAAAGCCTTACCCTAAACCCTAAACTCTAAACCTCAAACCGGAAACCATAAACCTAAGCCTAAAGTAACTAAATAGATTAATAAATAAACTGAAGCTATAAAACCTAATAAACCTAAACATAAACCTTAACCCTAAGAAAGGGAAATGAGTAAACATCAGATCAACTAGGCTATCTTCGCCTGTTTAAACCTAAACCTATCAGCTTACCTAATTAAATTAAAACTCCTAAACCCTAAACACTGAACTCTAAATCCTAAACTGTAAACCCTAAACCCTAAACTATAAAACTAACCCTAAACCCTAAACAATAAACTTACAACTCTAAACCTATGACCCTAAGCCTACCCAAACCCTAAAAAGCCTAAATAGTAAACCCTAAACCCTAAACAGTAAACCCTAAACCCTAACCCTAACCTTAAACCCTAAACTCTAAACCCCAAACCCTAAACCCTAAAACCCTAAAACCCTAAACCCTAAACACTAAACCCTACATTAAACCAAAACCTTAAACACTAAAAACCCTAAACCCTAAACCCTAAAGCCTAAAGCCTAAAGCCTAAACCCTAAAGTAACCCTCAAAAAACTCTAAACCAAACCCTAATCCTCCCTCTCACTGGCTCCCTCTGATTTTGAGTTCCTGTGGATTGGTGGTTCTAGGGTAATTGGGCTTCTCGTGCTTCTCTCTGGCCATTTTGGGCTCCATACGTGACATCCACGGATTAGAGCAATGGCGAGGCTCGGTCTCTGAATCCTCGTCACTTCTCGATCTGGCACCGACTTTTCTCGACTCTCTGGGTTTTGGATTGATTACTTTATTGTTAAATCGTTCAAAGATGCTTTATCTTGTAAGATCCCTAGCTCGAATGCTTCGGTTAATCTCATTTCAAGATCTTATCGTGGATTGCCGGCATAATGTGTTGGTCGGATGTTGAGAAACTTGCTAAGCCCTTGAGTTCGCTTTGGTGGGTAAATTCTCCCTTAGATGCCCGACTCTTGATAATATTCACTCTTTCTTTCATAGTTTAAAATTATCGGGTACTTTCACTATCGGGCTGATCAATCCCCATCACATTCTTATTCAACTCTCAAATGACTTAGATTATTCGCGGGTTTTCGCTCGTCATTCTTATTTTGTGCATAATTGTAATATGCGGCTTTTGAAATGGTCGCCCCTTTTTGATGTCAAAGAGGAATCTCCCATTGTCCCTCTTTGGCTTGCTTTTCCTAACATGCGCATACATTATGTCACTCATCAAGTTTTGTTTCTGTTGGCGGCCTTTTGGTAGGCCTCTCCAAATAAACCAAACGACCACTAGATCTAGGCCATCCGTATTTCGTATTTCGTTGAGATAGACATCACAAAAAATATCCCAAAGAGGTTTGGATTGGCTCCAAAAATTTGGATATAGTCAAAAATTCAATTTCAAAATTTTTTGTCTTTGCACTCCTGCAAGATTCACGACGACCACTCGAGAATGCTTTGTGCTTCATCCTAATCTTAGAAAAATTTACCACAAATAAGACTACCATTAATGGGGGAAAACCACTACTCTAGCATATGTGCCTAAAGATACTCAAAAGAACCTCTCCTCCCTACACCTCCCTTGATCTAGTGGAAAACACTCTAACCTTGGTACTAAAACATCCATTGAGAGGTGTGAGATACCGATTTACCTATCCTCACCCTTGTAATAATCTGGTTTCCCGATAGCTCTTTGCTTCAATTAAATCCTACTAAAATTTGAATGGTAGCCTTATATTGGACATTAAACAATTTGAATGGGAATCATATAATGGACCAAAAAATGATGACCCTATGATAACATATTGAGAAAGATATTTGTATTACGAATGGTGCCAAAACTTTCCCCATCTATTTCCCTTAGTGATAATCAATTGAACCCAATTTCTCACACTCTATCGATCGGAAGAAGGTGAAATCCCTCTTCTAGAACTTTGATAGATTCTTCTACTATTCGAACCCAAAATCAATCCCTTTCGATGGAGATAATTTGGATTCGATAGACCCTTTCAAATTGTTAAAACAAAAAAATCCTACAAAGCAAAATTTTCTAATAATAACTTCACTAGAACCACTCGCTCTTCTTCCACCACACAAGTAATGTGTCATCATTTCTCTCCTCTCTTTCCTTTCTTTTATCTTTTTCCCTTTTGGTTGTCCCCTTATGATTAATTTTCTTATTTGGAATATCCGGTTGTGGGTCTCTTCTTCCAATGGTGTCGAGTCTTTATGCTCATAATATCAAGTTACTTGTTCTTACTAAACCTTTCATTAATTCTTCTAAGATTGCTTTTGTCGCTAGATCCCTTGGTTTTCATAATTTCTTCTTCAATCTTAATAATAAAATTTGGTGCTTTTGGCACAACTCCATTACCATTTCCATCATTGATGATCTTGACCAATTGGTTAATGTCAAAATCTCTTTAGGTGACTTATCAACTTTTGGCTCTTTTATCTATGCTTCTTGTAATAGAGCTGGTAGGAACATCCTTTGGAATCACTTATGCCCTTCCTTGGCTAACCTTCCTGGTTGGTTGGAGGTGGTTTCAATACTATCATAGCTAGTTCGAAAAGAAGGGGAGGATGTTCTCCTAACCTTCATTCCATTGAGGACTTCTCAAATATGATCCTTGATTGCAATCTGATCGACATTGGTTTCACTGGGTCTAACTTCACGTGGCACAACTCTAGACTTTGGCAGCATCTTGATAAGACCCTCTTTAATTCACTTTGGATCAATCAGTGGCCTACTACCATTGTTGAGCATTTGAGTAGAACTTTGTCTGACCATGCTCCTCTTTTGATTTCCTTCAAAATCCCCCCTAACCCGTCTACTCCTCTCCTTTCGATTTCAAAATATGTGGACCCAACATAGTGAATTCACCAATGTTGCTCTCACTAATTGGATGGCCCCTGTTTTCCCGGATAATTCTATTAAAGGTATGACTCGTCTTTGGCTTAAGCTCAAAAGACTTAAGCAAAATCTCAATTGGTGGAACAAACACATTTTCAAAAACCTTTTCACAAATCTTAAAGCTATGGAACAAGAAGTTTGTTCTCTTGAAGAGGCTGTCTCAACTTATCCCAGTAAACTTGAGGAGTTGAACATTGCCAAGGATAACTTGGTTAATTATCAAAACATGGAAGAAACCTATTGGCGTCAAAAAGCCGCAAGCAAGCATATTGCTGATGGTGACAGAAACACCAGGTATTTTCATGCCATTTGTAATAAATGAAGAGCCTTAAACTCGATCAAGAAAATTAAGAACTCTAACGGTGAATGGATAATCGATAACAATGATATTAAGGATTCTATCATACATCATTTCCAAACTTTATTAAATTCTAATCCGTTGCTGGGCACTTTATCAAACACTCATCTTATCCCTTCTATGATTAATAGTGAGGATAATCATTTACTCACTATGTGTCCTTCTGAAGAGGAGATTAGTACCACTCTTAAGAACATGAACACTGACTCTGTTGCTAGCCCTGATGGCTATACGACCCACTTCTTTCAGCATTGTTGGCCTTTTATTAAAACTGATTTAGTTGATGCTATTATTGATTTCTTTGATGGCAATCCTATTCCCAAATACTTTTCAAGCACTTCTATTATCCTTATTTCCAAAACTAACAATCCTGAATCTTGGGGCAATTTTAGACCGATTAGTCTTTGCACCTTTTTCAAAACTATTGCTAAATTAATAAATAATAGACTTAGCCCTTTGCTTCCTAAAATCATCTCCCCAAATCAAACTGGTTTTGTTAAACACAAAGCAATATCGAATAATATTCTTCTTGCTCAAGAGAAAGTTCATGACATTGATGTCCCCTCTAGAGGAGGCAACATCTTATTCAAACTGGACAACGCTAAAGCCTTCGACAATCTCTCATGGGATTTTCTCTTTCAAATCCTGAATTTGTTTGGTTTTTCTGATAGTTTTATCCGGATTATAAAAGGTGTATCACAATGCGGTTTTGATTATCTTGAATGGTGAGTCCATAGGTTTCTTTCCTTCTAGCCATGGTTTGAGGCAAGGTGACCCACTATCACCTTCTCTTTTTATCATCGTTATTGAATACCTGTCAAGGAGCCTTAACGATCTCTTCGCTAATAATCCTAATATGTCTTTTAAAACTCATGGAGGCTTCCTTATTTCTCATCTTAGCTTTGCAGATGATTTCATTATCTTCTGCAATGGCTCCCTTCAACATGTAAAAACCATTAAAAACCTTCTCAATGATTTTGGTAAAGTTAGTGGCCTTTTTCTTAATGAAGGAAAATGCTTTTATTCCTTCAACCAAGATTCCTTCTAATAGACTTAACAAATATCGAATTACTAATTTTAAGCAAAATCAACTCCCTCTTACTTACCTTGGGGCTCCACTTTTTAAAGGCCAAAAAAGATCACACCTTTTTGATGATCTAATTCAGAAAATTTCAAACAAAATTTCAGTTTGGGAATTTCATTTACTCTCTTTCGGTGGTAGGCTTACCTTGATCAAGAGCACCCTAAATTCCATGCCTATATACCTTCTTCAAACCATTGTGCCTACCACCTCTACCATCAATAGAATTGAGCGTCTCTTAAATAAATTCTTCTAGGGAACCAATACCTCCTCTAAAAGAATGCACTGGTCATCTTGGTCTAAAAGTTGTGGTACTCTTGAAGAGGGAGGTCTGGGATGTAAATCCATCAAAGAAGTTATCAATGCCTTCTCCTACAAACTTTGGTGGAATTTTAGGAGCAAAAATAATCTTTGGGCGAATTTCATGATTTCTAAATATTGCCAAGGTAAACATCCTCTCATTTGTCCCTTTAAATCGGGTGATTCTCCTGTGTGGAGAAGACTTTGTTCTGTCAAATGGGATGTAGAATCCTTAATTTTTTGGGGCATAAACTCTGGCAATTCCTTCTTTTGGCAAGACAACTGGAGTGGTTGTGGATCCATTGATGATTTACTCTACACTCACTCCACTTCCGCTATTAGAGTTAATTCATTCTAGCATAACCACAAGTGGAACACTAGTAAGATTACTGATTCTATTCCTTCCACTTTCCTAAATATGATTACTAATATTCCTATCACTCTTAACAATCATGATCAGATTATCTTTAAGCTATCTCATAATGGGGATTTCAACCTTAAAAATGTGTGGCTTCACACTAAAGACACTCAGGATTCTTCTATTGTGTTCTCCAAAATTTGGAATAACAATATCCCATCTTCTTACTCTATTCTGACTTGGCGTATCTTAAAAAACTTTATTCCTGTTGACTCATTGTTGTGGGGTAAAGGATTTTACTTACCCTCTAAATGTCAATGTTGTTCCCATATTGAGAATGTTAACCATGTTTTTGTTAATGGGGCTATTGCCTCCAAAATTTGGATTTGGTTTGATGATCTATTCAACACTGTCAATTTTAATTGTTCTTTTACTATATACCAACTTTTTGAAGTTTACTTTGACAATGCAATTAAAGGTCATATTAAAATCATAATCTCCATTACTCTTATTTGGTTCATATGGATGGACGAAATGATGCTAAACATTGGGATTCTATGAATCACATGAGGATTATAGAACTAAAACAAAATTTGTGACTTGTTTAAAGCCAACTTAATTCATCACAAACATTTTAAAGGCAGAAATCTAGCCAATAAAGCGGGCCTCATCCTTCCGACCAGTCTTACTATCAAAATGATAGAATGGTTTTGGAAAAACCTCTTGATCATATTATTAAAATTATCCGACTCTGTCTCTCATAATGGCTCTGGTTGTGGAGGCATTTTCAGGGATTCTAAGGGTATAGTCCTATGTGCATTTGCTTATCCCCTTATTTCCAGCACTGTCCCTTATACTGAGCTTATTTCATAAATCTCTTGAAATTTGTCTTCAAAATGGCTGGCTCAATATTTGGATAGAGGTGGATGCTCTTCTCTAGATTGACCTTTTGACTTCTACCAATATGAGCGCTTGTTTGTACTACCTCCTCAAGCAAATTAGGACTCTTCTCTCTCAGCTGAATTCTACCATCACTCATGTTTGGCATGAAGGTAACGCCTGTGCTGATTACCTTGCTAATCTGGGTGCGAGATTAGATAGTATCATCTTCTTTGATCAATTTACATTACCCAAATACTTGCGGGGTCTGGTAAACTTGGACAATTCTGGGCTTCCTTACCTCAGAATCTAATTCTCCTCTTCGCCTCCCTTTTTTTCTAGTTTTCTGTTTCCTTGTGTTCTTTATGGATACTCCTCATAGATATCATTGCTGTCTTGTGCTCTTTGCCATGACTTGCTGTATTTACCCCTTCTCCTTTAGTTGGAAGATTTCTATTTTTGGCATTTTCAATATTATGGGGCAGATGTTGAACTATATGCACATCAATCTCTTGAATTGGAACCCAGTTGAGCCTTGTGTTACCTATTACTGGTTTTATAACTGTAATCCCACTTTAGACTTTAATTTCATTGATTCTAAACCGAGAGAATTAACCATTGATGGAGGAAGTTATCTGTTTTGATGGGCTTTGATTTTAGTACTAACTTCTTTAACCGTTTTTTTCTCACGACAATATGGCTTGGATTGCTACTATATGTTGCTCTAGCAGATTAGTGTGCATTATGCTGGTTGCAATTTTTATTTTGATGATTATAGTATTTCTTTGGCTGATGCTTACATTCCTTGGGACTCTTTCCTCCTTAAAGGCCTAATTCATAAAGGTTTCAACACTTATGCTGAAAGGATTTTGGTTGCTTTGGGCGGACTCTATCTGATTGTCCTTATATAATGCCTAACCTCGATGCTTTCTGCAAGGGAAGAAATTGTAATACGGTCTCTTTTAATGGTTATTTTGGTCTGAAATCCTTGTACTAGAGTGGATTGGGTTTAATTAATTTTTGGGTTTTGGAGGTTTGCTGCCATGGTTATTTGTTGGTTTGTTTGTTGATTTCATTTTTTCATCCATTTGGGTTCAGGCTGCTGCAGATTTTTTCTGCTGCTGCTTTTCCCAATTTTTCTCCTACTTTTTTTTTCCATCTTGCCTACTACTGTCTTAGCAAGTTCTGGTTTTGGACCTTTATTATCTTAAAATTCCTGCTTGGTAATGATGTCTCTACTTAGAATCATCCTCTTATTTTATATTCTTGTGGCTTACAATGTTGCATTAGTTGCTCTGATGGGAGTGACTTTCGATTGCGGTATTTATTTTGGGCTGCTCATTTCGGTGGTCATGAATCATATTTATAGTCATTGTTTATATTATAATTTTGCATCTATTGGGTTTGTGCTGTTACCTTCTTGGATTGGAGTGTCATTTCTATTTTGAGAGGTACTGTAGTCTGATGTTGCCTGTTGTTGTTTTAATATTTTGGATGTTTATGGATTTGGTTTATCTGATTAATTTAGGCTCTGTAACCTGCTATAGTATCCCTTTAGTGTTGTTGTATTGTGCATCAACGTACTAATCAACTGTTCTACTTGATCTTAACCTATGGTTTGTATACTCTCAATGATTGTTATTATGGCAACCTATGGGGTATTTCTCCAAGGATTGTGGGTTGAATTGGGATATTGTTGCTGCTGTTATGAATGTTTCTTATGTGGTAGCTTTTCTAATTTTCACTGATCGGATTTGTCTCTGCTGGGGTGCTGACATTATCTTTTATCTCTTAATCTGCTGCGGTACTTTAATCTACTATAATTTCTATGGTAATTTAGGCTGGGATTTTGTTGATTTACCTTTCACTGGCTGGTTTCTTTATCTTGATTGCATGAGGTTGCTTTGTTTGGCTTGGTTCAATGCTTCACTTCAATTGTTATGGTCCCTCATCACTTTGATCTATTAATGGGATTCTGCAATGTTGGCTCCATCACATTTGCTACTGTATTCTCTTGATATGGTGATGATATTGTCGATTAGGTGTGTTTGTAATCCACTCAATCAGACCTTTTACAATTGGCTGCTATCTGTCAAACTTGTAGCTATTGTTTTGATTATACTGGATGAGTGGCATCATGGCAAGCTAACGATTTTGCTATTTTGGTTGGCTCTTGTCTTGGAGATTTACCTTTTTGTTTTACCTTGTCACCTCAGTTGGCTCTTTCTTTGTTGGTTGTAGAATTTGGTCTCATGCCGAAAATTCTACATTCTGCCACGATGGTGAGGGTTTTGGTGATTCTGTCGATTTTCCTTTAGGATAACTATTTTTTATGCTTTATTTATTTGTTTATCTATTATTGCCATGTCTACTCTGATTGAGGAGTTTTATGGCCAATTTGCTGTATCTTCCTATCTTGGATGTTGGTGCCAATGTTGTATTAGATGTTTGGCTGTTGGGGTTGGCTTTCTGATTGCCCATGCAATTTATCTCCTATTTTTTCTGATCTGCATCACCTTCTACCTCATTTTTGGTTGGTGCGGTCTTATGGCGATTTATTTTGAAAGAATGGTTTTATGGCGTTTAGTCCCTTCTATCTTGGATGTTGTTGCCTTTTTGTCTTATTCTCATTGATTGTTGATCCGGATTATCGAATTGGCCACGAATCGCTATTGAGTGCTCTAACTATTTTTTGGTGCTTATTTTGGTTGGTTGCGGTTCATTCCCTGTTGAGCTATCTTTGTCTTCCTTTATAGCTTTCGGACATTAATAAGGGATTATTTCACGGGTTGTTTTTTACCGAAAGATTCATTTACATATGTGATTGGGATGGTGTTAATTATAGGCTCATTGACTTATTTAACGGGTTTTTTGACAAGTTGTCTCCTCTGTAATTTTCTTATGGAGGGATTATATCTTGAACTAATTTCTTTCGAATATGGCTATTCATGAGATTACGCTAAGATGGCTCACTCACTTATGTTTATGTATTCTCATGTCAAGATGGCTATATTGATGATAATTTTCTTGAATGAGACTCCTTATCCTTCACTCTTAGCAATTACCTATATATTTTAGATATGATTTTCTTAGGTTTGCGGGTAATAAAGCTCACAAGAATATCAACAATTGCTACCTTCTAATAGGTTTGTTGGCTATGATGGCTGTGATGATCTCACTCCCTATTGGTTCGGTAGTAGCTCATGTGATGTAACCCTTCTGTTGAAGTTTGGATGCTGATACTTGCATCTGCCCTAACAGGATGTGATTGAGCCTGAGCCTTCTCTATCACAATTCCTTACTAACATCATCATATTATGTTTTCCTCTAACTTTTGTCTGTATTAGCTTTCTAATCTCCATCTTATTATAACTTTGCAGGTGATTCTCTCTCCTTCTTTTGCAGTGCTCCAGTTATCATGCATTCCCACATCCTCCGAGCATTGGCTTTAATCTTACTTTGCTTATTATGTTAATCATCTTGTATCTTTTGATTGTTTTATGCTTTCTTTTACTCTTGGATGTACTTAGATAGATTTACTCCTTAAGCTAATGTAGCTCTTTGAGGTTCTGGGTTTATCCCCTTTTGGGACCTTGTAACCCTCTTTTTTTGTGTAATAAAATACCCAAATGGGGCTTCCCTAAACCCTAAAGTAACCCTAAATTCTAAGCTAACCCTAAACCCTAAAACCCTAAACCCTAAGCACTAAACCCTAAACCATAATCCTTAAAACCCTAACCCCTAAACCCTAAACCCTAAACCCTAAACCTAACACTAAAACCTAAAATCAAAAACCCAAAACGTAAACCTAAAACCATAAAACCTAAACCCTAAACTAAAACTTGAACCCTAAACCTAAAACTTAACCCTAAACCCTAAACCCTAAAATATTCAACACTAAACCCTAAGCACCATACCTTTAAAACCAGAAACTTAAACCTGGACTAAATAAAACCTAAAATTTAAATAAATTAAAAGAGCTAAACCTAAATAAAATAAAATAAAATAAAAACCTAAACCTAAACCTACATATAAAATAAATTAAACTAATAAAAAAACTAAAATAAAATAAATAAAAATTTAAACTAAACTAAAAAAATAAAATAAACCTAAGAATAATAAACCTAAAATAAAATAAAAACTAAATGCAAATTTAAAATAAAATAAACCTTAAATAAAATAAAATAAAAACTAAATAAAACCTAAACTTAAATAAATAAACCTTAAAATAAAACATAAACCCTAAACTAAAAAAAAAACCTAAACCTAAAATAAAAATAAAATGAAGAAAATAAAATAAACCTAAACCTAAACTAAAATAAACTAAACTAAAATAAATAAAACCAAAACTTAAACCTAAACTAAATTTTAAATAAAAAATAAAATAAAAATAAACCTAATGTTAAACTAAAAAATAAAACCTAAAAATAAACCTAAAAGAAAAACCTAAAATCTAAACCTAAAAAAATAAAATAAAAACCTAAACCTGAACTTAAAAATAAAAAATAAAACCTAAACCTAAAAAATAAAATAAGAGTAAAACACAACTAAAAATAAACCTAAACCTAAAAAAGAAACTAAAATAAAAGGCCTAAACTAAAATAAATAAACCTAAAACAAATAAATAAAACAAATATATAAACCTAAAACAAATAAACTAAAACAAATATATAAACCAAAATAAAAATATATAAAAAAATAAACTAAAATAAATAAAAAATAAACTAAATCAACCTAAACTTATCGGTTTAGTTAATTTTAAAAATAAAACCTTAAACCGTAAATCCTAAACCCTGAACTAAAATCCTAAACCTTAAACATATAATCCTTAACCCTAAACACTAAACCTTAAACCCTAAACCCTAACCCTAAAGCCTATACCGTAAATGCATAAATTTTAAATCCTAAACCCTCAACCCTAAACCTTAAACCCTAAACCCTAAACCCTAACCCTAAACCCTAAACCCTAAACCCTAAACCATAAACCCTAAACCCCAAACCCTAAACCTAAAGTAACTAAATAAATTAAAAAATCCTAAACCTTAAAACCTAATAAACCTAAACCTAAACTTAAACCCTAAGAATGTGTAGAACCTTGACAGCATGAACATCTTCATCATGCAGGCTCAGTCTAAATCTGGAGGTGGAGTCGATGGCGGATGCGACAGTTATCACAGTGGTGGTGGGGGATCTAGAGATGCTGGTGGTCATAATAGTGGTTGTTATGGAGGCAGGAGGAGTGACATAGGTTATAGTTGTGGTGGTGGCAGAGGGTGAGATCGAGGATATGATGGGGGATCCCATTACTCGAGAAGCCGGGGTGGTTTTGATGGGAACTAGAGAAATTGAAGAATGACTGATCTGATCTATTGCATATAGAATTGTGTCTTTATAGAAGAGACATTTCTAGTTATCCTGGGCTTTTCATTTGCTCCATGCGTGCTCATTTTTTATCTATGAATCACTTATCTCTTAGAAAACTTAATGTGTTCGATGATAAAATCAAAAAAAAGAAATTTTGAATTTGAATTTGTTCTCTTTTAAAAAAAAACCATAAACCATAAACCCTAAAGTAAAACCTGAACCCTAAACCTAAAAATTAAACCATAAACCCTAAACCCTGAAAAGCCAAAACTCTAAACCCTTAACCCAAAAACACAAACTAAACACTAAAAGCCAAACCTAAACCCTAAGCTAAACCTAAAACTAAAGCCATAAACCCTAAAACCCTAAAAACCTAAACCCCTAAAACCTAAAAACCTAAATTAAAACCAAAATGTAAACCTAAAAAAATAAAAATAAAAAATAAAAACCAAAACTAAACTAAAAAATAAAATAAACCTAAAAATAAAAAACCTAAATGTATAATAAAAATAAAATAAATCTAGAATAAAATGAAGTAAAAACTATATAAAAACCTAAAATTAAACAATAAACCTAAAAATAAAACCAAAAAATAAATAAAAAATAAAACATAAAAAACCTAAACCTAAAATAAAAATAATTTAAACCTAAACCTAAAATTAAATAAACTAAATTAGAATAAATAAATGTAAACCTAAACCTAAAATAAAATAAACCTAAACCTAAACCGAAACTAAATAAGATAAAAAAAACTAAAATAAACCTAAAACTAAACTAAAATATAAATCCTAAAATTAAACATAAAAACTACACCTAAAAAAATAAAATAAAAAATTAAACCTAAACCTAAAAAATAAAAATAAACCTAAACCTAAAAAATAAAATAAAAATAAAACTAAACTAAAAGAAACATAAACCAAAATATGAAAATAAACTAAAATGAAAAACCTAATCCAAAATAAATAAACATAAAGTAATTAAACTAAACTAAATAAAAAAATAAACCTAACCAAAACCTACCAAAAAATAATTAAAAAAAACCTAAACCCTAAACCCTAAACCCTAAACACTATTCTAAACCCTAAAACTAACCATAACCTACAACTCAAAAGCGTGATCCCCAAAATGCCCTAAACCATAATCTCTAAAGTAACCCTAACCCTACCCACCCTAACCTAAACCCTTCACCCTAATCCTACCCACATTACTCAAAAACTAACCCTACCAACCTACCCCTAAACCCTAAACATTAAAGTAACCCAAAGACCTAAAAGCTAAACTTCTAAACTAAATTAAACATAAAATGATAAAACTTAAACCAAAATAAAATAATAAAATAAAAACATAAACTAAAACCAAAACTTAAACTTAAACATAAACCTAAACCTAAAAACAAAATAAAATAAAAAATAAAAACTAAAATAAAATAAATAAATAAAATAAAACTAAAGTAAAAATAAAACCTAAATAAAAAATTAAACCTAAAATAAAATAAAATAAACTTAAAATAAAATAAAATAAAAAATAAATAAAAATCTAAATAAAAATAAAAAAAATAAAAATAAAATAAATTAAAATAAACAAAATAAATTAAACTTACCAGTTTACTTAATTTTAAAAATAATAAATAAATAAAAAACCTAACCATAAACCCTTAAAATAAACCTATCTAACCCTAAAGCCTAAAAACCCTAAAACCCTACCAAAACCCTAAACCCTAAACCCTAAACCTTCTAAAAAATCCTACAACACTAAACCCTAATCCCTAAACCCCAAACCCTAAACCCTAAACCCTAAACCCTAAAAACCTAAAAACCTAAACCTAAACTAAATTAAACCTAAAAATAAAATAAATAAAAAAATTTAAAGTTAAATAAAATAAAATAAAATAAAAACCTAAACAAAAACCTATACTTAAACCAAAACCTAAAACTAAACCTAAAAGTAAAATAATAGAAAAAAACTAAAATAAAATAAAATAAATAAAAACCTAAACTAAGCTAAAAAATAAAATAAACCTAAAAATAAAAATAAACCTAAATAAAATAAAAATAAAAGAAACCTAAAATAAAATAAAATAATAACTAAATAAAAACCTAAACCTAAAAAATAAACCTCAACATAAATTGAAAATAAAACCTAAACCATAAACTAAAAAAAAACCTAAACCTAAAATAAAGAAAATAAAGATAAACATAAACCTAAACTAAAATAAAGTAAACTAAAATAAATAAAACCTAAACCTAAACCTACCCTAAACCTAAAACTAAATGATAAACCTACTGCTTTCTAAGTAAAAGCTAAATTAAACCCTAAATCTAAACCCTAAACTAACCTAAAGTTTAAATCTAAACCTACTAAACCTAAACTAAACCCAAGACCCTAAAATAAAAAAAATAAATAAAATAAAAAATAAAACTAAAAAAGAATCCTAAACCTTAAACCATAAACCCTAAATCTCCAACCCTAAACCCTAAAACCCTAAATCCTAAACCCTAAACCCTAAACCTTAAACCCCAAACTCCAAACCCTAAAAAACCCTAAACCCTAAACCCTAACTATAAACTCTAAACCCTAAAAGCATAATCGCTAAAACCCTAAACTCTAAAGCCTTACCCTAAAGCCTAAACCTTAAACCCCAAACCCTAAACCTAAGCCTAAAGTAAATAAAAAAATTAAGAAATAAATAAAAACCATAAAACCTAATAAACCTAAACCTAAACCATTACCCTAAGAATGGGAAGAACATTGATGAAAGGAACATCACCTTCGACTAGGCTCAGTCTATATCTGGCTGGTGGATATGGATGTGGTGGTCAGAGCAGTGGTGGTTATGGAGGTGGGAGGAGCGATGGAGGTTACAGCCATGGTGGTGGCTGCGAGAGAGAGTGGGGATGTGATGGTGGATCCCACTACTTGAGAGGTCGGGGTAGTTCTAATGGGAACTGGAGAAACTGAAGAATGATCCGATCTCTTGTTTATGGAACTGTGTCTTTATAGTAGAGACAATTATTATTATCTAGGGTTTTTGATTTGCCCTATGCGTACTCATTTCTTATCTAAGTTGCAACTTATGCCCTAAAAAACTTGGTGTGTTACTTGGCTGATGAAATCAAAAATAAGATACGTTGAATCTAGATTTATTCTTTATTAAAATATATAAATAAAAAAACCAAAAACTAAAAACTCTAAATCCTAAATTAAATCCTGAACCCTAAACCTAAACCATTAACCCTAAACCATAAAAACTCTAAACCTTAAACCCTAAACCCTAAAATATTAAACCCTAAACCCTAAACCCTAAACCCTAAACCCTATACCCTAAACCCCGAACCTTAAACCCTAAACCCTAAACCCTAAACTTAACCCTAAACCTTAAAAAGCTAAAAACCTAAACCTAATCTAAAGAAAACCTAAAAATAAAATAAATTAAAAAAGCTATACCAAAAAATAAGAAAATAATAAAATAAAATATAAACATAAACAAAAAACCTAAACCTAAATATAAACCTAAAAACAAAATAAAATAAAAAATAAAAACTAAATAAAATAAAATAAATAAAACCTAAACTAAAATAGAAAATAAAAAACCTAAATAAATTAAAAACTAAACCTAAAAAAGCCCAAAAATAAAATAATAAACTAAGTAAAAACCTAAACCCTAAACTAAAAACACCTAAGCCCTAAACTACAAATAAAATAAACCAAAACCTAAACTAAAATAAACTAAACTAAAATAATAAAACTTAAACATAAACCTAAAATAAACTAAACCTAAAAGTAAACCTAAACTAAATAAATAAAAATAAACTAAAAATAAACCTAAACCTAAATTAAAAAATAAAACCTAAAAATAAACCTAAAATAAAAACCTAAAATAAAAACATTAAAAAATAAAATTAAAATATAAACCTAAACCTAAAACTATAAAAATAAAATCTAAACCAAAAAAATAAAATGAAAATAAAACTAAACTAAAAATACACCTAAACCTAAACCTAAACCTAAAATATAAACTAAAATAAAAATCCTAAACTAAAATAAATAAAATAAATAAATTAAACAAAACTAAGTAAAAATAAAAAAAAACCTTAATAAAAATAAAAAATAAAATGAACTAAAATAAAAAAATAAATAAACTAAATAAACCTAAACCTACCAGTTTACTTAATTTTTTTAAACAAACCCTAACCTATAACCTAAATAAACCCTAAATAAACCTAAACCTCTAAAACCCTAAATGATAATCCCTAAACCCTAAAACCCTACAACCTAAACCTTAATCCCTAAACCCTAAACCCTAAACACTAAACTCTAAACCTTAATGCCTACAAGCCTAAACCCTAAACCCTAAATCCCAAACCCTAAACCCTAAACCCTAAACCCTAAAGACTAAATCGTAAACCCTAAACCCTAAAAAACCTAAAACCTAAACCTAATTAAATAAAACCTAAAATAAATAAATAAAAATATCTAAACTTAAATAACAAACCTAATAATAAAACCTTAAAATAAATGAAAATAAACTTAAACCTAAACTAAAATAAACTATACTGATATTAATTAAACCTAAACCTAAACCTAAACCAAAACTAAAAAATAAAACCTAAAAATAAACCTAAAAGGAATACCTAAAAACTAAACCTATAACCCCAAACATACAACCATAAACCCTAAAAAATTATAAACCCTAAACTAACCCTAAACCTTAAACCTTAAAACCCAAAACCCTAATCCCTAAAACCTAAACCCTAAAACCTAAAACCAACAAATAAATCTTAAAATAAATAAATAAAAAAAAGAAACTTAAATAAATAAAATAATAAAGAAAAGCTAAACTAAATTTAAACTTAAACCTAAAAATAAAATAAAATAAAAGATAAAAACTAAACTATAATAAAATAAATAAAAACCTAAACTAACTAAAAAATTAAATAAACCTAAAAATAAAAAATCTAAATAAAATAAAACCCAAATGTAAAATAAAATAAAATAAACCTACAATAAATATAATAAAAACTAAATTTAAACCTAAATCTAAAAAGCAAACCTAAAAATAAAAACTAAAAATAGAAAAATACCTAAACCCTAAAATAAAATATAAAAACATAAACCTAAAATAAACAAAATAAATTAAACTTAAACCTAAACTAAAATAAATTTAAACTAAAATAAATAAAGCCTAAACTTAAACATAAAATAAACTAAACCTATACCATAAACTAAATAAAATAAAATAAATAAAAAGTAAACCTAAACCAAAATAAAATGTAAAATATAATAAAAAAAAACATAAACTACAAAATAAAATAAAACCTAACCTAAACATAAACCTAAACCTAAAAATAAAATAAAATAAACTAAACTATAAACTTAAACTAAATGCCTGTAAAAAACAAACTAAAATAAAAATCCTGAACTAAAATAAATAAAGTAAACTGAATGAAAAATGAAATAAACCTAAACAAAAATAAAAAAAAACTAAACTAAATAAACCTGAAACTACTAGATTAAATTTTTTTTTAAGAAAAAAACCCCTAAGCCCTAAACCCTAAACCCTAAACCCGAAACCCTAAATACAAACCAGTGACCCAAAACCCTAAACCATAAACCTTAAACCTGACCCCACCTACAATCCTAAATCATAAACCCTAAAACCATAAACCCTAACCCCTAAACTAACCTTAAACTCTAAACCCTAAATGATAAAACCCTACTATATACTAACTAAACCTAAAGTTAAACTAAATCCCTAAACCCCAAAACCCAAATTCTAAATTAACCCTAAACCCTAAACCATAAACTTAAAATCTTAAACTAAAGCTGACCATAAACCAAACCATAAACTAACCTAGCTAAAACCCAGATCTAAACCCACCCAAACCCTAAGGCCTAAACACTAAACCCTAAACCCTAAACTTTGAAACCCTAAACACTAAAACCCTAAAACTTAAACCCTAAACCCTAAAACTTAAAAACCTAAAAACCTAAACCTAAAATAAATAAAACCTAAAAATAAAATAAACAAAAAAACCTTTACCTAAATAAAATAAAATAAATTAAACCTAAAAATAAAACCTAAAACTAAACTTAAAAATGAAAAAAAAAAAAACTAAACTATAATAAATCAAATAAAAACCTAAACTAAATTAAAAAATAAGATAAACCTAAATAAAATAAAAACTAAACTTAAAATAAAAATAAATAAACATACAATAAAATAAAAGAAAAACTAAATAAAAAACTAAACCTAGAAAATAAACTTAAAAATATAACCTAAAAAGGAAATAAAAAATAAAACTTAAACCCTAAACTAAAAAAACCTAAACCTACAATAAAAATAAAATAAAATAAACTTAAAAACCTAAACTAAAATATGTAAAATCTAAACCTAAACCTAAAATAAACTAAACCTAAAGCTAAAGCTAAACTAAATAAAAAAAAATTAACCTAAATCTAAACTAAAAAATAAAACCTAAAAATAAGCATAAAATAAAAACCTAAAACCGAAACCTAAACAATAATACAAACCTAAACCTTAACCTAAAAATAAAAAATAAAACCTAAGCCTAAATAAAGTAAAAAATTAAACTCAATTAAAAAATAAACTAAAATAAAATACCCAAACTAAAATAAATAAACAAAACTAAATAAAAAAATAAACTTAAATAAAATTAAAAGATAATCTAAACTAAAAGAAATCAAAAATAAACTAAATATGCTAAATAAACCTAAACCTACTCATTTACTTAATTTAAAAATAAAACCTTCAATCCTAAATCCTAAACCCTAAACCTATAAACCTAAACCCTAAACACTAACCCTACACCCTAAAAAACCCTACACCCTATACCTTGAAAGTATAAACCCTAAAATCCTAAACACTAAACCCTAAACCAAAACCCTTAAATCTAAACCCAAACCCTAAACCTCCTCAATTAAATTAAAAATAAACCTAAACCATAAAACCTAATAAACCTAAACCTAAACCCTAAGAATGGACATAACCTTGACGTAGGAACATCACCATCAAATATGCTAAGTGTAGATTTGGCAGTGGAGGCGAAGGTGGAGGTAGCTGTTATCGTAGTGGTGGTGTGCGAGCTAGAGGAGTTGGTGGTCAGCGCAGTGGTGGCTATGGAGGCGGGAGGAGCGACGGAGGTTACAACCATGGTGGTGGTGGTGGGAGAGAGCAAGGATATGATGGTGGATCCTGCTACTAAAGAGGCCAGTGTGGTTCTAATGGGAAATAGGGAAACTGAAGAATGACCAATCCAATCTAATGTTTATGGAACTATGTCTTCATATTAGAGATGGTTCTAGTTATCTATGGTTTTTGATTTGCTCTATGCATGCTCATTTTGTATCTATGTCGTCACTTGTGTCTTAAAAAACTTGGAGTGTTACTTGTTAAAGAAAAACCAAAACCTCTAAAACTAAAACTAAATCCTGAACCCTAAACCTAAAACCTAAACCCAAAGCCCTAAACCCTAAACCCTAAAAACCATAAACTCTAAATCTTAAACCTTAAACCATGAACTCTAAAAAACTCTAAACCCTAAACCTTAAAACCCTAAACTCTAAATCCTAAACCTTAAACCATAAAACCTAAACCGTAAACCCTTAACCCTAAACCCTAAACCCTAAACCCTAAGCCCTCAACTCTAAACCACAAACACTAAAACCTAAAGTAAACCTAAACCCTAAACCCTAAAAAGCTAAAATCCTAAACCTAAACTAAATAAAACCTAAAAATAAAATAAATAAAAAGCATAAACAAAAATAAAATAAAATCAGAACATAAACTAAAACCTAAACCTTAACCTTGACCTTAACCTAAAACTAATCCCAAAACTAAAAAGAGAATAAAATAAAAAATAATAACTAAACTAAACTAAAATAAATAAAAACCAAAACTAAACAAAAAAATTAAAACCTAAATAAAATAAAAAATAAACTTAAAATAAAAATAAATAAACCTAAAATAAAATAAAATAAAGACTAAGTAAAAACCTAAACCTAAAAAATAAACCAAAAAATAAAACTTAAACACTAAATTGAAAAAAACTAAACCTAAAATAAAAATGAAATAAACCTAAACCTAAACCTAAACTAAAATTAATAAAGCCAAAACTTAGACCTAAACTAATGTAAACCTAAACCTAAAGCTAAACTAAATAAATTAAAATAAACTAAAAATAAACCTAAACCTAAACTAAAAAAATAAGACCTAAAAATAAACCAAAAATAAAAACCTAAAACTTAAGCATAAACAAATAAAATAAAAACTTAAACCTAAACCAATAAATAAATATAAAACCTAAACTTAAACCTAAACCTAAAAAAAACTAAAAAAAAACCTAAACTAAAATAAATTAACCTAAAATAAGAAAACTAAATAAAATAAAAATAAAAATAAGCCTAAATAAAGATAAAAATAAAGTAAACTAAAATAAATAATAAATAAACTAAATAAACCTAAACCTATAAGTTTATTTAATTTTAAAAAATTTAAAAACTAAAAAAGACCCTAACCCTACCTTAAACCCTAAACCCTAAACCTAAACCCTAAATCTAAACATTGACCCCTAAAATCATAAACCCTAAACCCTAAACCCTAAAAACCTAAACCTAAATTAAATAAAACCTAAAAATAAATTAAATAAAAAAACCTAAACCTAAATAAAATAATAAAATAAAATAAAGTAAAAACCTAAATTAAAACTTGAACCTAAACCTAAACCTAACCCTAAACTTATAAATAAAATTAAATTTAAAATAAAAATTAAACTAAAATAAAATATATTAAAACCTTCACTAAACTAAAAAAAGAAAATAAATCTAAAAACCTAAGTAAAATATAACTAAATGTAAAATAAAAATAAAATAAAACAAAATTGAAATAGAATAAAAACTAAATAAAAACCTAAACTTAAAAAATAAACCTACAAATAAAACCTAAAAATAAATAAATAATAAACCCTAAACCCTAAAAAAAACCTTAACCTAAAATAAACAAAATAAAATAAACCAAAACCTAAACTAAAATAAACTAAACTAAAATAAATAAAACCTAAACCTAAACAAAAATAAATTAAACCCAATAAACTAATAAAATAAATTAAACTAAAATAAACCTAAACCTAAAATAAATATAAAACATAAAATAAACTTAAATAAAACCTAAACCTAAACCTAAAAAAATAAAATAAAAACTTAAACCTAAACCTAAAAAATAAAATAAAAAAAAATAAACCTAAACTAAAAAATAAAATAAAAATAAAACTAAACTAAAAAATAATCATAAACACAAACCTAAACTAAAAACCTAAACTAAAAGAAATAATCCTAAAATAAATAAACTAAACTAAAACAAATAAAAAAATTATAAATAAAATAAAAAATAAAATAACCTAAATAAAAAATAACTAAATAAACAAATAAACTTAAACCTACTTACTTATTAAAAAAAATCCTAAACTAAATCCTAAAAAAACCTAAAACCCTAAAATTAACCCTTAACCCTAAACCCTAAACCCTAAACATACAACCCTAATCAATCCTAAAAACCTAAACCTAAAACTAAACCCTAAACCCTAAACCCTAAACCTAAAATCCTATACCCTAAACCCTAAACCCTAAACCTTAAAACCCTAAACCCGAAACCCTAAACCCTAAACACTAAAACCTATAACCGTAAACCCTAATCCCCAAACCATAAACCATAAACCTTAAACCCTAAACTAAACCCTAAACTAACCCTAAACCCTATGAATTGACTTGATGGAAGAAACATCATAACTAAATAAAAGGTGAATGCATAATCATGGTGGTGGATCAAAGTGGATATACTAGTGGTGATTAAGGCAGGAGCAGGTTACAATCAGTGGTGGTGGAGGGAGAGATCGGATATGATGGTGGATTCGCTATTTAAGAGTGAGTAGTTCTAATAATGAAAATAGAAGAACTAATCGACTCTTATGGAATTATGTCTTTATATTAATAATTCTACTTATCTATTTTGATTTCTAATTTTATTTATGTCAATAAAATGCTACTTAAGAAATAAAAAAAAAAGAAATGTTGAATCTAAATTTATTCTCTATTAAAAAAAAACTTTAAACACCTAAACTAAAACTTAAACCTAAAACCTAAAACCTAAACACTAAACCCTAAACCTAAACCCTAAACCCTAAACTAAACCCTAAACCCTAATAAATAAACCTAAACCTAAACTAAACCTACACCTAAAAGCTAAAAACTTAAATCTAAATAAAATAAACCTAAAAATAAAATAATATATAAAATAACCTAAATGAAATAAAAAAAAAATAAAATAAAATAAAAACATAAACTAAAACTTAAATCTAAACCTAAATAAGAAATAAAAAACTTAAATAAAATAAAAACTAAGCCTAAAATAAAATATAATAAGCCTAAAATATAATAAAATAAAAACTAAATAAATACCTAAAGGAAAAAAAGAAACTTAAAAAGAAAAAATAAAATAAACCTAAACTAAAATAAATAACCTAAACTAAATAGAAATATAAAATATAACTAAATAAAAATAAAAAACAAAATAAACTCAAAGAAATAAAAAATAAACTAAATAAATAAATATAAACCTACCTATTTACTTAATTTAATAACCTAAATGCTAAATCCTAAAAACCCTAAACTAAACTAAAACTCTAAACCTAAAAACTAAACCCTAAACCTAAACTAAACCCTAAATCCTAAATTAAACCCTAAACCATAAACCTAAACATAAACACTAAACCTAAAACCTAAACCCTAAACCCTAAACCTAAACCTAAACCCTATAACCCCAAACCCTAAACCTAAACCCTAAACCCTAAACCCTAACTAAACTTAAAAAACCTAAACCCTATAACCTAAAATAAACTAAACCTAAGAATGGGCTAAAACATCAACATCATCAACTAGGCCTAGATCTCGGTGGAGGTAAGAGGTGGGATCGCAGGGTGGTGGGGATCTAGGAGTGGTGGATGGAGGTGGTGGTTGGAGCAGTGGTGGTAGGAGCGACAAAGGTTATAGATGTTATGGGGGAGGAGGAAGAGATCGATGATATGATGGAGGATCCCGCTACTCGAGAGGCGGGGTGGTTCTATGGGAATTGGAGAAATTGAAGAATGGCCAATCATCTCTCCTGCTTATTGAACTGTCCTTACAGTAGAGACAATTCTACATATCCAAGGTTTTTGATTTGCTCTATGGGTTCTCATTGTTTATCTATGTCATTGGTGTCTTAGAAAACTTGCGGTGCTACTTGGTTGATGAAATTAAAAAGAAGAAATGTTGAATCTAAATTTGTTCTTTGTTAAAAAAACTTAAACCCTAAACCCTAAACCCTTAACCTAAATCCTAAACTTTAAACCTTAAACCCTAAATCTTAAACCATAAACCTTAAAAACCCTAAACCCTAAACCCTAAACCCTAAGACTTAAACCCTAAACCCTAAAACCATAAACCCTAAACCCTAAAACTTACAACCCTAAACTTTAAATCCTAAACCCTAAACCTTAAACTCTAAACCCTAAAGCCAAAACAAACCCTAAACCCTCAACCCTAAACTCTAATCTAAACCTAAACCCTAACCCTAAACCCTAACCTTAAACCAACACCCTAAACCTTGAATAAATATGTCATTAAGAGTACATCTAAAGAATGGCCTAGTCCTAACATAGTTATGGTAGCTAAAGAAAATGTCTTCAAGAGACATTCCCTTGACTATTAGAGATTTGAATACCCTAAACCCTAATCTTAAATCATGTTATAGTATAATGTAGCATCATATATTTGAGCATGTAGTGTTATGTTTTTGGATGTTATAGAATGTCTAGAAATGTTTTAGTGTACTATGCTATTATGCCCTATATTCTATATTAATATAAATCATAAAAATATTGATTTAATAAATAAGTTGATGAAATTTGTTAAATTTGAAGTGGGAATTAGGTTGTATTACCAAAGGCGTGCTATGCCACTTGTAGTATAAAAAGTAAGATTTTATATTCAAAATAAATATTATATATTGTAGCATAGTATAGCATCATATATCATAATATATTGTTCTTCACATTTTAAAATCTTTTAGTATTTTACCATCATGCAATCGAGCCTACACTATCATTATTTATAAAAATGTTGATTTAAACTTTAAAATGGTGGAATTTGGCCAAATTCATAATAGGTAGAGCATGGCATCATAATATATTATTTCAATTTAAAATATTTAAGTGATATGACTAAAATATATAGTTTTTTTTATTTATACTTATTTTATGATTTTTTATTTTAAGCAATCCATTATGATGTGATTTGCAATATAAAATAATATGTTATAGTGTATTATAATATAGGATGCCATGACATAGTGTAGCATCTTGCATTATAGCTTACTATTATGTATTACTACTTGTTATTTAGCATATTTTAGTTTGTTATAATATGATGTAGCAAAGTTTGTACATGTATAATTTATAAAAATACTAATTTATAGGCTGAGATTATGGGATTTGGACGAATTTAAGGTAAGCTTTAGGGAACATCATTGGGAGTGTGCTATGGTGTGTCATTTAATCAAAAGAATGGAATTTTGCATCCAAAATAAATGTTAACTTTTCAACCAAATTTTATAAATTTTTTTTTGCTTAAAGTGATCATTTTAAGGTGTAATGTAAGATAATATATTATATGAAAGATTATTAAAATATAATGTACATAATAATAAATATATATATATATATATATATATATATATATATATATATATATATATATATATATGAATGTGGTGGTGTGTTACTAAATGTTATTGTACATTTTAGTATGTTTTAATTTTGTTATAATACAATGGGTCAAAACTCACAAAAATGTTAATTTGAAGGTTGAGATGGCAGAATTTGGCCAAATTCACACACAAAAAAAGCAACACCAAAATTATGCTATTTTGTACCATTTCTAAATAAAAAATAACAATTTTACATCCAAAATGAACATTATTCATATTTTGAGAAAATTTTGTTATTTGTTCCTTTTAAGTGATTCTAATGAGGTGTAATGTTATAATATATTATATTATAGTAAATTATAATATAACATCTTATAATATATAATATAGTGTGATAATTCACACTATAATATGTTTAGCATGATATTATATAGTTAGTATGAGCTTGCACCATTACAAATCATAAAATGTTGATTACAATGTTAAGATAATGTAATTTGAATGAATGCATTATTAGGATTTTGGTTGGAGTATTAAAGGTGTGCATAAGAGAAGAAATAAGATTTGATGAGAATTCCATGTCAAGGACATGGAGGGAGATCTAGGGATAACACATGTATTGGACATGACATGTGAGGGGTCTATGTCAAAGGCATAGAAGAATGAAATATGTTGGGTATAATGTTTGAATTTGAATTGATTATATGATTTGTGGAAAGAAGATCCGCTAGGGATAAGAATCTATAATCCACCATGGATAATGATCAAATTGACTTTAATTTTTTTATTTTAATTGATGTGGAGGCATATTTACTAGAGATATGGGATCGAGTCTGTCATGGATTAGGTATATGAACCTTTAATTAGGGAAGTAGGTTCAAGCTATCCACTGGCGATTGGGATTTGAGTTTGATTTTATAGATTTGTTTGGGGATGTATCCACTTGGAATAAGAGTTTGCTTAGATTTTTTTGATTTAGACTCTATTGGGGGAGTTGGTTCAATTTGGCTCCACTAGGGAGGTTGGTTCTGAATTTGATTTCTTTGCTTGCTTATTTATATATGATTTGGGGCTCCACTAGGGAGAAGGATGTGATTTAACTCCATTGGGGAAAATCATATTAGGTTTAATTTAATCTAAGTTAATATATGGACCCGATCGATGTGTGTGATGAACTCTCTAAGAAGGGCTATATCAGCCTTAACCTACATCAGGTTTACAAAACCAAAGGGATAGTCTACCAAATGTGGGGTAGAACTAGCAAACCTAAGGTGTGTGGTAGGAAGAAGGTTTGCAACGACTGTGCTAGGAAATGCATAGCAGACTTATATCTTGCAAAGCAAGGAATAATCACTGGGTGACATGTTGGATGCATAACAAATCAAACCTAACCTAAGGAGACTACTGAGTGAATGTCATTGGGGACTTATGTAAACTCAAAAGTAGTCATGATTAATTTTATCTTAATTTTATATGATTTGAAATGGTTTGTTTGATTTAGTTTGATTTCAAATTGAGGGCATATCCATTAGTTATATGAGCTCGATCAAATTTGATATATTTATTTTATGGACCATGTCGGTGTGCTATGGACCCACTAAGAAGGGGCTATATCAAACTTGTCCTATCTTAGATTTATAAATCCAAAGGGATTATATACTAGCAGTGGGATAGAGCCAACCAACCTGAGGGGTTACCTTTGCACAATGGTCTATAGAAAAAAAGGCATTGACTTATCTTCAAAAGCGAGGAACAACTATTGGTGTGACCTGTTGGTAGCACAACAAATCAAACCTGACTTAGGGGTGACCATTAAGTGAATGCCTCTAGAGACTTATATCAACTCAAGAATAGTCAGACAATTCTTATAAAGAGTTTTGTTGATAATGCCTTAAAGATAAGATGCCTACTTGGGAAAAGGTACCGCTAAGGGTATCTTACTAACCCACAAGTGAATATATATTTTATTTATATTTTTGCATGGATCCTATTAGTGTACGAGGGATCACATTAAGAAGGGGCTATGTTAGCCTTGACCTTTCTCAAATTTACTAGACCAGGGGAGAATGCACATCCATGATGGATTCTCCAACCAGGGTGGTTACCAGGAAAGGGGAACTAATCCGATATTAACCTGTGTGTTTAAATGGGGTTGCAAATGACATGATCCAAATATAGTGCCCATAGAGGAGGTGCTACTAGGGGCGTTATCCTGAGCCCTAGAAAAGAAAGCTTATAGGTGTACGGTGACCAACTCAAGGAGAAAGTGTAGCAGACTTACATCTGCCATGAGTGGTGTATCCTAAGGTGCAAAAAACCAACCAACCTAAGGTATATCCATCAGCATGAGTGGTGTATCCATCAGCATAGTGAGAACACACCAACCTAAGGTGCCCGTCAGTGTGCAAAATTCAATCTGGAAAGAAAATGTGTAGGCTTACAACTTTCTAAGTGCAACTGGTCATCAAGATAGTCTGTCATCGATGGGATAGATGTTGTCTAACCTAGAGGGACTACTAGGTGGGGTACCCCAAGGAAGGACTAGATCCAAAAGTCAGGAGGGAACAAGCCACTAGGGGACTTATCCTAAAACTCAAATATACTCAACCCAGTCAATGCACAAACGCTAATCCAAGAAGAAAGCATAGCAGTTTCATATCCTCTTAAATGAAGCCAACATGAGGTAGCTTACTACCACATAGAAGGCCTACCAAACAAACAAGGTGCTCATTGATGTGTAGTGGCCAAGTAAGAAAAAGCATAGAAGACTTACATCCAAAAGTAAGAAGACCACTGGGGTGACACTAGTAGGTAGCATGTCATTTGAAAGTGAGTGTCGCTGGGGGTGTTATCTCAAATCAGAGTATCCCGAGATAAAAGCTATGTGTTTATTTTATTTATGTGTGTGTAGTTTGTGTTTTTATTGTGTCAACTCATAGGATGCTACTCGGGTTCCTTACACCTACCCTAAACACATTGTGGTAGATTCGTAAATAAGAATACTTTCAAAATGGAAGAGATTGAATTCAAAATGTAATTTTCATTGGTGATAATTATTGATTTATACAAACATGTTGATTGGAAGCATTGGGCACTCTCTCTTATGATTAATAAGATGATAAGATCCTCCTTGGTAAGCCTTCTCTATGGTGAAAGGGACATCCAAAGTGGGTTCAAACTTGCCTCCCATCTTATTGCAATAATCTATCTACTTAGAACTAAAATAAGCTCTCCTACTCAAAAAGACTTAGGACAAGCCAACTTATTATGAGCTTGAATCATTTTAGCTTTGCACAACTCGAAGTTTTTACATGCCTGCAAGCATCTCTTCTCCAAACCTTCGAGCTTCTCTAACCGTAACTTAGCATTCTACTCTATTGTGATCTTGCTACCCACAACTATCCTTAGTGATGGGAGTTGGACTTCTAATGATAGACTGACTTTTGACCCATGCACTAAAGAGAATGGAGTAGACTGAGTTGGAGTTCTATATAGTATGCAGCAGGCTTCAACTAACTACTCATGCCACTATCATTGTTGAGTGTCTTCCTCAGTATTTGGATAATGAGTTTTGTTGAAGGCTTTTGCTAAGTCACTTACCCTCGGGTACTTGATGGTAGAATATCTCCATTCTATGTGTCTCCAAGCAAAGTTTTGATCTCACCCTCTTGAATGCAATATTATCGATAATTCGTCAAGGCACTCTGAACATATATATGTTATGGTTCCTGAAAAACTATAGCACATGATGAGTTGTGACCTCTCTAAGAAGAATCACCTTCGCCTATTTGGAAATGTAGTTAGTAGCAATAAAGATGAACTAATGACCCACTATGTCGGTACCCCAACACTCGAATGGCCATGAGGCCAATGTAAAATGTAGAATGTTGGGTGGTTGGTGTAAGACCACACCATGTATTTGATATTGGTATCATAGTCATATCCATGCAATCTTTGATCATCGATGGCCGGTAATATCCTAGTCTCTTAATCTTGGCTTCCATCTTGGGACCATATTGGTTAGCTCCACTTAATCCTAAGTGTACCTTGGTCACGATCTTACGGGCTTTGTTCTTGTCTAAACAACATAACCACATATGATCAAAAGATCGATGGTATAAGACACCATCCACAAGAGTGTAGGAATGTGCTCTCTTCTTCATGTAATGGGCTTGGGACTTCTCTTGAAGTTGTTTTCCTTTATTAAGGTAATCCATGAATGGTTGTCTCCAATCTAACTCTTTATCCTTCTTGGCAATGACAACCTCCCATCAAGAGAGTACTTTTTGATGAGTTCAGTATCAATAAGGGATAAGACTTGTCTATTTTGGACCTTTATTGATATGGACTCATCCTCCATGCCAACTCCTAGCAAGCTTGGCTAAAGCATACACTACAACATCCACTCCTGGAGGAATCTTATAAATGGTAACCTCTAGGATTTGGGCCAACAACTCCATGGTGTACTTATGGTAGTTGGAGCTTGGGCTTTATAACCTTCTAGGACCCAACAATTTG
Source organism: Cymbidium sinense (assembly GCA_021442155.1). Classification (NCBI taxonomy): domain Eukaryota; kingdom Viridiplantae; phylum Streptophyta; class Magnoliopsida; order Asparagales; family Orchidaceae; genus Cymbidium; species Cymbidium sinense. The sequence goes on along the minus strand of JAKCPB010000262.1, from coordinate 79,273 downwards.
GTTAATAACTAGCTGAGAATCTTTGAAAATGTTGATGTTATGGATGCTTAGAGTAATGGTTAACTCCAGACTAGCAATCAGAGCATCATATTCAACTTCATTGTTGGTGCAAAGATTGGACAGATGATATGAAAAATTTATTACACATGATCCAAGTTAAGAGAACTATTCCTACCCCTTTCCTAGTAGATTGTGGTTTCTTCTTTTGAGAGGAAGCCACACCATCAAAGTACATCTCCCAATGGTGAATGCTAGTATCCCTAAGTTCATGATTTGTTCATCAAGGAGATCATCACTGCAAGAGAGTCCAGAAGTGGGTGTGCTAAGAAATACTTATCCTTTCACCACACGTAGGGGTATGAATGTAGTGGGAAACTATGAGAGGATCATGGACCATCATGCCAACCATCTAGATAGCATCGATAATGAAATGAGATAATGTAGTGAATTGATCCTAGAGATTAATTTCACTTTATGAGGAAGCATGTAGTGCTATAGCTTTTGGGATGCAAAGATTAAAGCTAGGCAATGTTTCTCAATGGGTGGATAATTAGCCTCAATAAGGATTAGATCACAGCTGAGATAGTAGAGTGCATTTTCCTTCCCTTCATCATTGGCTTAGGCCAATAAAGCACCAAGGGAGTCATCTAATGCATTAGTGTAAAGTATGAGGTTTTGGGGATAGCGCTAGACTGGTGTCACTGTAATGGTTGATGTCAAGATGCAAAACACTTGTCATCCCACTTGAACTTGGCATCCTTTTTGACAAGTGTTGAAATGGCTGACATTTGCCATATAAGTTGGATATAAGGCATCTTAGATATGCCAACTATACTTGGAATGATCTAAGTTGAATTAAAATTTTAGGGCATAGCATTTCTAATAATTCCTTGATCTTCTCAGATAAATTTTATTTCCCTGGTGCTAGAAAATAAACCCAAAGAATTTAATTAAAGCTACTCCAAATGCATAGTTCAGGGGGTTCATTTTGAGGTTAAATAGTCTTAACTATTCAAAAACTACTCTCAAGTTAAAGAGATGGTCTTCCTTTCTACTTTTGACCATGAGATCATCGATAGACTCAACTTGATGATGAATGAGTTCAATGAAGATTCAGTCAGTCACTATGTAGTACATTTTAAGGTTAAAAGGCATGATGTTATAGCAATAGATTCTAATCGTGGTTCTAAAAGTAGTGTTTCTTTCATCTTCAAGGGTCATCTTTATTTGGTTATATCCAAATGAGCCATCCATGAAAAATAAGACTGCATGAGATGAGGCAATGTCTACCATCAACTCTGGGATTGGTAGTGAAAATTCATCTTTTAGACATGTCTTATTTAAATACCTAAAGTTGATGCATATGTGAATTTAGCCATTCTTTTTATTAATTGGGATGACACTGGCTAACCATGGAAGGTATTTTTTTCTCGGATGAAGCCAGCATTGATTAGTTTCTTGACTTCATAAATGGTCTATTATTTCTATGTCTAATCGCATGCATCTAGGAGCTTCCTTGATAAGGTTAGAAGTAGGCTTTATTGCTAGTTTATAGATTGCTATGCCAGGAGCCAATCCAAGCATCTCTTCATAACTCTATGCAAAGTAGTCCTTAAACTCAATCAATAGCCTAACTAAGTCATTGGTTTTAATTTCATTCAATAAAGAATAGATGTATATCTGACATGGATCTTCTTCAGTTCCTAAGTTGATTTGTTTGAGCTCATCGATGGTTGAGTTGATCTCTTCTTCAAACTCTGGTGGTGCATCTTTGACTTCAAAATCATCTAGATCATTTAAAGTTTCTAAGCACGCTCTTCATATGAGTTAATGTGATTTGAAAAGAATCTATTAGATTCTTAATGATTGGTGATGATTAAGTAGTAATCATCATCATTGACTAGACCCACTGTACTGAATAGTACCGATCTTGATTACGAGCTTTTGCATTTGTTCTACAATAATCTTTTGAGGTAGTCTGACCTGCACTTTGACCAAGTATGTGGGATTAACCATTTTTTTCCTAAATTATGAACACAAGGTAACTACCAATCAAAAGGTAATTCTATTAAATCTTTATTTGAATCATCCTCAAGTTCTACATCAACTTCTTGTCTTGAGGATAATGCTTCCATAAAGAACCTCTACGTTTTCACACTTGTGGATGACTTAGGGGCTTCTTGAACTACCAAAACCCACAACTTTTTGAGAGGAAAGTAGGTTTAGAGCTAAGGTTCCCAACCGATGCCCAACTATTTCATAAATATAGACTTGGATACACTTATTCTTTGCTTTGATCTCTTCATCATATCTAGCTCAAGTGTCACCTCCAAGGAATCTACTAAGAAGAGTCGGGTGTGCTAACCATATAAGACTCATCCTATGAACTAGATTCTAAGTCTATATTGACAGAAGTGTACTCTCTTGGTGGGACATATCTTCTTGGGTGGCCAATAAAGAGGTTTTCACCCCTAGGGACCTCTGCGGCCTCTTCCTTGCACGGTGGAGGTTAGCTCATCTTGACCATATGTTTGAATAGAGTAATGAATTATGGGTAGAATCTAATGTCAGGCTCCACTTCCTCCTCAAAATCTATTTTAGCTCTCTTTTATTTTTTTTTATTTTCTCTTTTCTTTTCTTTTTCTTTTTCTCTTTTCTATTCTTTTTTTAATTTTTTTATTTTTAAACTTTGGCCAAGTTTGCAAGAATAGATATGTTGATTTTGAAGGAGGCAGTAAGCTGCATCCTAATATATACTGACCTCATGAACTATAAATGCCTTGAGATCTCCTTTGATAGAGTAGAAGATCCCACCACTCATGAACTTCATACAGCTTAGAGAGGATGGAACTATGTTGTTGTTCATATATCCATGGTCTCCAAGCAAAGCTTTGAAAGATGTTTTAGTCTATAATGTGAAACTTGGCGTCGATCTTCTAATCATCTATCTCTAAGGGCAACACTATGGAGCCTAAGGCTTATTGACCTCACTTTTGGAGTGTAGATTTAATCTTCCCATCTTAGACTTAGGAGTCTTATGGACACTAACAATTCCCTAATCATGAGACACTTCTAGTAATTAGGCTTTAACTAAGCTTAATTATTCATTTTTAATGGATGAAACTTCTAATAATAATAAAAAATCATAGAGAAATACAAAAATGCAAATAAATACTCTTAAAAGTACTTTAGAGGAGAATTAATTAAAAATGATCTTAACTAAATTTGAATAGTAATAAAGATTTAATTATAAAATTAATTAGCTTAATTACTCCTTAATTACTTGAGCACTTAATTCCAAATTTTGTGGGTTAATTTAATGGGATGACCTATGACTCCTATGATTTTCTTGGGATTAATTGCTCACTTAATTAAGAAAATTGACTAATTAAACCTTAACTACTCTTTTAAGTTAATTAATGATTAACTAATCCCATTAATAGTAATAAATTGGTTAACTAAGTTTATTAATCATTGTTCAGTAGTAAGTGAACTAAGGAATAGGGCTGGGACCCATTTCCCTAAGTACATTTCACCCATTTTTAAATGAAATTAATTAAGATTCAACTAATTAATTAAATTGCTTAATCAAATTAAAATCATAATCACATCAAACCTTAATTAATTAAATCATGGGGTAGATCTTTAGGTGCTTAATAAACTAATAGAGTTTAATGAAATTATGGTTAGTCCACATGTGTGGGAATAAAATAAAAACTAATAAAATAAAATAACTAATAATAAACTAATAATAATAACTAACTAATAAATAACTAAATAATTAGTACAAATTAATAATAATAAAGAGTAATTAATTAAGTCCCTTAATCTAATTAACTATTAATCATGAGCCAATTGCATTAGGCCTCTTTTATTTTCTAGGATCATTGCAAGTTTATTTTCCATGCATATCATGTTGGCTCATAATTATTTCGTTAATTACTTTTTGGTGACATAAGTAAGGGAAATTAATTTATCTAATTAAGGGCTCAACTTAATTAACCCATTAAATCAACTTAATTATATTTCCTTAAATTAAATCAAACCACTAATGTGGGAATGGGTTTAAAATAGTAAGGGTTGATTTCTCTTATCCTCTTTATATCAAATCAAATTCAAAACCTAATTAATAAAGAATCTTGGGTTTTCTTTAAATAATCTTTTTTGATTTTATTATCCTTAATAACTAGTTTGGTTGAATGAATCACATGCTTATATTTGACTGTCCTCTTTACAGATATGTTAAATTTGGTATGTCATTTGAATTCATGCATCCATCTTTTCAAAATAAAGTAAAATAAAATGCATTTTCTTTATGTAAGCTTACATGTGTTGATTTAATTTAATATATGCATGGCTATTATCACTATTAAATCCAAATTTATATTTCAAAAGCTTATAAATGAATAATAATATGTATTATGATGCCAGTTATAAATACATAAGAAATGCATGTGCTTATAGCTTAAGTGTATGAATGTTGAGTTCTCTTTCCTCTATTCATGTGTTGATTTATATAATATTGAAGGGTAATGGGTATATAGTCTGGACATCTTTGGAATACAAGGCTTTAGCTAACCTCAAGGAGGTTATTTGATTACCTCACTTCCCTAGTTTAATAATTCCATGAAACCATTTGATTTAAATCTTATGTTTTTTAACACTAGAATTTGGATAGAGCTTAAATTCATATATATTAATGAATCAATAAAAAAGATACAATCTTTGCATGGTTTTCTTTCCCTCATTTATGTATACATTCACGTTTGTCCAAGAAAAGCAAGTATATAGTTTAGACATCCCGAGAATATGAGGCTTTAGTTAGCCCGAAGGAGGTCATTAGATTACCTCACTTTCCTAATTTAACAATGACACGTACTTGACTATATCTTTGTACTTGTATATGTATATGTGATTAGTGAATGAAAATTCCATTTTACATTAAAATTGCATGCATTCATAATTGACTAAGTGGTTGAATTAATTAGCCATATGATTTGGAGCTTACTTCTTATGTTCATGTATACGAATTTACATATGTTTGAATGCAAATGGGTATATAGTCTGGACATCATGAGAATATGAGGCTTTAGCTAGCTCCAAGGAGGTCATTTGATTACCTCACTTCCCTGGTTTAACATCAGAACTTGCCTATTTAATTTCATTCTTATGTCCTTTATGTATAATAATTTGGATAAAGTTTTAAATTAATATGTTTAAATAATTCAATTAATATAAATATAAATTCTAAACATATGCATACATTTATCATTTAAGTGTGCTAAAATATGTTGCATGTATAGATACACTTATGATTAAAACATATGCATGTTACATGTGTTGAAAAGGAATGATTTAATATATGTCATGTGGTAGTAATTGAATTAAATTAATCTTAAGATATCCTTCATTTTGAAAAGGATTATTTAAAGTGAACCTAAACTTAGGATTAATTAAATCATTTAATAAGCCATTCATTAAAGAGAAATAAATAAAATTTATATACTTTAGAAAGTGACTTAAGGTAAGGATGAAAGAGGGTAAACCTCTTTTCCTCTCTTTATAACACTTAATTGCTAAGTGTAATCAAATGAACACAAATTAAAATTCTCAAATCAATTAAACTACTTGAAATCTACCTTTCATGTTAAATTGAATCCTTCTACACTTAGAAAATACAACACTAATGCCTAAGAAGACTTACAACACATGCCTTAATACACACATTAGAATTAACTCACCACTTCTAGCTCTAAGTTAGGATAGTGTATGATGTGATGTATGTTTTGTTTTATGATGTATTATTTTAGGTTGAATGTTAGGGTGTATACTTCATAAACTAGATGATTAGCCAATATTAGCCTAATCATATTTTCTGTAGGTGATTATGCTTAAGGGATGCTTAAAAATAAATGTGAATGCTATTTTCTAGGTTGCTTAAATCCTTAAGCATAATCCAAGTTGGGACAGGTAGGCTTAGTTACCCATGTGTAGGGTGGTCAGTCCAAATTATAAATACAATTGCTTAGGATTATATGTATAATTAGCTAACCTCTATTATGTAGGTGTAGTTAGATTTACTTTTCCCACATAAATGTAATTTTTGCAATAGGAATTAGGATTGGTGCTCTGGGGATTAGGATGAGCAATGGCCAGAAGGCTTTGTCCTGGGGTTCCCTATGATGCTTTTGAAGTAAGCACCATCCAAATCAAAGAACAAACCAAATAAAAAATGAAGATATGAAGAAAGAAGACCCCCATAAAATTTAATACAATTATAATTATTCTATCATATTCCAGGTTGTTTATGGTAGAGCACGGGTACCAATCTTTTCTCTCTTTGGGTTGTACGGTGGTAGTCTACTGCACCGGCCTTTTATTATTTTATGATAGTTTATATAATTGTTTGATGTTATGATTACATTATGCATTAGGATGACATGCTTTTCATAGTTTCTTAAATGATTGATGCTTTAATGTATGGCTTAGATAACATTAAGCTTTTAGGATGTAAATAACTTTTACCCAACTAATCACTCATAACTAAATTTTAAAGAACTCATAACCTCATCATAAAGCCTAAGACATAAAAAACATAATTAAAAGATTTAGCAACCCCATAATTGTATGGTTGTATGTTTCACATCATGCATGCATATTCTTTTTCTCTTAAACATGAAGGATCTCCATCCTTGCATGATAAAGGAATGCTTGACCTGTGAGGGCATCCCTGGTAGTGGTGACACCGTCTTCAAGTTAATTTACCCATAACCTATTTCATCATGCATTTAGGCATATGAAATCCTAAAGCCTTTATCAAAATAATGTGTCTAAAATGAAATAAAATTTTAATATAAAACCTACTTTATTCATCTATATAAATCTAGGGAAAAATCTCTAGTAGATTTAAAGACCCATCATGCCTTAGGAGTCCTTATTTTGTGATTAGGTCCATTGTAGGGAGATGCCCCTATCATTCAACATTATACATCATACCTCAATGTTATACCCTATCACCTCAAAAAGTAATCCCCATGATCTGGTGATGGTCCCCTCCCCACTCCAAAATAAACACCACAAGGCCCTCTCATGCTGTTCATTGAATCCTCTCAACATATTCTTTCTTTTTGGAGTTTGGAGATGTCGATCACCAAGTAAGCAAGGGTTCTTAGACTCATAATGTTAACTGATAGACTTGGGTCATCTAGAATTCTAGATAGCTTGTATCTTCCAACATCTACTCTAACGTAAAGAGGAAATCGTACCGGTCGTCCCTAGAAGTAAGTCTTCATCGCTAAATGCAACTAAATAAAAACCTAAAATAACTAATAAACCTAAAAGAAATAAAAAAATAAAACCTAAACCTAAACTAAAAAAAATACTAAAAATAAAATAAATAAACTAAACTAAATATAAACTAAAAAAAACCTAAACTAAACCTAAAATAAACTAAACCTAAACAAAACCTACTCTAAACTAAATAAAATAAAATAAACTAAAAATAAACCTAAACTAAGTAAAACCTAAAACCTAAAATTTAAAACCTAAACCTAAAATAAAATAAAACCTAAACCTAAAAATAAAATAAAACCTAAACCTAAAAATATAAAAAATAAAACTAATTAAAAAATAAACTAAACCTCCTAAAAAATAATAAACTAAATTAAAACCTAAACTAAAATAAATAAATCTAAAATTAATAACTAAACTAAATAAAATAAACCAAAATCAAGATAAAAATAAATAAACTAAAATAAATAATAAATAAATTAAATAAATATAAAATAAAAAAAAAATATATCTAGTTTACATATGGGCTTAATTTTGAAAATATAATAATAAATAAATAACAAAATCATTGACCTTACTTAACTCTAAACCCTAACCAACAAGTTAAAGCCTCCACTCTAAACCCACACCCTAACCTGTGCCATAAATCCTAAACCCTTCCACCCTAAACCACACCCTGACTCCACCTTACCTAAATCCAAACCAAACCCTTCTTAAAACCTACTAAACTAAATAAAACCTAAATACAAAATAAATAAATATATCTAAACCTAAATAAAATAAAATAATAAATAAATAAAATAAATAAACTTAAATTAAAACCTAAACCTAAAATAAAATAGAAACTAAAATATAAATTAAATAAAACCTAAACTAAACTAAAAAATAAAATAAAATAAAAACCTAAATAAAATAAAACTAAACATAAAATAAAATCAAATAAACATAAAATAAACCTAAACCTAAAAATTAATCCAAAACCTAAAATGAATAAAATAAACCCTTTATAAAAAAACCTAAACCAAAAATAAAATAAAATGAACAAAATAAAATAAACTTAAACCTAAACTAAAATAAACTAAACCTAAACCATAAACTAAATAAAATAAAATAAATTAAAAATAAACTTAAGCCTGAACTATAAAATAAATCCTAAAAATAAACCTAAAATAAAAGCCTAAACCTAAACCTAAATAAATAAAATTAAAAACTAAACCTAAACCTAAAAAATAAAATAAAAATAAAACTCAACTAAAAAATTAACATAAACCTAAAAATAAACTAAAATGAAAAACCAAAACTAAAATAAATAAAATAAAAATAAATAAAAATAAATAAACTAAACTAAATAAAATAAAATTACATCATAATAATAATGAAAAATTAAATAAAATAAATAAAAAATAAATAAAATAAACTAAATTAATAAAAGGAGAAATGTTGAATATGAATTTATACTCTCTTAAAGAAAAAACCAAAACAAAACCCTACCATCTAAATCTTGGACCACAAACCCTAAACCTAAACACCCTCCACCTAATCCTTAAACCTTAAAACCCAAAACCCCACCCTCATTAAACCCACTGCACCCCAAACTTTAAACCCAAAAAACCACTGACCCTACTCCTCCCTACAAAGAAATAAATGGGAAAATCTAAAAATATAATAAAATATTATAAAATAAAATAAACATAAACTAAAACCTAAACCTACTACTTAAAAGGAAATAAAATATAAAATAAAATGAACTATAATAAAATAAATAAAATCTAAACTAAACTAAAAATAAAACCTAAATAAAATAGACTTAACCTAAAATAAAATTAAAATAAACCTAAAATAAGTTAATTAAGAACTAAATAAAATCTAAACTGAGACAATATAAAATAAAACCTAAAAAATAAATAATAAAATAAACTAAAATAAAACTTTAACTAAAATAAAAATAAAATAAACTAAACAAAAATAAATAAAACCTAAACCTAAACTAAATAAACTAAACCTAAACCTAAACTAAAATAAAATAAAATAAACAAAAATAAATCTAAACTAAACTAAAAGAATAAACCTAAAATAAACCTAAAAAATGTAAACTTAAGCTAAAGTAAAGAAAACCTAAACTAAACATAAAAATAAAATCAAACTAAACTATAAAATAAAATTAAAATAAAACTACACTAAAGAATAAACTTAAACTTAAATCTAAAAAACTAAAATAAAACATAAACATAAATAAATAAACTTAAAATAAATAAATAAAATAAAAATAAACATATGTCAAAATAAAATAAAATAAACTAAAATAAATAAAATAAATTTTTAACCTAAACCAACCGGTTTCTTAATTTAAAATAAATTAAAACTAACCCTAAACTAAGTGACAGACCCTAAATCCAATTAACCCACCATAACCATGAGCCCTAAAGCTCCCTAACCCTAGGCCACCACTCTTAGAGCCACTTGGGCCCTGACCTGGGCCCCAGACCCTAACCCTGGAATCACAGACCTGACCCTGGGCCACTGGGCCACAGGCCACTGAGCCCTCTGGGCCCTAAAACACTGGGCTCTAGGCCCTGACCTAAACCACTAAAGCCTGACCTGGGCCCTACCTTGGGCTAAACTACATAAACCTAAACTTAAATAACTTTAAAATTTAAAGATAAACTAAGAAAATAAAACAAAAATAAAATAAACCTAAATTAAACTAAAATAAAGTAAGTTAAAATAAAACTTCAATAACTAAAAGTAAGATATAAATTAACCTAAGATAAAATAAAATAAAACTAAATAAACTTAAACCTAAAATAAACCTAAAAAATAAAGTCTAAGAAACCCCCTAAACTAAAAAACTTAACTAAACTAAAAAAATAAAGAAAGGTAAACTAAACTAAAAGACTAAACTATAAAAATTAAACCTGGATCTGACCTAAGATAAATTAAACTGACCCTAAACTACAAAATAAAATAAACTAAAATAAACCTAAACTTAAACTAAAATAAAACCTAAAATAAAACCTAAACTGACCTAAAATAAAATAAAACCTAAACCTAAAATAAAACCTAAACTAAAATAAATATAAAATAAAACAAAACTAAAAATAAGCACTGACCCTAAACCTAAGAATTAAACTAAAATAAAAAACTTAAACTAAAATAAAATAAAAATAAATAAATTAAACTAAATATGAATAAACCTAAATAAATATACAAAGGAAATAAATTAAAATAAATAAAAAATAAACTAAATAAACCTAAACCTACTGGTTTATTTAATTTTTAAAAAATAATAAGATACACTAAATCCTAAGCCCTAAATCCTAAACCCTTAACCCTAAACCTTCAACCCTAAACCCTAAACCCTTAACCCTAAAAGGATACACCCTAAAATACTAAAACCTAAACCCTAAACCCTAAACCCTAAACCCTAAACCTTAACCCTAAACCCTAAACCCTAAACCCCAAACCTTAAACCTAAACTTAAAGTAACTAAATAAACTAAAAAATAAACTTAAATCCTAAAACCTAATAAACCTAAATTTAAACCTAAACCCTGGTATGGGACCTTGATGGGTGAACATCATCACCCTCAACCTTTTCGGTTTAGATATAGCGGTGGAAGTGAATGCCGAATGCCCTTGTTAAAGTGGTATTCCCTTTTCGATATAAAATAGGAATCACCTATCCTTCTTGTGTGGTTAGCTCTTCCAAATATGAGAATCTATTATGTTACCCACCAGGTTTTATTTATTATCGGGGCTCTTTTTGGTCGGCCGCTCCAAATCGATCAGGCGACCACTGTGAGATCTCGTCCCTCTGTTGCTTGTATATTGGTTGAACTTGACATATCTAAAAAACATCTTAAGGATGTCTAGATCGAATCTGAAAATTTTGGTTTTTTATAAAAGGTCAAATTTGAAAATTTTTAAATTTTTGTTCCCATTGCAAGATGAATGGTCATGATAATTTAGAGTGTTTTGTTCTTCACTTGCATTTCAAAAAGATAATTTTGAATGATCCTAACTCTAAATTAGCCACCGACAAAGTTAATAAAGCTATTTTTGTGCCTAAAAATAACTTAAATGTTGATATTTGGTCAGATTCTTTGGAATCTTTTGATGTTCCAAAAATTGCTATTTCTATTTCTCATTTTGACCACGACAAATGTACTAATAATGTTGAAAAAGTTTATTTCTCCAATAACCTTTCTTTACAAGAGAATATGCATATTATGGCTAACTCCAAATTAAAAGAGGCTCAAAAAAATGATGATTCATTCTTTAATAAGTGTATTACTACTTTGTTGCATTAATGGATGAGAATGAGGTTTTAAATTATGATTTGAATGATAACTTGAATGTGGCTAAAATTCTTGAGAAGAACATTAATTATAATATTGGTAACTGTGCATTGAATGATATAATTTCATCTCCTTCTCCAAATTCCAAGATTGATCTTCATTCTAAGCCCACCTTTCAAGAAATTGTTGATTTAGAATAGAGGAAGTTCTGATTAGAGATGTTCTTGCTAATCCTTATCCTACTAATAATATTCCTAATCAATCTCTTTATAATGGTGACACTTTGGATAAAAATAGAAAATTCCAAACTATTTTAAAAAAGAAAACTAAGAACTCTAAGTTGCAACCTCCTAATCTTGCCAAATCATCTAAATCTAGACCCTCATCACATAAATAATGTGTGTTTTCAATTTTTGGCTTAGGAGAGGATTTTTTTTTCTTTTCCTCTCTCTTTATTATTATCATTTAATCTTCTTTTATAATATTTTTATTTTTAATTCTCTTATTTGGAATGATAGAGGGATTGGTACCCTCACTGTTCATAATCGTATTTGAAATCTCTACATAATTAACAATATCTCTTTCCTTATTGTTATTGAACCTAAACCTCTTATACGTGCTGATAAAATCAATCATGTTGCTAAAATGCTTGGTTTCAGTAATTTTTTCTCTAACATTAAGAATAAAATTTGGTGCTTTTGAAACAACTTCTTAAATGTTTTAATTTTAGATGATCTTCAACAAGTTGTCAATACTCAAATATCTTTTGGTGATTCTTGTGTGCTTGGCTCTTTTCTTTGTGCTTCATGCAATAGAGCTAGCCCAAACATTCTTTGGGAGAATTTAAGAAGTTTTTCTCTTTCTGTTAACAAACCTTGGTTGTTTGGGGGTGATTTCAACACTATTTTGTATTCATCTAAAAGAAGGGGTGGTTGTTCTATAATATTCATTAAATTGAAGAATTTTCAAATATGACTCTTGAATGTAATCTAATTGACATTGGTTTTAAAGGCTTTAATTAAACTTGGTAAAACTCTAAGATCTAGCAATGACTTGATAGAATTCTTTTCAACTCTCATTGGATTAGTTAATGGCCTCTTACCACTACCAGCCATTTGAGTAGAACTTTATCTGATCATGCCCCTCTTTTGGTTTCTGTTAAAGATAACTCTAAAAAATTAAACATTTCACCCTCTTTCAAATTTCAAAATATCTGGATTCAGCATTTGGATTTTCTTAAAGTTATGGCCAATAATTGGAATGCTCCTTTACACCCTGATATTTTTATTAGGGCTATGCATAGATTATGGTTTAAGTTTAAAAGGCTCAAACAAAATCTTGTTTGGTGGAACAAACATTATTTTAAAAAACTTTTTGCTAATTTAAAAAACATGGAACTTTTGGTTTGTGATCTTGAAAATGTTGTTTTGTCTAATTCTTTAGAGCTTTTGGGTATTTCATGTCAAACAATTAAATGATGAAAATAGATGGCGAGTACCTGATCGAATTGATCAGGTTATGTAAGAACAAGGTTCAAATCTCTTAGTTTGTTAGGATGCCTCAGCTGCATACATCACTACACTTCCACTTGACACCTATCGTAATAACAAACAGCTCGTCTCGCCATGACCTTATCTTGAATTCTCAATACTTCTATTGCTCCATCCCCGCAGGGGCAGAGAACCTATTGTCGTCTCAGCTATGCTACCGGAGCTCATCTTAGGGTGGGCTTACTACTTAGATGCTTTCAGCAGTTATCTTCTCTACACTTCACTACACAGTGTTTACCGTAGGCATGATAATTGGTACACCAGAGGTGCATCCTTCCCTGTCCTCTCATAGTAGGGAAATGTCCTCTTAATGCTCTAACACTCACACTAGATATGGACCAAACTATCTCACAAAGTTCTAAACCCAACTCACATACCGCTTTAATGGGCGAACATCCCAACCCTTGGAACAAACTATAGCCCCAGGTGGCGAAGAGTCGACATCGAGGTGCCAAACCTTCCCATCAATGAACTCTTGGGGTAGATTAGCCTATTATCCCTAGAGAAACTTTTATCCGTTTAGTGATGACCCTTCCGCTCGGCACCATCGGATCACTAAGGCCGACTTTCATCTCTGCTTGACAGACGGGTCTTGCCATCAAGCTCCCTTATGCCCTGGCACTCGAGGGACAATCTCCATACGACTCGTGGAAACCTTTGCACGCCTCCGTTACCTTTTGGTAGGCCTATACCCAATAGAAACTCTCTACCTGAGACTTCCCTTGGCATGTAGGTTCTGACACAAGGTTAGAATTTTAGCACTTCTAGAGTGGTATTTCACTAATGCCTCAGGCATCACTAAAAATAAACTTAAAGCTAAATTAAAATAAAAGCCAAAAATAAACCTAAAATAAAAACCAAAAACCTAAACCTAAAAAAATAAAATAAAAACCTAAACCTAAACCTAAAAATAAAAAAGAAAACATAAACCTAAAAAATAAAATAAAAAATAAAACTCAACTAAAAATAAACTTAAACTAAAAAAACAAACTAAAAAAACCTAAAATAAAATAAATAAACCTAAAATAAATTAACTAAAGTAAATAAAAATAAAAAATAAACCAAAATAAAAATAAAAAATTAAATAAACTCAAATAAATAAAAAATAAACTAAATTAAACTAAACCTACCACTTTACTTAATTTTAAAAAACTAAACCCTAAATCATAAACCCTAAACCCTAAATCCTAAACCCTAAACCCTAAACCCTAAAAGAAACCTAAACCCTAAAGCTACAACCCAAACTACAACCCTAAACCTTAAAAAACCTTAAACCCTAAGCCATAAATAGTAAACTAACCCTAAACCCTAAACCCTATACTAATCCAAAACCTTAAACCTAAACCCTAAACTCCCCTAAACCTAACCTAACCCTAAAACCTAAACTAAACCTAAACCTAAATATAAACCCTAAGCTAAATAAACACCCAAAATAAACTCCTAAACTCCTAAACACAAAATAAGACCTAAATACCTAAACCTAAAACCTAAACCCCACCTAAACCTAAAACCCTAAAACCTAAACTTAAACTAAACTAAAATACTAAAACCTAAAACCTAAACCTAAACCCTAAACTAAACCTAAATTAAAGCTAAACTCCTAAACCCTAAATTAAAATTAAACCCTAAAACTAAAACTATAAATCCTAAACCTAAACCCTAAAACCTAAGCCCTCAACCCTAAACCCATAAACCTTAAACTAAACTAAACCTAAACCCTAAAATATAAAAACCTAAAAAACCTAAACTTAAACTAAACTAAAAAAACCTTAAAACCTAAACCTAAACCTTAAACCTTAAACCTAAGCCTAAAAAAACCCTAAACCTAAATAAACTTAAAAACCTTAAAAAAATAAAAACCTAAAACCTAAAAACATAAACCCTAAACCCCTAAACCCTAAAATCGTAAACTACTAAACCCTAAACCTTAAAACCCTAAAACCTAAAACCTAAAACCTAAACCCCTAAACCCTAAATAATAAACCATAATCCCTAAACCCTAAAAACCTAAACCCTAAACCCTAAACACCTAAGCTAAACCTAAATCCTAAACTCTAAAACCCTAAACCCCTAAATTAAACGTAAACCCTAAACCTTAAACCTAAACCAAAAAAACCTAAACCCTAAACCTAAAAAATTTAAACTCTAAACCTAAAAATAAACTTAAACATTAAACCCTAAAAAATTTAAACCCTAAAGCTCAACCTATACCCTAAACCAAAACCCTAAACCTAAAAGACCCTAAACCCTAAACCTAAACCATAAAACCTAAACTAAATAAATAAAAACCTAAACCTAAAAAATAAACCTAAAACTTAAACCCAAAACCCTAAACCCTAAACCCTAAAAAATCCTAAACCCTAAACCCTAAAATCTAAACCTAAACCTACACCTAAAATCCTAAACTCTAAAACCTGAAAACCCTCACTCCCTTGAGGTTCTTTGGCGATTTCATTTTCCCCTTCATCAGCACGTCTTTGTCTTGTATTTTTGGTGGATCCTTCTTCAACCTCAACTGATTTCTAGAGTTTTCTCAATCTCTAGCTGGCCATGAGATGTGTCTCTTATGATTATGTCTACAGTGACATTGACTCACAGCATATTTCTCCAATTTCAGATGATCCAGATAGGGCATTCGATTCTGTGGAGATTCCTGAACCTAATGTCATTCATGCTATTAAATACTTTAAGGATGCACTTTCTAGTAAAGAGCTATACCACTTATGACTCGATGAATGAGATTTCAACTTCCTTTTGAGGTATGCCTATGATCATGTGCTCGGATCTTGATGTCAAAAAGCTTGCTAAACCTTTCGTATTTACTTTGATAGGAAAAATTTCTTTATGCTAGCCAAATTTTGATAAGATCCAATATTTTTTTCATAACCTTAAACTTTTGGGTGCTTTCTCTATTTGTTTGATCGATCCAAGACATATTCTAATTCAACTTATGAATAATTCAGATTATTCAAGGGCTTTCTCACGTCAATCTTATTTTGTCTTTAATTGCCAAATGTGCTTGTTGAAGTGGTATCCTCTTTTTGATATAAAGGAGGAATCACCTATTTCTTGTTTGGTTAGCTCTTCCAAATATGAGAATCCATTATGTTACCCACCAGGTTTTATTTGTTGTCGGGGCTCTTTTCGGTTGGCTGCTGCAAATCGATCAAGTGACTATTGTGAGATCATGTCTCTCAATTGCTCGTATATTGGTTGAACTTAACATATCTAAAAAACATCCTAAGGATTTCTAGATCAGATCTGAAAATTTTGGTTATTTATAAAAGGTCAAATTTGAAAATTTTCTAGTTTTTTGTTCCCATTACAAGATACATGGTCATGATAGTTTAAAGTGTTTTGTTCTTCGCCTGCATCTCAAAAAAAATTTTTGAATGATCCTAACTCTAAATTAGCCACTTATAAAGTTAATAAAGCTATTTTTGTGCCTAAAACTAACTTAAATATTGATATTAGGTCAGATTCTTTGGAATCTTTTGATGTTCCAAAAATTGCTATTTGCTTTCTCATTCATACCATGACAAAGGTACTAATAATGTTGAAAAGATGATTTCTCCAACAACCTTTCTTTACATGAGAATATGCCTATTATGGCTAACCCAAATTCAATGAGGTGAAAAAAATGATGATTCATTCTCTAATGAGTAGCTTCTTTGCTGGCATTAATTGATGAGAATGAGGTTTTAAATGATGATTTGAATGATAACTTGAATGTGGCTAAAATTCTTGAGCAAAATAGTAATTCTAATATTGGTAATTATGCGTTGAATGGTATAATTGCTTCTCCTTCTCCAAATTCCAAGATTGATCTTCATTCTAAGCCCACCTTTCAAGAAAATGTTGATTTGGAACAAGAGGAAGTTCTGATTAGAGATGTTCTTGCAGATCCTTATCCTATTAATAATATTCTTCATCATTCTCTTTTTAATGGTGACACATTGGATAAAAATAAAAAATTCCAAACTATTTTTTAAAAAAAAACTAAGAACTCTAAGTTGCAACCTCCTAATCTTGCCAAATCTTCACATAAATGATGTGTTTTTCCAATTTTTGGCTTAGGAAAGGATTTTTTTCTTTCCTCTCTCTTTATTATTATCATTTATTCTCCTTTAACAATTTCTTTTATTTTTAATTCTCATATTTGGAATGTTAGAGGGATTGGTACCCTCACTATTTGTAATCATATTTAAAATCTCTACATAATTAACAATATCTCTTTACTTATTGTTATTGAACCTCCTATATGTTCTGATAAAATCAATCATGTTGCTAGAATGCTTGGTTTCAGTACTTTTTTCTCTAACATTAGGAATAAAATTTGGTGCTTTTGGAATAGCTTCTTAAATGTTTTAATTTTAGATGATCTTCAACAGGTTGTCAATACTCAAATTTCTTTTGGTGATTCTTGTGTGCTTGGCTCTTTTGTTTGTGCTTCTTGCAATAGAGCTGGCCTAAACATTCTTTGGGAGAATTTAAGAAGTTTTGCTCTTTTTGTTAACAAACTTTGGTTGGTTGGGGGTGATTTCAACACTATTTTGTATTCATTTGAAAGAAGGGGTGGTTGTTCTCCTAATATTCATTCTATGGAAGAATTTTCAAATATGACACTTGATTGTAATCTTATTGACATTGGTTTTAAAGGCTCTAATTATACTTGGTAAAACTCTAAGCTCTGACAATGACTTGATAGAATTTTTTGCAATTCTCATTGGATTAGTCAATGGCCTCTTACCTCTGCTGACCATTTGAGTAGAACTTTATTTGATCATGCCCCTATTTTGGTTTATGTTAAAGATAGCTCAAAAAATTGAACACCTCACCCTCTTTCAAGTTTCAAAATATGTGGATTTAGCATTTATATTTTCTTAAAGTTATGGCCAATAATTTGATTGCTCCTTTACACCCTAATATTTTTATTAGGGGTATGCATAGATTCTGGTTTAAGCTTTAAATGCTCAAACAAAATCTAGTTTGGTGGAACAAACATTATTTTAAAAATGTTTTTGCTAATATAAAAACATGGAACTTTTGGTTTGTGATCTTAAAAATTTTATTTTTTCTGATTCGTCTAAGCCTAAGGATTTGAATGAATCAAAATATGATCTTGTTAATTATCAGATTATGAAAGAGACCTACTGGCAAAAAATAGCTGCTAGTAAATATCTTGCTGATGGGGACATGAATACTAGGTATTTTCATGCTTTATTTAATAAAAAGAGAGCTTTAAATTCTATCAAAAAATAAAAGGTAATAATGGAGTTGGATCACTGATATTATTATTGTTAAAGATTCTATTATTAATCACGTTAGAAATATGCTTAAAAAAATCCACCTTACAAAGCTATTTCTAATTTGCATTTGATCCCCTCTATTATTACCAATGATGACAATCATTGGCTTACTAGGTTACCTACTGAAGATGAGATTGGTAAAGTTCTCAATAACATGAACATTGATTTCATTGCTGGCCCGGATTGTCATACTACTCAATGTTTTCAAAATTCTTGATCTACTATTAAACATGACTTAATCGATGCTATTGTTGATTTTTTTTAGTGGTAATCATCTCCCTAAATATTTTTCTAGCATTTCCATTATTCTAATACCTAAAAGTGATAATCCAGATTCTTTGAGTGATTTCAAACCTATTTGTCTTTACATTTTCTTCAATAAATTGATTTCTAAAATTCTTGCTAATAGACTTAGTCCTTTACTCCAAAAAATTATCTCTCTCAACTATACTAAAATATATAAAAAATAATCTAAATAAACTAAATAAACATAAACCTATCAGTTTACTTAATTTTTTTTAACAAACCCTAAACCCTAAATCCTAAACCCTAAACCCTAAATCTTAAACCCTAAACCCTAAACCCTAAACCATAAACCCTAAAACCTCTAAACCCTAACCCCTAAATGCTAACCCTAAACCCTAAACCCTAAAAGCATAAACCTAAAACCTTTATCCCTAAACCCTAAACACTAAATTCTAAACCCTAAACCCTAACCCTAAACCCTAAACCCTAAACCCCAAACCCTAAACCTAAACCTAAAGTAACTAAATAAATTAAAAAATAAACCTAAACCCTAAACCTAAGAAAAGTGAACCTGACTAGAACATCACCATCAACTGCTGGCCTAGATGGTGGAGGCGAAGGTGGAGGCGACGGTTATCTCAGTGGTAGTGGGGGATTTGGAGGTGCTGGTGTGTATGGAGGTTGGGGTCAGAGCAGTGGTGGTTCTGAAAGTGGGTGGAGCAGCAGAGGTTACAACTGATGGTGGCGAAGGGAGAGATTGGGGATATGATGGTGGATCCTGCTACTTGAGAGGCCAAGGTGGTTCTGATGGGAACTGGAGAAACTGAAGAATGACCGACTGCTTATGGAATTGTGTCTTTACAGTAGTGACAATTCTAGTTATCTAAGATTTTTGATTTTCTCTATGCGTGCTCATTTTTTATCGATGTCATCGTTTGTAAAACTTGTTGTGTAACTTGGTTGATGAAATAAAAAAATAGAAATGTTGAATCTGAATTTGTTCTATGTTAAAAATATAAAAAAACCAAAAACCCTAAACCCTAAACTAAAACTTAAACCCTAAACCTAAAACCTAAACCCTAAACCTAAAACCTAAATCCTAAATCCTAAAACCTAAAACCCTAAACCCTAAACCCTAAACCCTAAAGCCTAAGTCCTAAACCCTAAAATCTAAACCTTAAATCCTAAACTTTAAATCTTAAACCCCAAACACTAAACCCTAAACCCTAAACCCTAAAAAGCTAAACCAAAACTAATTAAAAACTAAAAATAAATAAATTAAAAAATCCTAAATAAAAATAAAATAGAAAAATAAAATAAAATAAAAACATACTCTAAAACCTAAACCTAAACCTAAACTTAAACCAAAACATAAAAAGAAAATAAAATAATAATAAAAACTAAACTAAAAATAAAAAACTTAAATAAAATATAAACTAAACCTAAAATAAAAATTAAATCAACCTAAAATAAAATAAAATAAAAACTAAATAAAAACCTAAACCTCAATAATAAACCTAGTAATAAATAAAAAAATAAAACCTAAACCCTAAACTAAGAAAAAAATAAAATAACCTAAACCTAAACAAAAATAAACTAAACTAAAATAAATAAAACCTAAACCTAAACCTAAACCTAAAATAAACTAAGCCTAAACCTAAACTAAAAAATAATAAACTAAAATTAACCTAAACCTAAAAAAATAAAAATAAACCAAAATAAAACATAAAACTTAAACCTAAAAATAAATAAAAACCTAAACATGAACCTAAAAATAAAAAAATAAAACTAAACCTAGAAAATAAAATAAAACTAAACTAAAAGATAAACTTAAGCCTAAAAAATAATCTAAAATAAATAAACCTAAAATAAACAGACTAAGCTAAATAAAAATAAAAATAAACCTAAATCCAAATAAAAAATAAACTAAACTAAAATAAATAAAAAATAAACTAAATAAACTTAAAATACCAGTTTACTTAATTTAAAAAAAATAAAAAAACCATAAACATAAATCCTAAACCCTAAAACTAACCTTAAAATCAAAACTCTAAACCCTAAACCTATAACCCTAAACCATAAACCCTAAACCTAAAACCCTAAATCCTAAACCTTAAACCCTCAACCCTATTCCTTAAACCTTGCAACCCTAAACCCTAAACCCAAAACCCAAAACCCAAAAAAACCCTAAACATTAAACCCTAAATGCTAAATCCTAAACTAAGCCTAAACCCTAAACCATAAACCCTAAAACCTAAGCCGAAACCCCTCAACGCCCAAGTGCTCTCTTATTCTCTAGCATTTTTTGAATCCCTCTTGTTGGGGCATCCAACAAGAGATTTATGTGGCTTTGGCCTTGGTTTTGACCGAATTCAAAGGCTTGAATACCATCTAGTTATTTTCGTAATGCTTCATCATTGACCATGGCTATAGTGAGTTTTATTCCTTCTTAAAATTATGGATGCTTCCAGGAATCGACACTTCAGGCTTCCCTAAGTTGCTTCTTTAACTAAATGTTTTATGGAAGAGCTATCTGGTAAGGCTTCTCCCTCTGTTAATTTGGTTAATCTCATTTTTACATCTTTTAGAGGTTTGCCAACCATAATGTTCTCTGATGTGGATGTTGAAAAGTTGGCAAAACCATTTGAATTTTTTCTTATCGATAAATTTGCTTTGTATCATCCAAATTTGGATAAGATCTGCTCTTTTTTCTATAATCTCAAGCTTACGAGTGCTTTCTCAATTAGTCTTATTGACCCTTGGCATATCCTGATTCAACTTTCTAATGATCTGGATCATTCATGTGTTTTTTTACATCGTTCTTATTTCTTTATTAATTGTCAAATGCATTTGCCCCTTTCTCATTAGAATCTTATTATCCCTATGTGGTTATCTTCCTAATATGCACATTCATTTTGTTACCCATCATGTGCTTTTTTGTCGGTTTTATTTAATTTACTTTGCAACTCGACCAAGCAACCGCTAATCGATCTTGCCCTTCTAAGGCTCGGATCCTCCTAGAATTAGACATAACTAAAAAATACCCTAAGGAAGTTTGGATTGGCTCTAAAAAATATGGGTATTCTCAAAAGGTTGAATTAGAGAACCTTCTGGTTGTTTATTCCCACAGAAAATTCATGTCATGCAATGTTTAATTCTCCATCCCACTTAAAAAAAAAATCCTCTAAAGAGAATGTTGTTCCTAAAGCTAATCCTTACTTATGTTAAATCACCTGATCCTAAGAATGATATGAAGGTCATTGAGGAAGATATTGGGGTTAATCTTGAAGAAGTTTTGGCACTATTGATAGATTCTAATTTTCAAAAATGGGAAGGGTGATTTACCTCTTTTTCCTTCTTTGAATTTGTGTATTTCTAATGTGGAGAATAATAAATTTTCAAAGTTATTGGAAGATGATTCTGTTTCCTCTAATTCTATTCTTGCATCTATGATGGCTTTGATCGATGAAAATGAAGATTTTGATGAGGATTTAAATGATGTTGAGCATGCTGAAAAAAAATTTATCCGGATTTAACAACTCGTGCTCTAAATGTTTCTAAATCATCACCGTCTCTCATTTCTAATCTTGATATTCATGTTAATCCTACTTTTCAACTTAATATGGATTTGGAAGAGGGTGAACTCTCCTCGAAACACTTGGAGAATTCTCCTAAATTTGTGACCAATATTAATAAATCTATGGATGAAGACTCTAGGGGAAAACAAAATGGTTTTCAAACTTATCATGCTAAAAAGAAAAAAAAAGTGTTAAATATTACCCTCCCAAATTGTCCATAAACTCTAGATCTATTGCGGCCACTCACTCTTCTCTAATTAACATTTGCTTAACCCCTTTTTATTTTACTTATATTTAATTTCATGTTTAGAACATTAGAGGGATCGGTACCCTCTCTATTCATAATTGTATTAGAAATCTTTATTGCATTCCTATTTACTTATTGTTCTAGAGCCTCTTAATCATGCTAATAAAATTAACCATGTTGCTAGAATGATCAGCTTCAATAAATTTTTCTCTAATATTAGTAGTAAGATTTGGTGTTTTTGGAATAACTTTGTTAAGGTTTGTATTATTGATAATCTCTAACCACTAAATCCTAAACCCTAAACCCTAAAACTAACCTAAACTTACAACCCAAAACCAACAACCCTAAACTTAAACCTAAACTATAAAACCTAAACTAAACCTAAACTAAACTAAATCCTCCCTAAACCTAAACTAAACTAAACTCTAAACTATAAACCCTAAACCTTAAACTCCTAAACCTACTTAAACCCTAAACTTAAACTAAACCTAAACCCCTAAACTAAACCTTAAACTAAAACCTTAAATCTAAAACTAAACTTAACCTAAACCCTAAACCTTCCTTAAAAGCATAAATCCAAAAACCCAAAACCCTAATCCATGTCACTAAACCCTAACCCTAAATCGCAAACCCTAAACCTAAACTTAAAGTAACTAAATAAACTTAAAAATAAACCTAAACCCTTAAACTTAAAAACATAAACCTAAAGATAAACTTAAAATGGGCAACCTTGACTTAGGAACATCATCATCAAACAGCTAGATTGGGTCAAGAGGGAGGTGGTTATCTCAAAGTGGGGGGATGTGGAGGTGTCATGGACATGGAGGTGGTGGTCATGGTTAAGATTACTGAGAGGCCGGGTGGTTCCTGATGGAACCGGAGACACAAAAATGGTCGATCCATATGTTGCTTATGGAATTATATAGAGACCTCTAGTTATCGAGGGTTTTGGATTTGCTCTATGCGTGCTCATTTTTATCTATGTCCTTGCTTATGTCTTAGAAAACTTTGTGTGTTACTTGGTTGATGAATTCAAAAAGAAAAAAAATGTTAAATCTAAATTTCTACTCTGTTAAAAAAAAATAAAAACCTTAAACCCTAAATAAAAACTTGAACTTAAACCTAAAACCTAAATCCTAAACCCTAAATCCTAAACTATAAAAACCCTAAACCATAAACACTAATCCCTAAAACTGAAACCCTAAACCCTAAACCCTAAACCCTAAACACTAAAACTTAAACCCTAAACCCTATATCCTAAGGCCTAAACCCTAAATCCTAAACCTTAAAAAAGAAAAAAAAAACCCTAAATCCTAAACCCTAAAAACCAAACCCTAAATCCAAAACCCTAAACCCTAAACTAACACTAAACCTAAACTCTAAAAAGCTATAGCTAACTAAATAAAACCTAAAAATAAAATGAATAAAAAAACTTAAACCAAAAATAAAAAATAAAGAAAATAAAAATAAAAACTAAAACCTAAACCTAAAAAAGAAAATAAAATAAAGAATAAAACTAAATTAAACTAAAATAAATAAAACCTACACTAAACTAAAAAAATAAAACCAAAATAAAATAAAACTAAACCTAAAGTAAAAAATAAAATAAACCTAAAATAAAATAAAATAAAAACTAAATAAAAACCTAAATAAAAGTTAAAATACAAATAAACCTAAATAATAATAATAAATTAAATAAACTAAAGTAAATTAAAAATAAACTAAATAAACCTAAACCTACTAGTTTACTTAATTTAAAGAAAGAAAAAAGAAAAAAAATAAAAAACCTTAATCATAAACCCTAAACCCTAAAACTAACCCTAAACCCAACACCCTAAACCCTAAATCCTAAACCCTAAACCCCTAAATCCTAATCCTTAAACCCAAACCCCTAAACCCTAAACCCTAAATTCTAAAACCCTAAACCCTAAACCCTAATACTTATAACCCTAAACTATAAACCCTAAACACCAAAACCTAAACCCTAAACCCAAAAAACCTAAATACCTAAACCTAAACTAAATAAAACCTAAAAATAAAATTAAAAAATAAATAAAACTAAACCTAAATAAAATAATAAAATAAAATAAAATAAAAACATAAACTTAAACCTAAACCAAAAAATTCAAATAAAATAAGAAATAAAAACTAAACTAAAGTAAAATAAATAAAAACCTAAATAAATTAAAACTAAACATAAAATAAAAATAAAATAAACCTAAAATAAAATAAAATGAAAACTAAATAAAAACCTAAACTTAAAAATAAAACCTAAAAATAAATAATAAAATTAAAGCTAAACCATAAACTAAAAATAAACTAAACCTAAAATAAATAAAATAAAATAAACCTAAACTTAAACTAAAATAAACTAAACTAAAATAAATAAAACCTAAACCTAAACTTAAAATAAACTAAACATAAACCCTAAACAAAATAAAATTCAATAAACTAGAAATCAACCTAAACATAAAAAAATAAAACCTAAAAATAAACCAAAACTAAGAACCTAAACCTAAACCTAAAAATAAAAAATAAATCCAAAGCTTAAAAGATCAAATAAAAATAAAACTAAACTAAAAAATAAAGATAAACCTAAACCTAAACTAGAAAAATAAATTAAAATAAACTAAACTAAATAAAAATAAAAAAATAAACCTAAAAAAAATTCAAAAATAAAATAAACTAAAATAAATAAATAAACTAACTAAACCTAAACCTACCGAATTTCTTAATTTAAATAAAATAAAATAAACCCTAAACCCTAAACCCTAAACCCTTAATCCTAAACCCTCAACCCTAAACCATATACCATAAAACTAACCCTAAACCCTAAACCTACAACCTTAAAACCTAAATCGTAAACCATAAACCCTAAACTAACCCTAAACCTTAAACCTTAAACCCTAAACTAACTCTAAACCCTAAACTCAAAATAAAAAAATAAAAAAAATAAAAAAACACTAACCCTAAACCATAAACCCTAAAATAAACCTAAACCTACAACCCTAAAACCATAAACCTACAACCCTAAATCCTAAAACCCTAAACCATAAAACTTAAACCCTAAAAAACCCTAAACAACATTAGAACCTACAACCCTAAACCCTAAACCATAAATCCTAAACCCTAAAGCCTATACCTTAAACCATAAACCCTAAACCCCAAACCCTAAACCCTAACCCCTAAACCCTAAACTAACCCTAAACCATAAACCTTAAACAATAAAAAGCTAAAAACCTAAACCTAAACTAAATAAAACCAAAAAATAAAATAAATAAAAAAACTTGAAACAGAAATAGAATAAAATATAAAACTAAAAAAATAAAATATAAACAAAAACATAAACCTTAACTTAAACCTAAACTTAAACCTAAACTTAAACTAAAAAGAAAATAAAATAAAAAATAAAAAGTAAACTAAAATAAAATATTTAAAAACCTTAACTAAACTAAAAAATAAAAAACCTAAAATAAAAAATAAACCTAAATTAAAATAAAATAAAACCTAAATAAAAACCTAAATAAAAAATAAAAATAGAAATAAACCCAAATAAAAATAATAAATAATAAATAATATAATAAATAAAAAATAAACTGAATAAACTAAACTTACGAGTTTACTTTATTTAAAAAAATTAAAAATTAAAAATAACCATAACACCAAAACTTACCTCCAACCCTAAACCCTAAACCGTAAACCCTAAACCCTTAAACCTACAACCCTAAACCCTAAACTATAAACCCCAAACCCTAAGCCTTAAACCTTAAAAACCTAAAATCCTAAACCTAAACAA
Organism: Cymbidium sinense; assembly: GCA_021442155.1. Taxonomy (NCBI): domain Eukaryota; kingdom Viridiplantae; phylum Streptophyta; class Magnoliopsida; order Asparagales; family Orchidaceae; genus Cymbidium; species Cymbidium sinense. The sequence goes on along the minus strand of JAKCPB010000262.1, from coordinate 52,960 downwards.
AAAAAAACCTAAAAATAAAATAAATTTAAAAACCTAAAACTAAATAAAGTATAAAATGAAATAAAATGAAAACATAAACTAAAATGAAAACCTAAACCTAAACATAAACCTAAACTTAAGCCTATACCTAAACCTTGTTGTGAACCTAAGCCTAAAACTAAACCTAAAAATACAATAATATATAAAATAAAATCTAAACTAAAATAAAATAAATAAAAACCTAAACTAAACTAAAAGATAAAATAAACCTAAAAATAAAAAACCTAAATATAATAAAAACTAAACGTAAAATAAAAATAAAATAGACCTAAAATATAAGAAAATAAAAACTAAATAAAACATAAAATTAAAAAATAAACCCAAAAATAAAACCTAAAAATAAATAGACAAAAAAACCTCAATAATAAACTTAAAAAAAACCTAAACCTAAAATAAATAAAATAAAACAACCCTAAACCTAAACTAAAATAAATAAAACCTAAACCTAAACCCAAAATAAAATAAACCAAAACCCTAAACTAAATAAAATAAAATAAACTAAAATTTTACCTAAACCTAAACTAAATAAATAAAACCTAAAAGTAAACCTAAAATAAAAGCATAAACCTTAACCTAAAAAAATAAAATAAAAACCTGTACCTAAACCTAAAAATAAAAAGTAAAACATAAACTTAAAATATATAATAAAAATAAATCAACTAAATAAAAATAAAAAATAAACTAAATAAAAAACATAAACTAAAATAAATAAACTAAACTTAATAAAAATAAAAAATAAACCTAAATAAAAATATAAAATAAAATAAACTAAAATAAATAAATAAAATCTAAATAAACATAAGCCTATCGGTTTACTTAATTCAAAAAAACCTTAAACTAAAATAAAAAAGCTAAACTAAATAAAAATAAAAAATACTAAACCCTAAACCCTAAAACTAACCCAAAACACTAAACCCTAAACCCTAAAATCATAGATACTAAACCCTAAACCCTAAACCCCAAATCCTAAAACATATAACCCTAAACCCTAAACCCTAAAACCTAAACTCTGAACCCTATACCCTATACTTTAAACCATAAATCCTCAACTCGAAACACTAAACCCCAAACCCTAAACCCTAAACCCTAAACCCTAAATAATAAAAAGCTAAAAACCTAAACCTAAACTAAATAAAACCTAAAAAAAATAAAAATAAATAAAAACCTAAATAATAATAAAATAAAAACATAAACTAAAACCTAAACCTAACCTTAAACCTAAACCTAAGCCAAAAAGAAAATAAAATAAAAAATAGAAACTAAACTAAAATAAAATAAATAAAAACAAACTAAACTAAAAAAAAATAAAATACCTAAATAAAATAAAAATTAAACCTAAAATAAATAAAGAAACCAAAATAAAATTAAATAAAAGTAATAAGAAAACAGAAAATAAAATAGAATGAAATAAATAAAAAATAAAAAAAACTAAATAAACTAAAACTTACTAGTTTACTTAATTTAAAAAATAAAACCCTAATCCCCTTAAACCCTAAAACTAACCTCAAACCCTAAACCGTAAACCGTAAACCTAAACCCCAAAACCAAACTAAACCTCAACCTAAAATATATAAACCCTAAACTATAAACCCTAAACTTAAACCTAAACCCTAAATTTAAAACTAATAAAACCTAAACTAAATAATAAATCCTAACTAACCCTAACCCTAACACTAGCTCTAAACCTAAACCTTAAAACTATACTTTAACCTAAACCTTAAACCCTAAACCTAACCCTAACTAAACCTAAACTAACTTAATGAATCCAATGAACCTAACTAACCCTAACACTAACCTAAACTCTAACCAAGACCCTAAACCCTAAATCCTTAAATTTAAACTTAATTAAACTAACTAAACCTAAATGTTTATCTAAACTTAAAATTATAAAGAACCTAAACAATAACCAGTCTATACTTAAACTTTACTAAACCTAAACCTTAAACACTAATTCTAAACCTAACCTAAACCCTAAGTTCTAAACCCTAAACCTAAACTAAAATCTAAACCCCTAAACCTAAATCTTAAACCCTAAACTAAACTATAAACTATAAACTATAAACTATAAACTATAAACCTAAACCCTAAATACTAAACCCTAAACTTAAATCCTAAACCTAAACCCTAAACCTAAACAACTATAAACTTCCAACTCTAAATCTTAACTATAACTTAACCATAAACCTAAACAATAAACCCTAACCTTAAGTTTAAACACTAAACTAAATCTAACTTTAACCAACCTTAATAACTTAACTCTAACCAATCTAAACTTAAATTTAACCTGGCTTAACTTAACCTTTAAACCACACTAACTTAAACCTTAACCTTTAACTTTAAATTAAATCCAATCCACTGACTTTAACCTAAACCTGACCTTAAATCTAACCCTAACTAATCTAATTAAACTATAACCTAAATCTAACCAAATTTAACCTAAAACTTAAATCCTAAGTTTATCTTAACTATAACTATAATAAATCAAACCTTAATCCTAATCTAACCTCCCTAATCTAATAAACCATGACCTAATTTAACTCCAATTTAATTTAACCTAATCCTAAACCTTTAAACCTAAACTATAACCAACTAAACTTAAATCCCTAAACCTAACTACTAATTTTAATCTTTAAAATTTAACTCAACCTTAACTTGACTAATCTCATTTACCTAATCTTAACTATAATGATAATCTTAACGACGAATCCTAACTTTAATCCGACCTTTAACTGAACTTTAAATCGAAATCTGACCTATAATCTGACCTTTAATCTACAGATAATTAACCACTGAATCTAATCCAACTTTTAAACTGAATCTCGACCTTAACTATAACCTGAATCTGAACTGACCTAACTCTGAATCTTATCATGACTTTAAACCTAATCTGACCTTAAGCTTTTAACCTAAATCTAAATTTAACCTAACTTAAATCTATAACTAAACTAACTTAATTAAATTAATCTAACCTTTAATAAACCTACCAATCTAATTGACAACTTTAAACCTAATTTTAAATCGACCTAATCAACTAACCTAATTTAATCTAACCCGAATTAATCCACCCTTAAATGACCAAATGACCATACCCCGACCTGACCCGAATCTAACTTAACTTTAACCTTAACTTAACTTAACCTGACCACCTAAACTTAACCTCTGTTTTAACTATAAATTTAACTTTAAACTAATTTAACCTACCTAGGCTGACTAAACCTAAAACTAAACTTAACCCACTAACTTAACCTAACTTAACTTTAAAACTGACCCTAACTTTAACCTAACTTTAAACTTTAACTTTAAATCCTAACTCCTAACTCCAACTTAAACTTAAACTTAAACTTACTAATTAAACCTAAATCCTATCTTTAAACTCAACTTAACCTAATTAACTTAAACCTAAATCTGCACCTTAATTTAATCTGTATAACCTTAACCTAATCTAATCCTAACTTAACTCTGTAAACGAGCCTATTAACTTTAACCTCTCTAACTCCACTCAGAATCTAATCTAAACCTAAACTCCCTAGTTTTAATCCTAACTCTCTAACTCCTAACTAACCCAATTATACTATACCTAACCCTAACTATAAGTCTAATCTTAACCTAAATAAGCCTAACCCAAACTTACTCTAATCTTAACCCTAATCTCTATCCTAACTAACCCTAACCCTAACCCCGAATCCTAACCCAAACCCAAACACTTACCCTAAACCTAACCCCAACCTCGAATCCTAACCCAAAACCTAACCCAAAACCAAACCATAACCCTAACCCTAACCTTATCCTTTTCCTAGATATTTTTCTTGTACTTTTTTTATTCTCATACCTAAGAAAGATAATCCAAACTATTGGAGTGATTTTAGACCTATTAGTCTTTACACCTTCTTCATTAAGCTCAGTTCCAAAATTTCTTACCAACAAACTTAGTCCTTTACTTAACAGAATTATCTCTCTCAACCAAACTAGTTTTGGTAAAGGTAGATACATTTTAGAAAAAAATTTACTTGCCCAATAATTAATTCATGATTATAATGCTAAGACTAGATATGGCAACATTCTTCTCTAATTAGATATTACTAAAGCCTTTGATAACAGCTCTTGGGTTTTCTAATAAATTTATTTTTCTTATTAAAAATTATATTAATAATGTCTGGTTTTTAGTTTTTCTTAATGCGAAAGCCATGGGTTTCTTTCCCTCTTCCCATGGCTTACATTAAAGGGATCCTTTATCTCTTATTTTATTTTTTATTGATGTTAAGTACTTATGTACGAGCATGAATGATTTATTCTTAAATAATCCTAGTATGTACTACAAAACTGATTGGTGGTCTTTCTATTTTCCATTTAAGTTTTGTAGATGATTTCATTACTTTTTTCAATGCTTATATTCATCACATCAAGCATCTCAAGCCTTTTTGAACTAAATTTAGTAGAGAAAGTGGTATTTCTATCAATGATAACAAAATCTATTTTACCACTTCCTCTAGTATCTCCAATAATAAAATCAATCAAATCCTATATATCTCTATTTTTAAACATCAACACTTACCTCTTAAGTACTTGGGTGGTCCGCTCTTTAAAGGCCCAAAATGTTCCCATCTCTTTGATGAGTTCAAAAAATTTAATAAAATTTCTATTTGGGAATTCCATTTATTTTTCTTTGGTGGTAGGCTCACTATTCTTTAAAGCACTCTCAACTCAATGCCTCTTTATTTGATTCAAACTATTATCCCCACTAATCCTGCACTTATCAGAATTGATCAATTGCTTAACAAATTTTTTTGGGGCTCCAATATATCTACCAAAAGAATGCATTAGGAATCTTGGCATGAATGTTTTGGTCCTGTGGGAGAATTTTCTCTTGGTTGCAAGCCTATTTGCAAAGCTATCACTTCCTTCTCTCATAAGCTCTCATGAAATTTTAGAAAGAATCATTTCCTTTGACCTAATTTTAAGATGGAAACATAATTACAAGGTAAACAACTCCTTAACTGTGCGTATAAATTTGTTGACTCTCCAGTTTGGAAAAGGCTTTGCTCTATTAAATGGGTTGCCAAATCATTAATATCTTGGGGTATTTAGTCGGGTTCTTCCTTCTTTTGGCAAAACTATTGGATTGGCAATGGCTCTATTGACACTCTTTTATCTACCCACTATACTATTACTATCAAAACTAATTCATTTTGGCTTAATAATAATTGGAATCAAATCAAACTTGAGAATTATATCCCTATTTCTCTTTTTGACAACTTTGAAAATATCCCCATTTCTTCTAAAAAACCTGATCAAATTCTTTTTAAGCTTTCTTATAAAGGTGACTTTGTACTTAAAGAGGTTTGGAATTTTATTAGAGATAAACAAAACCCCTCTAATGTTTTTATTAAACTTTTGAATAATATCACTCCCATTTCCTATTTAGTTTTATCTTGGAGGATTTTGAATAACTTTATTCCTATGGACTTTTTGCTCCAAAGTAAAGGGTTTTACTTACCTTTAAAGTTCTATTGTTGCTTTCATATTGAAAATGTAAATCATGTTTTTATTAATTGTGTTATTGCTTCTAAATTACAATTTTGGTATGATGACTTATTTAATACCAACTATTTTTAGGGTTCTATTTCTTTATATCAACTTCTTGAAGTTTGTTTCAAAAATATAGTGAAAGATCAAAGTTTAAATTGTTATTACCCTTATCTAGTTCATTTGGACAGATAAAAATGATGGTAAATATCATGGTATTCCTCTTGAACCATAAAAGGATCCTGGCTAGAACTAAAGAAAAAATTTATTCTCTTTTTAATGACAATCTTATTAGTAATATTTATTTTAAAGATTATAAATTGTGGAAAAAAATTGGGTATCATTCTGCCTGAGTTTGACTCTTATAAAAGTGCTACGATTGTGCATTGGATCAAAACCTAAAGACAATTTGATTAATGTGAATACTGATGGTTATGTTGCTTCCATTAAATATGTCTTTGGTGGTATTCTTAGGGATTCTAAAGGTATTATCATTTGTGCTCTTGCCTATCCTCTCAAAGCCTATTCTATTATATTTGCTAAGCTTATGGTTGTTAATAAAGCTATTGAAAATTGTTTGAAAAAAGGTTTCCTCAACATTTGGATTGACGTTGATGCTCTATTGCTTCCTGGCATGCTTAATTCCAATAGAAATTAGAATGCTGAAATATTTTATCTTCTTAATCATTCTAAAACTCTTTTTTCTCAAGTTTGTTTTAAAATTTCCCACATCTTTTGTGAAGGTAATCTTTGTGCTGATTACTTGGCTAACTTTGGTGCCAAATTAACTAAGTTAACATTATTTGAAAAATAAACTTTGCCTAAACTATTATGAGGTTTGGTTAATCTGAATAATAGTGAATTGCCTTATCTCAAATTATAAATTATTGGCTTGGTTTTTATTGTTGGTTTTTGATGATATTTTACTATTGGTTGCCCCTTGTTCAACCCTCTTTGGGTTGTCATTATGAACTTATTTTCTCTCTTAGCCAAAGCTATGTTATGTTATTGATCTCTTACTTTTCAATTAGCCAGGTTTTTGTTACCTAGTGGTTATTATAAGTGCAGCCTAGGTTGTTTTGGCTTTTTTAGCTTGGGGGCTTCTGTCTATCTTGCTAGGTGTTTACAACAATTTTTCCTTGGCTATTTTTTATATATTCCTTTTGGGTTGTGGCTATGGATGCTGTAGGTTTTTCTTTCTATATGGGTTTTGCCACTTTTTTGTGCTGTTATGGTGATGTTTTTCTATGTTTTTAGTTGGGTTGGTTGGATGCCTGACTATTTTGGCTATTTTTTCATTTTCTGTTGGTGATTGATCTCGAGATTTGTTAGTGGTTTATCTTTGGTTTGATTTTCGAATGATGGAGATTCTTGGTTGGCTGTTATTGTCTCTATTTTCTTGATTGGGGTTTGGGGGTCCTTTTTGGTGATTTTGTTTTATTTCTTTTGGTTATTTAACCTCCTCTTGTATTGGCCTTCCTCTTTTGGCTGCAGCGGCTTTGGGTTTGGGTATTATCTTGGATGGGCTTGTTGAAGGTTGTTTTATGGTTGTAAGTTGGCCTAGGGTGCTAGTGGCCTGTTGGTTGGCTTGTAGTCTATCTTACTTAGATTTGTACCTTTTTATCTTTGGCAAGCTATTCTACTTACGATCAATTTCTTTTTGGTTGGTTTGGTGGGCCGACCGCTTCACCCAATCGCTATTTTGGGTGATTTTTGCTTGATGAGTGCTATTGGACTTTACACTGACTTAGATTTTCTATTATTATGGTGTTTGGCTAGGATGATATGGTAGTTGGCTGGGTTGGTTGGTTGGGTGGCTATTTTGGCCAAATTTTCTTGCTCCTTTGGTGTCTATTTTGGGAACCTGCTGGTGTTCTTTCTATGATCTGTGTTTCTGGTTTCCTCCTATTTTATTTTTTCACTCATGGCTACAGCTGACCCCCATTTTTCTATTTGAGTGAAAGCCTTGTTGTCCACCCCTTTTGTTAGGCTTGGTGTTTTTATTGGCTCTTTTTTCTGCATTGTTGGTGGAAGATATGAGCACTTATGCTCTTCTTTTTTGCTCATGTTTGTCTCTAGTTTGTGCTGTTACCCCCATCATGATGCTTGCTCCTTTGGTGTTGGCTTCTGGTGGTGCTCCACCGCTATCCACGATGGTTGGTTGATTATCTACCTTATTGGGCTTGGTTGTTCTAGTGGTTTGTTGCTATTATGTTTGTTGTTTGGAGGATTTCTGCTTGGATGATGGACTTTGGATGATGGGCTACATGAGGTATCGGCTTTGATGGCCTTGATGTTTCCACTCTTTCTTTTTGGTCGGTAGCTATATGTAATTGTAATCCTTCTCCTGAAGTTTGACTGCTTACAAATAGTGTTGCTCCTTGAGATGATGATAACAGAGCCTGAGCCTTCATTTACTTTACTTCTTCTATTTGCTCTTACTTTTTATGCTGTCTTAATTGTACTCATCCTTTCAAAAGAATGTTGCATATTTTTTTAATAGGTAGGGAGAGTCTTGCAAGTGGATATTGCTGGTATAAGAAGGACCAAATGAAGTTTGTTACTACTCACATGGATTTTCTACTGTTGATTTTTTTATTTTTCTTTTTCTTTCTTTCCTTCATTATTATAATTGTTAGGGGGTTTATCTCTTTAGGATTTATTATAGCTCTTTGAGCATTAGCTTAAAGATTTACCCCCTCTAAGGACATTGTACTTCTTCTTGGCAATAAAAAATTTCCTAATTTCCTAAAACCCAAAACTAACCCAAAACCATAAACCCTAAAAAAGCTAAAACCAAAATCTAAACTAAATAAACCTAAAATAAAAAAATAAAAAAACTAAATCAAAATAAAATAAAAAAATAAAATAAAATAAAAACATAAATTAAAACCTAAACCTAAACCTAAAAAGAAACTAAATTAAAAAATAAAAAATTAAACTAAAATAAAATAAATAAAAACCTAAACTAAAGTATAAAATAAAAAACCAAAATAAAATAAAAACTCAACCTAAAATAAAAATAAAATAACCCCATAATAAATAAAATAAAAACTAAGTAAACACCTAAATAAAAATAAAAATAAAAATAAAAATAAATAAAAATAAAAAAGAAAATAAACTAAAATAAATAAAAAATAAACTAAATCAACCTAAACCTCCTAGTTTACTTAATTTAAAAAGTAAAAAAAAAACCTCTAACCCTAAACTCTAAACCTACAACCCTAAACCCTAAACCCAAAACCGTAAACATTAAACCCTAAACCCTAAACCATAAATTCTAAAAACTTAAAAACCTAAACCTACACTAAATAAAACCTAAAAAAATAATAAAATAAAAACTAAACCTAAATATAATAATAAAATAAAATAAAATAAAAACCTAAACCTAAACCTAAACCTAAAAAATGAAATAAAAATAAAACTCCACTTTAAAAAAAAACTAAACCTAAACCTAAACCTATAAAAATTAAGAAAAATAAAAAAATCTCAAATTAAATAAACAAATCCAAAATAAATAAACTAACCTAAAAAATAAAAATAAACCTAAATAAAAATAAAAAATAAAGTAAACTAAAAAAATAAAATAAACTAAATAAATACTTGGTTAATTTTAAAAAAAAATTAAACCCTAAATCCTAAACTCTAATCCCTAAACCCTAAACCCTAACCCTTAACCCTAAACCAAAAATCCTAAAACCCTAAACCCTAAACCCTAAACTGACCTTAAACCCTAAAAATCATAAACCCTAAAGCCTAAACCATAAATCATAAACCCTAAACCATAAAACCCTAAACCCTAAACCCTAAAGCCTAAAAACCCTAAAGCCTAAAGCCTAAACCCTAAACCCTCAACCTTAATATAATCGTAAACCCTAAGCTAACCTTGAATATTAAACCTAAAATAATAAAAACCCTAAACCCTAAACCTAAAATTAATGTAAAAAATAAATCCCTAATCCAACTAAACCCTAAAACTAATCTAAATTTAAACCTAACCTAAACTCCTAAACCTAAAACCTTAAACTAACCTAAGCTAAATCAAACCTAAACCTAAACTTAAACCTAAACCTAAACCCTAAACCTAAAACTATAAAACTAAACCTTAAATGAATTAATCCTAACTAACTTAACTCCACTAGCTTTTAAACCTCCTAAACTATAACTCCTAACCCTAAACTTAAATCTAAACACTAAACCCTAAACCCAACCCTAACCCAAAATTTAAATCCCTAACTCCTAATCGACCTAACATGAACCCTAACTCTAACACTAACCATAACCTAACTATGACCTAAAATACTAAACTATAACCCAACTTAAAATTAAACTAAATTAACCTAACCTTAAATCCTAAACTTTAAACTTAAACTTAAATATTAAACCTTTAAAACTATAAAGTTTAAACCTTAAACTATAAATCTTCTAAGCCTAAAACTACCTTAATATTAAATTTAAACCCTAAACCCTAACTTACTAAACTAAACCTAAGTTTAAATCCTAAACTATAAATCTTAACTAATCTAATCCTAACTAAACTCCAAACCTAAACTCTAAACTTTAAACTCTAAACAAACTTATACTAACTCTAATAACTCCTTAAATATGCTAACCCTCTATAACCTTACCAAACACTAAACTGAATTTAAACTCTAACCTAATGAACTAATTTTACCTAATCTAATCTAACCTTAAACCTAAATATAACCTTAAACTTAAAACCTAAACCTTTAAACTCCTAAATTTAACTCCACCTTAAACCTTAATCCCTAAATCCTAAACTTACCTTCCACTTTAACCTAAACTTTAACTGACCCTCCTAACCTTTAACTTAACTTTAACTAAACTATAACCTAAAATTTAACCTAAATCTTAATCCCTGAATTTACCTAATCTAACCTTAATCTAATACCTAACTTATAACTAATTTAATCTAACCCTAAACCTAAACCTAACTTAACCTAAACCTAAACTTAACCTAACCTAAATTTAATCCACCTTAATTGACTGAAACTTTAACCTTACTGACTTAACCTTTGCCTTATTAAACTGAAATTATAACTTAACCTTAAATCTCTAACCTTAAATCCTAAATCCTTTAAATCTCTAAATCTAAACTTTAACTTTAACACTTTAACCCTGAATCTCCTTAATCTAATAACCAAATCTTTAACCCACCAAATCTTAACTTTAACTAAATGACCTTTAAATCTAATCCTAACCTCTCTATTAAATCCCTGAACCTTTAAACCCTAAACTTTAAACTAACTTAATCCCTAAACTAACCTTAACTTAACCTGACTTACCTGTCTTTAAACTTAACCTAAAATCCTAAACTCTAATCTAATCCTAACCTTAATCGCTTAACCTAATTTTAATAAAACTAACCTAATCCTGACCTAATCCCTTTAATCTAAACTATAATTTAAATTAACTATAACCTTTAACTCTAAACTCTAAATCCTAATCACTTAACCTTTAATTCAAACTTAATCTGAACTAAATCTTTAAATCTAAAACCTTAAATCTAATTCCTAAACCTTTAATAACTCTATTTCTATTTAACTTCATAAACTATAATCTAACTAACTCTAATCTCCAACTCTAAATCTTAAACTTAAACTAAAACCCGAATCTAACTAATTAAATCTAGCTTAATTAAATCTAATCCTAACTCTAACCTTAAACTAAACCTGAAACCTTATAACTTTAACTCCTTTAATAATTTAATTAATCCTAACTCCTTAACTTAACATCTAATCTGACTTTAATTTAACTTTAAATCCTTAACTTAAATTTAATCTAAATTAATCCTAATTCCACCTAAACTTTCTTAATTTAATTTAAATTTAAACCACCAAACTTTAAATCCTTATCATTTAAACTTAAATCCTAAATCTTAATTCCAACTAACAATCTAAATCCAATAACCTTAAATTTCTGACAACTTTAATCCTAATCTTAATCTAATTAATTAACCCCTAAACCTAAATCTAATTTAATCTAACTTTAATCCCTAACCTAACCCTAATCCTAACCTAATCTAATCTAAACCTAACTATAATCTAAACTTAACCTAACCCTAACCCTAACTCTAAACCCAACCTTCTAACCCTAATTTTAACCCCTACCCTAACCCAAACCTTCTAACCCCAAACCCTAACCTAACCTAATAATCCTTTTCCTAGATATTTTTCTAGTACTTTTATTATTCTCATACCTAAGAAAGATAATACATACTATTGGAGTTATTTTAGACCTATTAGTCTTTGCACCTTCTTCATTAAGCTGAGTTCCAAAATTTCTTACCAATAGACTTAGTCTTTTACTTAACAAAATTATCTCTCTCAACCAAACTAGTTTTGTTAGAGTTAGATACATTTCAGACAAAATTTTACTTTCCCAAGAGTTAATTCATGATTATGATGCTAAGAATATATGTGGCAACAGTCTTTTCAAATTAGATATTACCAAAGCCTTTGATAACATCTCTTGGGTTTTCTAATAAATTTATTTTTCTTATTAAAAATTATATTAATAATGCCTGGTTCCTAATTTTTCTTAATGCAGAAGCCTTAGGTTTCTTTCCCTCTTCCCATGGCTTATGTCAAAGGGATCCTTTATCTCTTATTTTATTTTTTATTGATGTTTAGTACTTATGTAGGAGCATCAATGATTTATTATTAAACAATCCTAGTATGTACTACAAAACTGTTGGTGGCCTTTCTATTTTCCATTTAAGTTTTACAGATGATTTCATTACTTTTTGCAATGCTTCTATTCATCACATCAAGCATCTCAAACCTTTTTTAACTAAATTTGGTGGAGAAAGTGGTATTTCTATCAATGATAACAAAAGCTATTTTACCACTTCCTCTAGTATCTCCAATAATAAAGTGAATCAAATCCTGCATATCTTTATTTTTAGACATCAACACTTACCTCTTAAGCACTGGGGTGGTCTTTTTAAGGCCCAAAATGTTCCCATCTCTTTGATGAGCTAATTCAAAAAATTTAAATAAAATCTCTATTATGGAATTTCATTTACTTTTCTTTTGTGGTAGGCTCCCTATTCTAAAAGCACTCTCAACTCAATGCCTCTTTATTTGATTCAAACTATTATCCCCAATAATGATGCATTTATCAGATTTGATAGTTTCCTTAACAAATTTTTTTGGGGCTCCAATATATCTACCAAAAGAATGCATTAGGCATCTTGGCATAAATGTTGTGGTCCTATGGTAGAAGGTGCTCTGGTTGCAAGCCTATTCATGAAGCTATCATTGCCTTCTCTCATAACCTCTCATGAAATTTTAGAAAGAATGAGCTAATTTTATGATGGAAACATATTGACAAGGTAAACAACTCCTTAAATGTGCATATAAATTTTGTGAGTCTCTAGTTTAGAAAAGGCTTTGCTCCATTAAATAGGTTGTCGAATCATTAATATATTGGGGTATTTAGTCAGAATCTTCCTTCTTTTGGCAAGACTATTGGATTGGAAATGGCTCTATTGACACCCTTTTATCAACCCACTCTACTACTGCTATAAAAAATAATTCCTTTTGGCTTAATAATAATTGGAATCAAAGCAAACTTGAGAAATATATCCTATTTCACTTTTTGACAACTTTAAAATATCCCCATTTCTTCTAACAAACGTGATCAAATTCGTTTTAAGCTTTCTTATAAATGTGACTTTGTACTTAAAGAGGTTTGGAATTTTATTAGAGATAAACAAAACCCCTCTAATGTTTTTATTAAACTTTTGAACAATATCATTCCCATTTCCTATTTAGTTTTAGGTTGGAGGATTTTGAATAACTTTATTCCTATGGAATTTTTGCTCTGGAGTAAAGTGTTTTACTTACCTTCAAAGTTCTATTATTGATTCATATTGAAAATGTAAATCATGTTTTTGTCAATTGTGTTATTGCTTATAAAGTACAATTTTAGTATGATGATTTATTTAATACCAACAATTTTTAGGGTTCTATTTCTTTATATCAACTCCTTGAAGTTTGTTTCAAAAATTATAGTGAAAGATCAAAGTTTAAATTTCTATTACCCTTATCTGGTTCATCTGGATTTATAAAAATGATGGTAAATATCATGGTATTCCTCTGAACCATAAAAGGATCTTGGCTAGAGCTAAAAAAAAATTTATGCTCTTTTTAATGCCAATCTTATTAGTAATATTTATTTCAATGGTTATAAATTGTGGCTAAAATATTGGGCATCATTCTGCCTGAGTTTGACTCTTATAAAAGTGCTAGGATTATCAATTGGATCAAACCTAAAGGAAATTTGAATAATGTGAATACTGATGGTTCTATTGCTTCCTTTAAATATGGCATTGGTGGTATTCTTAGGGATTCTAAAGGTACTATCATTTGTGCTTTTTCCTTTCCTCTCAAAGCCTATTCTATTATATTTGATGAGCTTATGGTTGTTAATAAAGCTATTGAAAATTGTTTGAAAAAAGGTTTCCTCAACATCTGGATTGAAGTTGATGCTCTATTGCTTCTTGGCATGCTTAATTTAATAGACATTGGAATGCTGAATTATTTTATTCTTAATCATTCTAAAACTCTTTTTTCTCAAGTTTGTTTTAAAATTTCCCACATCTTTTGTGAAGGTAATGTGTGATTACTTGGCTAACTTTGGTGCCAACTTAACTAAGTTCACTTTATTTGACAAACCAAACTTTGCCTAAACTATTAAGAGGTTTGGTTAATCTAATATTGATTGCCTTATCTCGATTATAAATTGTTGGTTTTTTTGGTGTTTTTTGATGATCTTTTACTTTTAGTTGCCCCTTAGTCAACCCTCTTTGGGTTGTGGTTGTCAACTTATTTTCTCTCTTTAGCCTAAGATGGGTTATGTTTTTGAACTCATACTATGGGATTGGCCATATTTTTGCTACCTAGTGGTTATTGTAAGTGTAGCCTAGGTTGTTTTGGCTTTTTCAACTTGGTGGTTTCTGTCTATCTAGTTCAGTGTTTACCATAATTTTTCCTTGGCTATTTTTTATATCCTCCTTTTGGGTTATGTCTATGGATGCTGTAGGTTTTTCTTTCTGTATGGGTTTTGCCTCTTTTCTGGGATGTTATGATGGTTAATAGGGTGGCTTTGTTGGCTAGCAGTTTTGGCTAGTTGGGTAGGTTGGATGCCTGGCTATTTTGGCTATTTTTTCATTTTATGTTGGTGATTGATCTAGGGATTTGTTGGTGGTTTATCTTTGGTTTGATTTTGGCATGGTGGAGGTCCTTGGTTGGCTATTATCATCGCTATTTTCTTGAATAAGTTTGGTGGTCATTTTGGTATTTTGTTTTATTTCTTTTGGTTATGGTTTTAACCTCCTCATGTATTGGCCTTCCTCTTTTGGCTACAACAGCTTTGGGTTTGGGTATTGTCTTGGATGGGCTGGTTGAAGGCTATTTTATGGTTGTTAAATGGCCTAGGGTGCTAGTGGCTTGGTTGGATGCATTTATTATTGTATTGGTTGGTTTGTAGTCTCTTCTGGGCTTTGTACCTTTTATCTTTGGCAAGATATTCTACTTATGTGGATTTTCTTTTGCCTTGGTTTTGGTGGTCACGACTACTTCTACCCATTCCCTAGCTATTTTGGGTGATTTTGGCTTGACGACTGATGTTGCATTTTACACTTACTTGGATTTTCTACTATTATAGCTTTTGGCTAGGAGGATATGGTAGGTTGTTATTGAGCCCTGCTTTGGCGAATTTTCCGCCCTTTGGTGACTATTTTGGGAACCACTGGTGTTCTTTCTCAGAGTCAGATTCCTCCTATTTTATTTTTTTTTCTCTCAGTTGACCCCCCCTTTTTCTATTTGAGTGGTAGCCTTATTGTCCACCCCTTTAGCTAGGCTGGGTATTTTTATAGGCTTTTTTTCTGCGTTGTTGGTGGAAGAAATGAGCACTTGTGTTTTCTTTTTGCTCATGTTTGTCTCTAGTTTGTGTTGATACCCCATCATGATGCTTGCTCCATTGGATTTTTTATTCCTTTTTGGTTGTGGCTTTTGGTGGTGCTCCTACGGTATTGCTGCTATCCTTGATGGTTGGTTGATTATCTGCCTTATTGGGCTTAGTTGTTTTAGTGGCTTAGTGGTTGGCTGTTATGTTTGCTGTTTGGAGGATTTTACAACCTTACTGGATGATGGACTTTGGATGATGCCCTACACGAGGTATGCTGGGTTTGATGGCCTTGATGTTTGCCACTCTTTATTTTTTTGGTTGGTACCGCTATATGTAATCGTAACCCTTCTCCTGAAGTTTGGCTGCTTACATATAGTGTTGCTCCTTGAGATGATTATATTGGAGCCTAAGCCTTTATTTACTTTACTTAATCTATTTGCTCTTACTTTTTATGCTATCTTAATTGTACTCATCCTTTCAAAAGTATGTTGGATATTTTTTTAATAGGTAGAGTCGCAAGTGGATCCGGTATAAGAAGGACCAAATGAAGTTTGTACTACTCACATGGATTTTCTACTATTGATTTTTTGGTTTTTCTTTTACTTTCTTTCCTTCATTATTATAATTGTTAGGGGGTTTATCTTTTAGATTTATTATAGCTCTTTGAGCATTATCATAGAAATTTACCCTATAAGGACATTGTACTTCTTCTTTATGGCAATAAAAATTTCCCTAATTTCCTTTAAAAAAACCCTAAACTAACCCTAAACAATAAACCCTAAAAAGCTAAAAACCAAAATCTAAACTAAATAAAACCTAAAAATAAAATGAATAAAAAACCTAAATCAAAATAAAATAAAAACATAAACTAAAATCAAAACCTAAACCTAAACCTAAACCAAAAAAGATACTAAAATAAAAAAATAAAAATTAAACTAAAATAAAATAAATAAAAACCTAAACTAAAGAAAAAATAAAAAACCTAAATAAAATAAAAACCTAAACCCTAAACCCTAAACCCTACAACCCTAAACCCTAAACCCTAAATCCTAAACCCTAAAGCCTATACCTTAAACCATAAACCATAAACCCTAAACCCCAAACCCTAAACCATAACCCCTAAACCCTAAACTAACCTAAAACCATAAACCTAAACCCTAAAAAGCTAAAAACCTAAACCTAAACTAAATAAAACCAAAAAATAAATTAAATAAAAAAATTAAAACTAAAATAGAATAAAATATAAAATAAAATAAAAACATAAACTAAAACATAAACCTTAACTTAAACCTAAACTTAAACCTAAAAAGAAAATAAAATAAAAAATAAAACTAAACTAAAATAAAATATTTAAAAACCTCAACTAAACTAAAAAATAAAAAACCTAAATGAAATAAAACCTAAACCTAAAATAAAAATAATAAACCTAAAATAAAATAAAATAAAAATTAAATAAAAACCTAAATAAAATAAAAATAAAAATAAACCCAAATAAAAAATAAAAAATAAAAAATAAACTAAATAAATTAAAATTATGAGTTTATTTAATTTAAAAAAAAAAAAATAAATAAAACCATAACACTAAAACTTACCTTAAACCCTAAATCCTAAACCCTAAACCCTAAACCCTTTAACCTATAACCTAAAAAAATATAAAATAAAATAAAATAATAAAAAATAAAAAATAAATAAAAAATAAAAAAATAAAAAAAATAAAAAAAAAACCCTTAAACCTGCAACCCTAAACCATAAACCCTAAACCCTAAACCTAAAAAGCTAAAATCTAAACCTAAACTAAATAAAACCTAAAAACAAAATAAATAAATAAAAACTAAACCTAAATAAACTCAAGAATAAAATAAAATGAAAACATAAACTAAAACCAAAACCTAAACCTAAACCTAAACCTAAACCTAAAGCTAAACCTAAACTTAAACCTAAACGTGAACCTAAGCCTAAACGTAAACATAAAAATACAATAATACATAAAATAAAAACTAAAATAAAATAAAATATATAAAAACCTAAACCTAAAAGATAAAATAAACCTAAAAATAAAAAACCTAAATATAATAAAAATTAAACGTAAAGTAAAAATAAAATAGACCTAAAAGAAAAGAAAATAAAAACTAAATAAAAACTTAAAACTAAAAAATAAACCCTAAAATAAAACCTAAAAATAATTAGAAAATAAAACCTCAACAATAAACTTAAAAAAAATCTAAACCTAAAATAAACAAAATAAAATAGCCTTAAACTTAAACTAAAATAAACTAAACTAAAATAAATAAAACCTAAACCCAAAACTAAATAAAATAAAATAAACTAAAATTAAACCTAAACCTAAACTAAATAAATAAAACCTAAAAATAAACCTAAAATAAAAACCTAAAACCTTAACCTAAAAAAATAAAATAAAAACTTGCACCTAAACCTAAAAATTAAAAATAAAACCTAAAAATAAAATATAAAATAAAAACAAATCTAAACTAAATAAGAATAAAAAAAACTAAAATAAAAACTTAAAATAAAATAAATAAATTAAACTAAATAAAATTTAAAAATAAACCTAAATAAAAATATAAAATAAAATAAACAAAAATAAATAAATAAAATCTAAATAAACCTAAACCTACCAATTTACTTAATTTTAAAATGAACCCTTAACTAAAAGAAAAAAAGCTAAACCAAATAAAATAATCTAAACCCTAAAACACCTAAACCATATAACACTAAACATTAAATCCTAAACCCCAACCATGAACCTAAACCCTAAACCTGAGCAATAAAACCTAACTAGCCCTAGGCCCAGGCTCAGGCCCTATGACCTGTTCAGCCCAGGCCATAGATCCCTAAATCCTGGGCACTAAACCAGGCCACAGGCCCACACTTCTAGGTAAAAACTAAACTAATAAACCTACAAAGGTAAAACCTGAGTGATAAGATAGAAAATGATAAGATAAAACATAAACTAAGACCTAGCTGACAGACCTAGGCCTGAGCCAAAGAAGATAAAGATAAAATAAAATAAAGATAAGATAAATAAAACTTAAAGTACTAAAGATAAACCTAAATAAGATAAAAAGAATACCTAAAACCTAAATAAATAAAATAAAGAAGATGTAAATAGATCCTGCGAGAAAATGACCTAAATAAAAAATATGAAATAAACTAAATAAATATAAACTAAATGACCAATAACTGGTTTGCTTGGTTTAAAGATGACCCTAATGACCTAAATAAAAACAGACCTCAGACCCTAACTGGCCCTAACAGGCCCTGGCAGATGACCCTGAGTACAAAACCCTGAGCCCTAGCCTAGGCTACAGGCCACTGACCCTGAACCCTGAGGCTGAGCCAGATGATGATTAACCACTGACCCATTGGCCCTGGCACTGACCTGGTCTTTGCTAGCCATGGGCTCTAGGCCATTCCTGTCAGAGGCCTGACTGAGCCCAGGCCACCTAGACCTGGCTGACACAAAACTGACCTGACCTGGCCACACCTGACCCCTCCTAGGCCCACTACCTACCATGGGCCCTAACCCTGACTAGCCCTGGGCTAGATCTGGGCCATGGGCCCTGGGCCCTAAGATCGTAGGCTGGAGCCAGGCCCCAGGTGACCTGGCCTGGGCCACTGAGCCCTGATCAGCTGGGCACTGAGCCAGGGACTTGACCACAGGCCCTGGGCCAGATCTTGAAGATCAGCCCTGACTGGGCCTTGCTGACCATGGGCCAGGGACTGGGGGCCAGGCTAAGCCCTGGGCCCTGTGACCACAGGCCCCAGAGCTGACCTAAGCAGGCACATGGCTCGGCTGGCTGAGCCATACTGACCTGAGCGTGAGCGCTGGGCTCTGGGCCAGCCGGCACTTGACCTGACTGACAGGCTGACCCAGGCCTGAGCCTGGACTGACCGCCCTGAATCAGGCAGCCCACCTGGGTAGATCCTGGGCCCTGGGCCTCGGCGTACGAGCCCTGACCCTGGCATGGCCCCTGTTTACCATGACCTAAGGCCAGCCCAGGCTTTGACCCTGGAGTCCTGGGACTGGGCCCAATGTCACTGACCCCTGACCACTGATCCTGAATACTGATAACCTGACCACCTGACTGACCCTCTTACTGGCCCTGGCCTGGCTCTGACAGACACTAGACCATGGGCCATATATCCCATAGGCTCTGACCCTGAGTTTGGGACTGAGCTGACCCTGGCTGTAGCCCCAGACCCTGACAGGAGGCCAGCTGACGAGCCACTCTTATGGTTGCTAATCAATCATGCTCTGGCATGAGCTGGCCCAGCCAACCCAACCTCAAGGCTCTAAAGCATTTAGCCCCGGACCCCGGCACTCTGACCTGACCCTGAGCCAGCTGGGCAGGCCTGATCCACGCCCTGGCTCTCCCTGGCTGGGCTCAAGACCCTAAGCCAGGCTCACCGCGCTGACACTGAAGCACCCAAACTGGTTTCTGAGCCCAGCCTTACTACACAGACCAACCTGATCACTATTCTACCCTAACATGACCCAATGACTGCCCTAAGCCAAACTCTATCCAAGACTTAACCATATCTTAAAACTATTGGTGGTCTTTCTATTTTCCATTTTAGTTTTGTAGATGATTTCATTACTTTTTGCAATGCTTCTATTCATCACATCAAGCATCTCAAGACTTTTTTTAACTAAATTTAGTAGAGAAAGTGGTATTTCTATCAATGATAACAAAAGCTATTTTACCACTTCCTCTAGTATCTCCAATAATAAAATCAATCAAATCCTACATATCTCTATTTTTAAAATTCAACACTTACCTCTTAAGTACTTTGGTGGTCCGCTCTTTAAAGGCTGAAATGTTCCCATCTCTTTGATGAGCTAATTCAGAAAAAAATAAAATAAAATTTCTATTTGGAAATTCCATTTACTTTTCTTTGGTGGTAGGCTCACTATTCTTAAAAGCACTCTCAACTCAATGCCTCTTTATCGATTCAAACTATTATCCCCACTATCGCACTTATCGAGTGATCGTTTGCTTAACAAACTATTTTGGGGCTCCAATATATCTACCAAAAGAATGCATTAGGAATCTTAGCATGAATGTTGTGGTCTGTAGGAGAAGGTGCTCTTGGTTCAAGCCTATTCGTGAAGCTATCATTGCCTTCTATCATAAGCTCTCATGAAATTTTAGAAAGAATGATTGCCATTGAGCTAATTTTATGATGGAAACATATTGACAAGGTAAACAACTCCTTAATTATGCAATAAATTTTGTGACTCCCCAGTTTGGAAAAGGCTTTGCTCCATTAAAAGGGTTGTAGAATCATTAATATATTGGGGTATTTAGTCAAGATCTTCCTTCTTTTGGCAAGACTATTAGATTGGTAATGGCTCTATTGACACCCTTTTATCTACCCACTCTACTCCTGCTATAAAAAATTATTCCTTTTGGCTTAATAATTGGAATCAAAGAAAACTAGAAATATATCCTATTTCACTTTTGAAAACTTTAAAATATCCCCATTTCTTCAAACTTGATCAAATTCTTTTTAAGCTTTCTTACAAATGTGACTTTGTACTTAAAGAGGTTTGGAATTTTATTAGAGATAAACAAAACCCCTCTAATGTTTTTATTAAACTTTTGAACAATACCATTCTCATTTCCTACTTAATTTTAGCTTGGGGGATTTTGAATAACTTTATTCCTATGGACTTTTTGCTCTAGAGTAAAGTGTTTTACTTACCATCAAAGTTCTATTGTTGACTTCATATTGAAAATGTAAATCATGTTTTTTTCAATTTTGTTATTGCTTATAAAGTACAATTTTAGTATGATGATTTATTTAAAACCAACAATTTTCAGGGTTCTATTTCTTTATATCAACTTCTTGAAGTTTGTTTAAAAAATATAGTGAAAGATCAAAGTTTAAATTGCTATTACCCTTATCTGGTTCATCTGGATTTATAAAAATGATGGTAAATATCATGGTATTCCTCACCATAAAAGGATCCGCTAGAACTAAAGAAAAAATTTATGCTCTTTTTGCCAATCTTATTAGTAATATTTATTAAAAAGGTTATAAATTGTGGCTAAAATATTGTGTATCATTCTGCCTGAGTTTGACTCTTATAAAAGTGCTAGGATTATCCATTGGATCAAACCTAAAGGAAATTTGATTAATGTGAATACTAATGGTTCTGTTGCTTTAAATATGGCTTTGGTGGTATTCTTAGGGATTCTAAAGGTACTATCATTTGTGCTTTTTCCTATCCTCTCAAAGCCTGTTCTATTATATTTGATGAGCTTATGGTTGTTAATAAAGCTATTGAAAATTGTTTTAAAAAAGGTTTCCTCAACATCTAGATTGAAGTTGATGCTCTATTGCTTCTTGGCATGCTTAATCTAATAGAAATTGGGATGCTGAATTATTTTATCTTTTTAATAATTCTAAAACTCTTTTTTCTCAAGTTTGTTTTAAAATTTCCCACATCTTTTGTGAAGGTAATGTTTGTGCTGATTACTTGGCTAACTTTGGTGCCAACTTAACTAAGTTCACTTTATTTGATAACCAAACTTTGCCTAAACTATTAAGAGGTTTGGTTAATTTGAATAATACTGAATTGCCTTATCTCAGATTATAAATTGTTGGCTTGGTTTTTGGTGTTAGTTTTTGATGTCTTTTACTTTTGGTTGCCCCTTATTCAACCCTCTTTGGGTTGTGGTTGTCAACTTATTTTCTCGCTTTAGCCTAAGTTGGGTTATGTTTTTGAACCCTTACTTTGGCGTTGGCTAAGTTTTTGCTACCTAGTGGTTATTGTAAGTGTAGCCTAGGTTGTTTTGGCTTTTTTTGACTTGGTGGTTTTACATCTGTTGGGTGTTTACCATAATTTTTCCTTGGCTATTTTTATGTCCTCCTTTTGGGTTTATGTCTATGGATCTTTGTAGGTTTTCTTCTATATGGGTTTTGCCTCTTTTCTGGGATGTTATGGTGGTTAATAGGTTTCTTTGTTGGCTTTTTTGGCTAGTTGGGTAGGTTGGATGCCTGGCTATTTTGGCTATTTTTTTCATTTTATGTTGGTGATTGATCTAGGGATTTGTTGGTGGTTTATCTTTGGTTTGATTTTGGCATGGTGGAGGTTCTTGGTTGGCTGTTATCATCGCTATTTTTGACTAGGGTTTGGTGGTCATTTTGGTGATCTTATTTTATTTCTTTTGGTTATGGTCTAAACCTCCACATGTATTGGCCTTCCTCTTTTGGCTACAATAGCTTTGGGTTTGGGTATTTTCTTGGATGGGCTGGTTGAAGGCTATTTTATGGTTGTTAGTTGGCCTAGGGTGCTAGTGGCTTGGTTGGATGCTTTTATTATTGTTGTTCCTATTGGTTGGCTTGTAGTCTGTCTTACTGGGCTTTGTACCTTTTTATCTTTGGCAAGCTATTCTACTTACCTGGATCGGATTTTCTTTTGCCTTGGTTGGGTTTGGTGGCTGCTGACTACTTCTATCCATTCCCTGGCTATTTTGGGTGATTTTGGCTTGATGACTGATGTTGGATTTTACATTGACGTGGATTTTCTACTATTATAGCTATTGGCTAGGAGGATATGGTAGCAAGTTGGGTTGGTTGGACAGGTGCCTATTTTGGCTGAATTTTCCTGCTGCTTTGGTGACTATTTTGGGAACCTGTTGGTGTTCTTTCTGTGAGCTGTATTTCTAGTTTCCTCCTGTTTTAATTTTTCTCTCATGGCTATAGTTGACCCCCCTTTTTCTATTTGAGTGGCAGCCTTATTGTCCACCCCTTTTGTTAAGTTTGGGTATTTTTATAGGCTCTTTTTTCTGCGTTGTTGGTGGAAGATATGAGCACTTGTGTTTTCTTTTTTGCTCATGTTTGTCTCTAGTTTGTGTTGTTACCCCCATCATGATGCTTGCTCCTTTGGATTTTGTTATTCCTTTTTGGTGGTGGCTTTTGGTGGTGCTCCTACGGTATTGCTGCTATCCCTGATGGTTGGTTGATTATCTGCCTTATTAGGCCTGGTTGTTCTAGTGGCTTAGTGATTGGCTGTTATGTTTGCTATTTGGAGGATTTTATAGCCTTGCTGGATGATGGTCTTTGGATGATGGCCTACATGAGGTATGTTGGGTTTGATGGCCTTGATGTTTGCCACTCTTTCTTTTTTTTGGCTGGTACCGCTATATGTAATCGTAACCCTTCTCCAGAAATTTGGCTGCTTACATATAGTGATGCTCCTTGAGATGATTATAATGGAACCTAAGCCTTTATTTACTTTACTTCATCTATTTGCTCTTACTTTTTATGCTATCTTAATTGTACTCATCCTTTCAAAAGTATGTTGGAGATTTTTTTAATAGGTAGGGAGGGTCGTGCAAGTGGTTCTTCCTGGTATAAGAAGGACCAAATGAAGTTTATTACTACTCACATGGATTTTCTGCTGTTGATTTTTTGTTTTTTCTTTTACTTTCTGTCCTTTAATATTATAATTGTTAGGGGGTTTATCTTTTTAGGATTTATTATAGCTCTTTGAGCATTAGCTTAGAGATTTACCCCCTCTAAGGACAGTGTACTTCTTCTTTATGGCAATAAAAATTTCCCTAATTTCCCTAAAAAAACCCTAAACTAACCCTAAACCATAAACCCTAAAAAGCTAAAACCCAAAATCTAAATAAATAAAACCTAAACATAAAATGAATAAAAAAACCTAAATCAAAAAATAAAATAAAGACATAAACTAAAACCAAAACCTAAACGTAAAAAAAAACTAAAATAAAAAAATAAAAATTAAACTAAAATAAAATAAATGAAAACCTAAACTAAAGTAAAAAATAAAAAACCTAAATAAAATAAAAACCTAAACCCTAAACCCTACAACCCTAAACCCTAAACCCTAAATCCTAAACCCTAAAGCCTATGCTTACCATGAGCCATACCCTAAACCCCAAACCCTAAACCATGACCCTAAACCCTAAGTGACAGCCCACATGATCCTAAACTCACAAAGCTAAAAAGAAAAACCTGACTAAATAAAACCAAAATAAAGTAAATAAAACTAAAACTAAAATAGATAAAATATAAAATAAAATAAAACATAAACTAAAACATAAACCTTAACCCAACTGAAGCTTAAACCTAAAAGATTAAAATAAAATAAAAAAAACTAAACAAAAAATGTTTAAAACCTCAACTAAACTAAAAAATAAAAAACCTAAATGAAATAAAACCTAAACCTAAATTAAAAATAATAAATCTGAAATAAAATAAAATAAAAATTAAATAAAGCCTAAATAAAAATAGAAATAAAAATAAACCCAAATAAAAATAAAAAATAAAAAATAAACTAAATAAACTAAACTTATGAGTTTATTTAATTTAAAAAAATAAATAAAAATAAATAAAACCATAACAGAAAAACTTACCTTAAACCCTAATCCCTAAACCTAAACCTACAACCCTAAACCCTAAACCCTAAACTCTAAAACCTACAACCCTAAATCGTAAACCTTAAACCTAAAAAGCTAAAATACTAAACCTAAACTAAATAAAATCTAAAAACAAAATAAATAAATAAAAACTAAACCTAAATAAACTCAAAAATAAAATAAAATGAAAACATAAACTAAAACCAAACCTAAACTAAACCTAGGCCTAAAAAGCTAAGCTAAACCTAAACCTAAATGTGAACTAAGCTAGCATTAACGTAAAATACAATAATATATAAAGTAAAAACTAAACTAAAATAAAATTAATAAAAACCTAAAATGAAAAGATAAAATAAACCTAAAAATAAAAAACCTAAATATAATAATAATTAAGCGTAAAATAAAATAAAATAGACATAAAATAAAAGAAAATAAAACTAAATAAAACTTAAAACTAAAAATAAACCCAAAATAAAACCTAAAAATAAATAGAAAATAAAACCTCAACAATAAACTTAAAAAAACCTAAACCTAAAATAAACAAAATAAAATGGCTTTAAATCTAAACTAAAATAAACTAAACTAAAGTAAACAAAACCTAAACCTAAACCTAAAATAAATTAAACCTAAACCCTAAACTAAATAAAATAAAATAAACTAAAATTAAACTTATACCTAAAGTAAATAAATAAAACCTAAAAATAAACCTAAAATAAAAACCTAAAACCTTAACCTAAAAAATTAAAATAAAAACTTGAACCTAAACTTAAAAATAAAACCTAAACATAAGATAAAAATAAAATAAATCTAAAATAAATAAGAATAAAAATAAACTAAAATAAAACCTAAACTAAAATAAATAAAATAAACTAAAATAAAAATAAAATAAACTAACAAAATATAAAATAAAATAAACTAAAATAAATAAATAAAATCTAAATAAAGACCTACCCTACTTATTTTAAAACCTAAAACTAAGATAAAAGAAACTAAACTAAAAATAAAAAAAATCTAGGCAAGTGAGCCAGGACCTACCACTACACAAGTGACCCCAAAGCACAAATCCTGAGCCCTGACTATACCCTGAGCCCTGAGCCCTAGGCCCCAGACCCTAAGACTGACCCTAGGCCAAACCCTAAGCCTAGACTCTAGGCCACTGTGCCTGTTCAGCCATGGAATCCAAGGCCACTGAGCCTGGCCCTAAAGGCCCCAAACCCTGAGCCACAACTGACCAGGCCACAACCTAAAAAGAGCTAAAGGCACAACCTAAACTAAATAACCTAGTGAAATAAAATAAACAAAATAAAATAAAATAAAACATAACTAAGACCTAACCTTGACATGACTGAAGCTAAAATAAAATAAAAATAAAATAATAAAGATAAATAAAAGTTAAACTAAAACTAAAAAAATAAAAAAACTTAAATAAAATAAAAATTAAACCTAAAAAAATAAACCTATAATAAAATAAAATAAAATGTAAATAAAATCCTACGAAAAAATAAACCTAAATAAAAATAAAAAAATGAAATTAACTAAAAATAAAATAGTAAATAAAATAAATAGGCTAAACTTGCAGGTTTGCTTAATTTAAAAAATGAAACCCTAATCCCTAAACCATAAACTAACCTCAGACCTAAACCCTAGGCCCCACTGGGCCAGCCCACTGAGCCCTGGCCCACAGGCCTGGCCAAACCACAAACCCTGGGCCAAAACTCACAGGCCCTAGGCCTAAACTCTTAACCAGAGCCTAGGCCAAATGATAGGGCCCTGACCCCCCAACCTGCCAGCTGGCTGCCACTGCCATGAGCCACCCTGGCCAGCCACTGAGCTCTCAGGCTTGGCCCAAGAGCCTGGCCCCGATGACCACAACCTGACATGGCCTACCCTGGCCCTGAGCCCCAGGCCCTGGGCCCAGCCTGGCCCAGGCCTGGAGAGTCTGACAGAGGCTGGGAGATCTGGGCTATGAATGGACCAGGTTGGAGGCTGAGAGGCCACTGAGTTGGCTTTAGGCCTGGGCCCTGAGCCTGGGCCATGGATCTTGGGCCCTAGATCTTCAGGCCCTGATCCTGGGCCCTAGGCCCAGCACTGGTTGAGGCTGGGACTTAGGCCACTGGGCTGGGCCCTGGATCTTAAGATCCTGGGCCACTGAGCCACTGGGCCAGGCCATGTATGGGCCTGAGGCGTGGGCCAGGCCTTGGGCCCTGGCTGACCTGGGCTGACTGACCCTGAAGCAGGCATGGCTCTGGCTGCGCTGATAGGCCCTGACAGCAGGCCTGAGCCAGGCCATGGGCCTTGGCTGGCCACTGACCTGACCACTGAGCCCGCTGGGACTGACCTGCTGGGCCCTGACCCTGGGCCCTGAGTATTGACCCTGACGCTGGAGTCCTGCTCCTGGGCCCTGCTGGCCCTGGGCCTTGCGTTACTGACGTGACTGACCATGGCAGCCGCCAGCCCCGGGCCATAGGCCTAAGAGCACAGGCTTTGACCTGGAGTCTTGGGCCCTAGGCCACATCCTGACATGACCTACTGATCGAGGCCTGGCGATGATCATGGCCCCACTGACCTGCTGACCACGTTGCAATCACTGACCCTCGGCCCGGCCCCAGGCCTGCTGAGCCCTAGGCCATGACGTAGGCCTGGCTCTCGATCCAGCCTGGACCACTGACCCTGACCCTCCTGGCACCTCAGACCTGGCTGGCAGTGGTAAGCGATTCATGACGCGTCGCTGCGGTTGCCGACCTGAGTCGTGACTGACCTCTGGCTCACGACCTGAGCCTGAGCCACTGATCTTGACTGACCTCTGATCTGACAGATACAGGCCCTGACCCAGATCTGACCTGACCTCACTGACTGGGCCTGACCCTATCTGACCTGAGTTATGGCGTTGGCCACTGGCTTGCTCTGATCTGACCTGGGCTGACCTGGGCCCTGGGCCATGACCCTGACCCGAATGAATGGGCTCACAGGCTCACAGGCCCTGAATACTGAGCTCTGGGCTCTGACGTGACCTGCCTGACCTGGGCCAGAAGGCCCAGCCCGGCGGCCTGACTGACCCGACCTGACCACCCACTGGCTGAGCCCAGGCCTGGCCCAGCCAGCCCTGACGTCACTGACAGATCTCGTCAGAAGACCATGCCTGACGTAGGCCCTGCTGACCTGACCTGGCCTACGCAGGCCCTGGCCTGACCCAGGCCAGACGCGGGCTGAAGAGGCCACTGACCGACCACGATAAATGAGGCCCTGACTGGGTAGGCCCTGACCCAGGCTATCACTGACTCTGAGTCTGGCCTGACCAGGCTGTAATCACCGTCTCTGGGACCTGACCAACTGATCATGACCCACAGGCCCGACTGACCCAGGCCGTATGACCTGACCGGCTCATGCCGGCTGACCTGCCTGACCCACTGACAGCCTTGGCCTGCCTTGGCCTGGCACTGACCTGGATCTGACCCTGGGCCCTAGGCCTGACCCACCTGGCCTGGGCTCTGAGCCACAGATGCAGGTCCACAGACGCTGGCCAATCACTGAGCCTAGGCCTTCAGCCCTGGCCTGACCTGATCTGACCTGGATCCATCCCAGTGAGCCCTGGCGGGACTCACCCTGACCTAAATCTGACCTCCCCAGAGCCTGGCCTGAGCCCTAACCTTGGCCACGAGATCCACTGACACTGACCTGGTAACCTTAATCCTGACCAGCTGACCAAGCCCCACCTGACCTGAGCCTTAACCCTGGCACAGCCCCCCCTGGCTTCTGGCCTGACAGCAGCCCTGGCAGTGACCTAACCCTGGCCACAACCCAAGAAACCAAACCTAACCTTGTCCTTTTCGATATGTTTTTTTTGGTACTTTTATTATTCTCATACCTAAGAAGATAATCCATACCGTTGGATTTTAGACCTATTAGTCTTTGCACCTTCTTCATTAAGCTGAGTTCCAAAATTTCTTACCAACAGACTTAGTCCTTTACTTAACAGAATTATCTCTCTCAACCAAACTAATTTTGTTAGAGGTAGATACATATCAGACAAACTTTTACTTGCCTAAGAATTAATTCCTGATTATGATGCTAAGACTAGATGTGGTAACATTCTTTTCAAATTAGATATTACCAAAGCCTTTGATAACATCTCTTGGGATTTCTAATAAATTTATTTTTCTTATTAAAAATTGTATTAATAATGCCTGGTTATTAATTTTGCTTAATGAGGAAGCCTTAGGTTTCTTTATTTCTTCCCATGGCTTATGTCAAGGGATCCTTTATCCTTATTTTATTTTTATTGATGTTGAGTACTTATGTAGGAGCATCGATGATTTATTCTTAAATAATCTAGTATGCACTATAAAAGCTGTTGATGGTCTTCTACTTTCCATTTTGTTTTGTAGATGATTTCATTACTTTTGCAAGCTTCTATTCATCACATCAAACATCTCAAGACTTTTTTTAACTAAATTTGGTAGAAAGTGGTATTTCTATCAATGATAACAAAAGCTATTTTACCACTTCCTCTAGTATCTCCAATAATAAAATCAATCAAATCCTGCATATCTCTATTTTTAAAATTCAACACTTACCTCTTAAGTACTTTGGTGGTCTGCTCTTTAAAGGCCTGAAATGTTCCCATCTCATTGATGAGCTAATTCAAAAAAAATTAAATAAAATTTCTATTTGGGAATTCCATTTACTTTTCTTTGGTGGTAGGCTCACTATTCTTAAAAGCACTCTCAACTCAATGCCTCTTTATCTGATTCAAACTATTATCCCCACTAATCTTGCACTTATCGAATTGATCATTTGCTTAACAAATTTTTTGGGGCTCCAATATATCTACCAAAAGAATGCATTAGGAATCTTAGCATGAATGTTGTGGTCCGTGGAGAAGGTGCTCTTGGTTACAAGCTTATTCATGAAGCTATCACTTCCTTCTCTCATAATCTCTCATGAAATTTTAGAAAGAATGATTGCCTTTGAGCTAATTTTATAATGGAAACATATTGACAAGGTAAACAACTCCTTAACTGTGTGTATAAATTTGGTGACTCTGCAATTTGGAAAAGGCTTTGCTCCATTAAAAGGGTTGTCGAATCATTAATATCTTGGGGTATTTAGTCGGGTTCTTCCTTCTTTTGGCAAGACTATTGGATTGACAATGGCTCTATTGACACTCTTTTATCTACCCACTCTACTACTGCTATCAAAACTAATTCCTTTTGGCTTAATAATAATTGGAATCAAAGCAAACTTGAGAATTATATCCCTATTTCTATTTTTTGACAACATTAAAAATATCCCCATTTCTTATAACAAACCTGATCAAATCCTTTTTAAGCTTTCTTATAAAGTGACTTTGTACTTAAAGAGGTTTGGAATTTTATTAGAGATAAACAAAACCCCCCTAATGTTTTTATTAAAATTTTGAATAATATCATTCCCATTTCCTATTTAGTTTTAGCTTGGAGGATTTTAAATAACTTTATTCCTATGGACTTTTTGCTCCGGAGTATAGGGTTTTACTTACCTTCAAAGTTCTATTATTGCTTTTATATTGAAAATGTAAATCATGTTTTTTTCAATTATGTTATTGCTTCTAAATTAAAATTTTGGTATGATGACTTATTTAATACCAACTATTTTTAGGGTTCTATTTCTTTATATCAACTTCTTGAAGTTTGTTTCAAAACTATAGTGAAAGATCAAAGTTTAAATTGCTATTACCCATATCTGGTTCATCTGGATGGATAAAAATGATGGTAAATATCATGGTATTCCTATGAACCATAAAAGGATCCTGGCTAGAACTAAAGAAAAAATTTATGCTCTTTTCAATGACAATCTTATTAGTAATATTTATTTTAAAGGTTACAAATTGTGGCTAAAAAATTAGATATCATTCTGCCTAAGCTTGACTCTTATAAAAGTGCTAGGATTATCCATTAGATCAAACCTAAAGACAATTTGATTAATGTGAATCGATAGTTCTATTGCTTCCATTAAATATGGCTTTGGTGGTATTCTTAGGGATTCTAAAGGTACTATCATTTGTGCTTTTGCCTATCCTCTCAAAGTCTATTCTATTATATTTGGTGAGCTTATGGTTGTTAATAAAGCTATTGAAAATTGTTTGAAAAAAGGTTTCCTCAACATCTGGATTGAAGTTGATGCTCTATTGCTTCTTGGTATGCTTAATTCCAATAGAAATTGGAATGCTAAATTATTTTATCTTCTTAATCATTCTAAAACTCTTTTTTCTCAAATTTGGTTTAAAATTTCCCACATCTTTTGTGAAGGTAATGTTTGTGCTGATTACTTGGCTAACTTTGGTGCCAACTTAACTAAGTTCCCTTTATTTGACAGCTAAACTTTGCCTAAACTATTAAGAGGTTTGGTTATCAACTTATTTTCTCTCTTTGTAAAGGATTGGGTTATGTGTTTGATCTCTTACTTTTTTTGGCCCAATTTTGCTACCAAGTGGTTATTGTATAGCCTAGGTTGTTTTGGCTTTTTCAAGTTGGTGGCTTTTGTCTATCTGGCTGGGTGTTTACCACAATTTTTCCTTGGCTATTTTTTATATCCTCCTTTTGGGTTGTGGCTATGGCTACTGTAGGTTTTACTTTCTGTATGGGTTTTGCCACTTTTCTAGGCTATTATGGTGGTTGATAGGCTGGCTTTGTTGGTTGGCAGTTTTGGCTAGTTGGCTTAGTTGGGTGCCTGGATATTTTGGCTTTTTTTCATTTTATGTTGATGATTGATCTAGATATTTGTTGGTGGTTTATCTTTGCTTTGACTTTTGGCACGGTGGAGGTTCTTGGTTGGCTGTTATTTTCTTAGTTTTCTTGACTGGGATTTGGTGGTCATTCTTGGTGATTTTATTTTATTTCTTTTGGTTATGGTTTTAACCTCCTCTTGTATTGGCCATCATCTTTTGGCTGCAGGGGCTTTGTGTTTGGGTGTTGTCTTGGATGGGCTGGTTAAATGCAATTTAATGGTTGTTAGTTGGCTAGGGTGCTAGTGGCTTGGTTGGATGCTTTTATTGTTGATATTTTTGTTGGTTGGCTTGTAGTCTGTCTTACTAGGATTTGTACCTTTTTTATCTTTGGCAAGCTATTCTACTTACCTGGATCAGATTTTCTTTTACCTTGGTTGGGTTTGGTGGCTACTGACTGCTTCTACCCATTCCTTGGCTATTTTGGGTGATTTTGGATTGATGACTGCTGTTGGACTTTACACTGACTTGCATTTTCTACTATTATGGTTATTATCTAGGAGGATATGTTAGCTGACTGGGTTGGTTGGGCGGGTTCGTGTTTTGGCCGAATTTTCCTGCTCCTTTGGTGACTATTTTGGGAACCTGCTGGTGTTCTTTCTGTGATCTGTATTTTTGGTTTCCTCCTATTTTATTTTTTCTCTCATGGCTACAGCTGACCCCCCTTTTTCTATTTGAGTGGCAGCCTTGTTGTCCACCTCTTTTGCAGTTAGGCTTGGCATTTTTATTGGCTCTTTCTTCTGTGTTGTTGGTGGAAGATATGAGCACTTGTGTTTTCCTTTTTTGCTCATGTTTCTCTCTAGTTTGTGCTGTTACCCCCATTATGATGCTTGCTCCTTTGGATTTTTTTATTCCTTTTTGGTGGTTGCTTTTGGTGGTGCTCCTATGGTATTGCTGCTATCCCTAATGGTTGGTTGATTATCTGCCTTATTAGGCTTGGTTGTTCTAGTGGCTTAGTGGTTGGCTATTATGTTTGCTATTTGGAGGATTTTATAGCCTTGCTGGATGATGGACTTGGATGATGGGCTACACGAGGTATGCTAACTTTGATGGCCTTGATGTTTCCCACTCTTTCTTTTTTTGGCTGCTAGTGCTATATGTAATTGTAACCCTTCTCCTAAAGTTTGGCTGCTTACATATAGTGTTGCTCCTTGAGATGATTATAACGGAGCATGAGCCTTTATTTACTTTACTTCTTCTATTTGCTCTTACTTTTATGTTGTATCTTAATTGTACTCATCCTTTCAAAAGAATGTTGCAGATTTTTTTATTAGGTAGGGAGAGTCTTGCAAGTGGATCTTGCTGGTATAAGAAGGACCAAATGAAGTTTGTCACTACTCACATGGATTTTTTGATGTTTTTCTTTTGGTTTTTCTTTACCTTTCTTTCCTTCATTATTATAATTGTTAGGGTGGTTTATCTCTTTAAGATTTATTATAGCTCTTTGAGCATTAGCTTAGAGATTTACCCCCTCTAAGGACATTGTACTTCTTCTATATGGCAAATAAAATAATTTCCCAAAAACCCCAAAACTAAAAAAAACATAAAAAAAAAAGCTAAAACCAAAATCTAAACTAAATAAAACCTAAAATAAAATAAATAAAAATACCTATATCAAAATAAAATAAAAAAAATAAAATAAAATAAACATAAACTAAATCCTAAACCAAATCCTAAACCAAACTAAAATAAAAAATAAAAAATTAAAATAAAATAAAATAAATAAAAACCTAAAAAAAAATAAAAACCTAAATAAAATAAAACTCAACATAAAAAAATAAACTATAATAAATAAAATAAAAGTAAATAAAAACATAAATAAAATAAAAATAAAAATCTAAATAAAATTAAAAAGAAAATAAACTAAAATAAATAAAATAAACTAAATCAACCTAAGCGTCTACTTAATTTAAAAGAAAATTAAAAAATTAAAAAATAATTAAAATAAAAAAAACCTTACCTAAACTCTAAACCCTAAACCCTAAACCTAAACCCTAAACCAAATATTAAACCTAAACCCTAAACCTTAAATTCTAAAATCTAAAAACATAAACCTACATTAAATAAAACCTAAAAATAAAATAAATAAATAAAAACTAAACCTAAATATAATGATAAAATAAAATAAAATAATAACCTAAACCTAAAACTAAAATAAAAAAAAATACTAGAATAAAATAAATAAAAATATAAAATAAATTAAAAAAATAAGATAAACTTAAGGAAAACAAATCTAAATAAAATAAATATTAAACTTAAAATAAAAATAAAATTAACCTACTATAAAATAAAATAAAAAGTAAATAAAAACCTAAACCTAAAAAAAACCTAAAATAAATAAAGAATAAAACCAAAACCCTAAACTAAAAAAAAACCTAAACCAAAAATAAAAATAAAATAACTTAAACCTAATTAAAATAAACAAAACTAAAAAAGCTAAAACCTAGAATAAACTAAAACTGAAAATAAACCTAAAATAAATAAAATAAAATAAACTAAAAATAAACCTAAACCTAAACTAAAAAATAAAACCTAAAAATAAACCTAAAATAAAAACCAAAAACCTAAACCAAAAAAAATAAAATAAAACATAAACATAAACTTAAAAATAAAAATTTAAACCTAAACCTAAAAAATAAAATAAAAATAAAACTCAACTTAAAAAAACTAAACCTAAACCTAAACCTATTATAATTAAAAAAAATACAAAACCTCAAATAAAATAAATAAATAAAATAAAAAAAATAACCTAAAAATAAAAATAAACCTAAATAAAATAAAATAAAGTAAACTAAAATAAATAAAGAATAAACTAAAATATAATAAATAAACCTAATTTACTTAATTTTAAAGAAAGCAAACCTTAAATCCTAAAATCCTAAAACCAAAAATCCCAAAAAAACTATAACCTAAAACTAATACAAAAACTAAAAAAAAACCAAAAACTAAACCTAAACCCAAATAAAATCATAAATAAACCATAAACCAAAATAAAACCCAAGACTAAAAAAACCTAAACTAGCTAAACTATCAACCCTAAATAATAAACTAACCTTAAATCTTAAACCTAAAACAATAAAATCCCTAAACCCTAAAGCATAAAAACTAAATCCTAAGCCCTAAACCTTAAACCCTAACCCTAAAACACTAAAACACTAAACCCTAAAATCATAAACCCTAAACCTTAAACCTTAAACCCTAAACCCTAAACCCTAAAAAATCTAAAAAACCTAAACTAAATAAAACCAAAAATAAAATAAATAAAAAATTGATCCTAAATAAAATAAATAATAAGAAAAGATAAACTAAACTTAAACCTAAATCTAAACTAAACCTAAAATAAAATAAAATAAAAAATAAAAATAAACTAAAATCTAATAAATAAAAACTTAAACTAAACTAAAAATAAAATAGACCTAAGAATATAAAATGTAAAAAAAATAAAAATAAAACATCAAATAAAAATAAAATAAACCTAAAGTAAAATAATATAAAAGCTAAATAAAACCTAAAAAAAATGAGTTATAAATATATAAAAAATACGACCTAAACCCTAAAACAAAAAAAACCTAAACCTAAAATAAAAATAAAATAAACCTAAAGCTAAACTAAAATAAAGTACACTAAAATAAATAAAACTTAAACCTCAA
Source organism: Cymbidium sinense (assembly GCA_021442155.1). Lineage (NCBI taxonomy): Eukaryota > Viridiplantae > Streptophyta > Magnoliopsida > Asparagales > Orchidaceae > Cymbidium > Cymbidium sinense. Next base: position 17,633 of record JAKCPB010000262.1, on the reverse strand, counting down.
CTTAAAATAAACTAAACCTAAACCTAAACCTAAACTAAATAAAATAAATTAAATAAAAAATAAACCTAAACCTAAACTTAAAAATAAAACCTAAAAATAAACCTAAAATAAAAACATAAAACCTAAACTTAAAAAAATAAAATAAAAATCTAAATCTAATCCTAAAAATAAAAAATAAAACCTAAACCTAAAAAATGAAATAAAAATAAAACTCAACTAAAAAACCTAAACCAAAAGCTAAACCAAAAAAATAAACTAATAAAAAAAGTAAACTAAAATAAAAAACCTAAAATAAATAAACTTAAAAATTAAAAATAAAAATAAACCTAAATAAAATTAAAAATAAAAGTAAACTAAAATATACATAATTAGCAAACTATCAGATTATAAAACCTTAAACCCTAAAACCTAAATAAATCTTAAATCCTAAACCTATAACTCTAAACCCAAAACCTTAAACCCTACACTAAAAAAACCCAAACCAAACTAGTCCTAAACCCTAAAATAAAGCATAAACCCTAAACTAAACCTTCCTAAACCTACACCTAAATAAAACCCATGAACCCTAAACCTAAACTTAAAGTAACTAAATATATTAATAAATAAACCTAAACCCTATAACTTAATAAACCTAAACCTAAACCTAAAAAGAATGATCAACCTTTATGATAAACATCATCAAATGCTCGGTCACATCGGCAATGGATAAAAGAACATTTTGCAATAATGGTGGGGATCTAGAGGTCTGGTGGATATTGAGGTGGTAATAACGTGGTTATAAAAATGGTTAATACAATAAATATGAATTCTCATGATCTATGTCATCACTTGTGTCTAAAAACTTAAACTTGGTTGATGAAATCAAAAAGAAGAAATGTTGAATCTTAATTTTTTCTCAATTAAAAAAAAATCAAAAACCCTAAACCCTAAACTAAAACTTGAACCCCAAACCTAAAACTTAAACCTTAAAATATAAACCTTAAGCCTAACTGAAAACCCCAAACACTAAAAAAACCTAAAACCTAAAAACCTAAACCTTCAACCCTAAACATAAACCCAAACCATAAACCACAAACCTAAATCCTAAACCCAAACCCTAAAATAAAATAACCCAACCTAAAAATAAACTAAACCTAAACCTAAAACCTTAAACCTAAATACAAACCTAAATAAAGATAAAATAAAACCTAATCTAAACTAAATAACAAAATATAATTAAAAAAAACTAAACCAAAAATAAAATAATAAACAAAATAAATTAAAACATAAACTACAAACCATTAATAAATAATAAATAAAAAGAAAACTAAAATTAAAGAAAATAAATAAAATCTAAATTAAACTAAAAATAAAAAAAAATAAAATAAAAAACTAAACTTAAAATCAAATTAATTAAATAAAACCTAAACCTAAAACTAAACCAAAATAAATAAAAAAAAATCAAACCCTAAACTAAAAAAAACTTAAACATAAAATAAAATAAAATAAACTAAACCTAAACTATAATACTTATCTAAAATAAATTAAACCTAAACCTAAAAACTAAACCTAAAAATCCTATTCAAAAATAAAATAAACTAAAAAATAAACCTAAACCTAAACTAAAAAAATAAAACCTAAAAATAAAACAAAAAATTAAAACCTAAAATTTAAAATGAAAAAAATAAAATAAAACCTAATCTAAACCTTAATCTAAAACAAAATAAAAATAAACTTATAAAGATAAAACTACACTAAAAATAAATAAAACCTAAAATAAAAAATAAAACTAACAAAAAAAAAAACCTATAAAATAAATAAACTAAACTAAAAAATAAACATAAAAAGAAAAATAAAATTAACATAAATAAATAAAACTAAATAAACCTAAAAATATTTAATTAAAAAATTTAAAACTAAAAATAAAAAAAATAAAACCATAACTACCTAAAATAAAACTAATCCCACCCTAAAATAAATAACTGACCCTAAAACCCTAAACCTAAACTCAATCCTAAACCCTACAATAAACCCTAAAACCCTAAACCTAAACTTAAAACTAAAACTTAACCAAACCTAAACTAAATAAAACCTAAAAAAAATGAAATATATAAAACATAAACCTAAATTAAATTAAAATAAAATAAAAAAACCTAAACTAAAACCTAACCTCAACCTAAAATAAAATAAAATAAAATAAAAATAAATTAAAATAAAATATATAACACCTAAACTAAACTAAAAAGTAAACATAAAAATCTAAATAAAATAAAACGAAAGAAAATAAAATAATATAAACCTAAAATAAAATAAAATAAACTAAGTAAAAACCTAAACCAAAAATAAGCCTAAAAATCAATAAAAAATTAAAACCTAAACCCTAAACTAAAAGAAAACCCAACCCCAAAATAAAAAAAATTAGATAAACCTATACATAGACTAAAATAAACTAAACTAAAATAAATAAAACTTAAACCTAAACTTAAAATATACTAAACCTAAACCTTAAACTAAATAAAATAAAATAAAATAAAAATAAGCCTAAACCTAAACAAAAATATAAAATCTAAAAATAAACTTAAAATATATAACCTAAAACCTAAACCTAAAAAAATAAAATAAAAACCTAAACCAAAACCTAAAAATAAAAAATAAAACCTAAACCTAAAAAATAAAACAAAAATAAAACTAAACTAAAAAATAAATATAAACCTAAACCTAAAGAAAAATTAAACTAAATAAACTTAAATAAAAAAAATAAATTCAAATAAATAAATAATAAACTAAAAATACTAAATAAACCTAAACCTAAAAGTTTGCTTAATTTTTAAAAAAACACCTAAACATTAAACCCTAAACCCTAAGCCCTAAATCTTAAACCGTAAACCCTAAACTAAAACCTAAACAAACCTAAACCCTAAACCCTACCTAAATAAACATAAAAATAAATAAAATCCCCAAAACCATAATTCCTAAACTAAACCTAAAATTTAAACCCTAAACTAATCCTATCAAACCCAAAACAATAACCCTACACTAAACCCTAAAACCTCAACCCTAAAAACTTAACCCCAAACCCTAAACCTAAACCATAAAACCTAAAATGTAAACTTAAACTATAAAACCTAAAAATAAAATAAAATAAAAAAATCTAAACCTAAATAAGATAAAAAAATAAAACAAAATAATAAATAAAACCTAAACCTAAACCTAAACCTAAACATAAAAATAAAAAAATAAAACTAAAAATAAATTAATAAAACCTAAACTAAATGTAAATATAAAATAAATAAAATAAATCTAAATAAAATAAAATCCAAATGTAATAAAAAAATATAAAATAAAAAAATAAATAAAATAAACCTAAAAAATAAAAAAATAAAACATAAAATAAATAAAAAAAATAAAACCTAAACCTAAAACTAAATAAATAAACCTAAAATAAAAAAATAAAATAAACCAAACCTAAACTTAAATAAATAAAACCTAAACCTAAACTTAAAACTAATCCTAAACATTAAACTAAATAATAAAATACAATAAAAAAAATAAACACCTAAACTAAAAGAAAACCTAAAAATAAAACTAAAATAGAAACTTAAACAATCCTAAAAAGAACATAAAAAACCTAAAAAAGAAAAAATGAAACCTAAACCTTAAAATATAATAAAATAAAATTAAACTAAAAAAATAAAGATAATCCAATACCTAAACCTAAAAAATAAATTAAAAAATAAAACCTAAGCTAAAATAGAAACCTAGATAAATAAACTAAATTAAATAAAATAAAACATAAACCTAAATAAAATCAAATAAACTAAATAAATAAATATAAATTAAATAAATCTAAACCTACCACTTAATTTAAAAAAGTAAAAAAAAAAATTATAAAACCAACCCTAAACCCTAAAACTAACCTAAACCCTAAACCTACAATCCCAAATGAAAATTAAACCCACGGTAAACCCTACCTAAACCATAAAAGCATAAACCCTAAAACCCTAAACCCTAAAACCCTAAACCCTAAAACCTAAACCCTAACCCTATACCCTAAACCCCTAAACCCCAAACCCTAAACCTAAACCTAAATTAGCTAAATAAAGTAAATAATAAACCTAAATCATAAAACCTAATAAACCTAAACCTAAACCCTAATAATGGGCAGAACCTTGATGGTAGGAACGTCACCATTAACCAGGCTTAGTTTAGATCTTGCAGTAGAGGCGAAGGTAGTGGCGGCAATTATTGTAGTGGTGGTGAGGGATCTAGAGGTGCTAGCGGCTATGGAGGTGATGGTCATAGCAATTGGGGTAATAGAGGCAGGATGAGTGATAGAGGTTACAACCATGGTGGTGGTGGAGGGAGAGATCAAGGATATGATGGTGGATCTAGCTACTCGAGAGGCCAAGGTGGTTCTGATGGGAATTGGAGAAACTGAAGAATTACCGATCTGATCTGCTGCTTATGGAACTATGTCTTTATAATAAAGATGGTTCTAGTTATCTAGGGTTTTTGATTTACTTTGTGCGTGCTCATTCTTGATCTATGTCATCGCTTGTGTCTTAAAAAATTGGTGTGTTACTTAGTTGATGAAATCAAAAAGATGAAATGTTGAATCTGAATTTATTCTCGGTTAAAAAAAACCTAAACCTAAACCCAACCTAAACCCAAACCTAAACCTAAAAACCTAAACCTTAAACCTACTACCCTAAACCATCCTAAACCTAAACCCTACCAATCCAAATCCCACCAAAACCTAAACCTAATCCTAAATCATAAACCTAAACCAACCATCAAACCCTAGGATAAACCCAAAATCATAAACAAACCCCAAAGTAAACTAAATAAACTTAAACCTTGGTTTACTTAATTTAAAAAAAACTATAAATCCAACCCTAAACCCACTTGAAACTAACCATAAAAACTCCACAAACTCAATAAACCCAACCCAAATCCTAAACATAATCTCTAAACCCTAAACCCTAAACCATCAACCCTAAACCCTAAACCCTACACCAAAACCCTAAACCCTAAACCCTAACCCTAAACCCTAAACCATAAACCCCAAATCCTAAACCTAAACCTAAAGTAACTAAATAAATTAAAAAATAAACCTAAAGCCTAAAACCTAATAAACTTAAACGTAGACCTAAATTACTAGTAAGCGTGAGTCATCAGATCGCATTGACTACATCCCTACACTTTGAACACACCACCAAAGCTATTTTAAATGAATCAAAATTCTTTAAACATGTTATTTTTTAATTTTAGTTTGATTTGATTTAAGAAATGTGAAAGAGGTTAGCTAATCCTAACCCAATTCCCTATGTTTGAATTAGTTGGTTTAATGAAGAATATTTAGGTTGATTTTTTATTTTAATTAGGTCAAGGTATGGATTAAGTGAGTTAATTATCGCTTACCTATATCACCTTAAGTTAACTAGCTAGTTAATAATAAGCCAATATGATATGCAACCACATGAAAAGTAAAATTATGATGCTCCTAGAAAATGAAAGGGTCCTGATGAGATTGGCTTATGATTAATATTTAATTAAACTTAAGGGATCTCACTTAATTACTATGGTGTTTTATTTTATTTCTCAAACTCTTTGGAAGGAATTTGAAAAATAAAAAAATTTGGTATATGTTGGGACACCACATAGATCCGCGGATGTTCTCATTAGGGTGATTGGGTACAACATTAAGGAATAATGTACTATCTTAAGAGACAGAAGTCACCATCTTACAATAAATCAAACTTGACCTAGGGTGACTATTAAGTGAATGTCATTAGGTACTTATGTCAACTAAAAAGTAGTGAGGATTAATTTTATCTTAATTTTATGTTATTTGATATGGTTTATTTCGTTTAGTTTGATTTTGAATTGAGGACATATCCACTGGGTAGGTAAGCTCAACCAACTTTAATTGATTTAATTTATGGACCATGTCGATGTGCGATGGACCCACTGAGAATGGGCCATATCAAACTTGTCCTATCTCAAATTTACAAATTCAAAAGGATAGTCTACTAGCCATGGGGTAGAGCTAGTCAACCTAAGGGGTTGCCTTTCAGTGTGCAATATCTGTGCTATGAAAAAGGCATAGCAGACTTACATCTTCTAAAGTAGGGAACAACTGCTGGGATGACCTATTGGTAGCACATCAAATCAAACTAGATGTTGGGGCGACTATTGAGTGAATGACACTAGGGACATATATCAACTAAAGAGTAGTCAGACGTATTCTACAGGGAATCATTATTGATGCTACCCTAAAGGTAGGATACTTGCTTGGGAAAAGGTACCTCTAAGGTTGTCCTCCTAATCAACAAGTGAATATTTTTTTATTTATATGTTCGCATGGACCCTATTGGTGTGCGAGGGACCCCACTGAGAAGGGGCTATGTCGGCCTTGAGCTATCTCAGATGTACTAGACCAAGGGAGAATATGTACATCCATAGGATAAATTCTCTAACCACAGGGGGGTTACTAGGGAAGGGGAACTATCCAATCCGATAGTAACCTGGGTAGTGTCTAAATGGGGTTGTAAAGGATGTGATTCAAATATAGCAACCACAAGGGAAGTGCTACTAGGGGTGTTATCCTGAGTTCTAGAAAAGAAATTATATAGGTGTATGGTGGCCATCTTAAGGAGAAAGCATAGCAGACTTACATTTTTCATGTGTGGTGTATCCTAAGGTGCGAGAACCGACCAACCTAAGGTTTATCTGTCAGCATAGTTAGAACCAACCAACCAACCTAAGGTGCCTGTCGATCTGTAATGATCAATCCAGAAAGAAAGCATGTAGGCTTACATATTTCCAAGATGAACTGATCATCATGATAGTCTATCGTCAGTAGGACATATGCTATCTGACCTAGAGCGACAACTAAGCGGGGACCCCTGAGGAAGGACTGGACCTAGACTTATACCAGTTTGGAGGGAATGATCTACTAGGTGATTTATCCTAAACCTCAAATATACTCGACCCCATTAGTGTACGAAGGCTAATCCAAGAAGAAAGCATACTAGACTCACATCCTCTTAAATGAATCAAACATGAGGTAGCTTACTGACCATGAAGTAAGGCATACCAAACTAATAATGTGCTTGTCAGTGTGTAGTGGCCAAGTAAGGAAGGAAAGCATAGCAGACTTACATCCTCCAAAGTAAGAAGACCATTAGGGTGACACACTAGTAAATTAGCATGTCAATCTGACCTAGAGCAGCTAATGAGTGGATGCCATTATGGGCATTATCTCAACTTAGAGTAGCCCAAGATAAAAGATATGTGTTTATTTTATATGTTTATTTGTATTTTATGTTTATCTTGTGTTGATGAAGGATAGGACACTGCTCAGGTTCCTTACACCTACCCTAAACACATCATGGTGGATTCGCAAATAAGAATACTTTCAACATGGGAAAGATTGAATTTAAAATGGAATTTTTACTGATGTTAATTATTTTCAAACATGAATTATAATATTTGTTTAAGTAGAGCCCATTGATTAGAAGCATTGGGCACTCTCCCTTATGATTAATAAGCTGATATGATCCTCTTTGGTAGGCCTTCTCTATGGAAAAAGTGCCTTCGCAAGTGGGTTCAAAGTTGCCTCCCATCTTATGATGGGCAACAATCGATCTTCGTAGAACTAAAACAAGCTCTCCTACTTGAAAGGCTCTAGGATGGACTAACTTATTGTGATCTTGAATAATTTTAGCTTTGTACAACTTGAGGTTTTGGCATGCCCGAAGGCATCTCTCCTTCAAACCTTCGATCTCTTCTAACTGTAACTTGGCGTTCTACTTTGTTCTGATCTTGCTACTTACAACTATCCTCATTGATGGGAGTTGAACTTCTAAGGGTACAGTGGCTTTGGACCCATACACTAAAGAGAAAGGAGTAGACTAAATTGAAGTTCTATACATGGTGCGGTAGGCCCCAAGGCTTCAACTAATTACTCATGCCACTGTCACTTATTATTGCCAAGTGTCTTCTTCAGTATTTAAAAGAGAGCTTTGTTGAAGGCTTCTGCTAAGACATTTTCCTCAGGTAGTTGATGGTAGAATATCTCCAATATATGTTATCTCTAGGTAAAGTTGTTGATCTTGAAGCTCTTGAATTTAGTACCATTATCAAATATAATTCATCAAGGCACTTCGAACCTATATATAATATGGTTCCTAAAAAACTAGAGCACATGCTGAGCTGTGACCTCTCTAAGAAGAATCGCCTTTGCCTATTTGGAAAAGTAGTCAGTAGTCAGTAGAAGGAGGATCAATCAAACCCACTATGTTGGTACCCCAACACTCTAATAGCCATGAGTCCAATGTAGGATGTAGAATGTTGGGTGGTTAGTGTAGGACTACACCATGTATTTGACAGTGGTGGCATTTTCTAGCCATATCCATGCAATCTTTGATCATTACTGGCCAGTAGTATCCTAATATCTTGATCTTGGCTTTCATCTTTGGATCAAATTAGTTGGCTCCACCTAATCATGAGTGTACTTGGATCACGATCTTATAGGCTCCGTGCTTATCTAAACAATGTAACCACATATGATCGAAAGACTACCGATACAAGAAACCATCCATTAGAGCATTGGACATATGAGCTTAGGACTTCTCTTGAGGTAGTTTGCCTTTATTTAGGTAATCCATGAATGGTTTCCTCTAATATAACTCCTTGTTCTTCTTGGCAATGGAAACCTCCCCTTTAAGAGTGTACTTTTTGATTAGTTCAAAATCAATAAGGGATAAGACTTGTCTATTTTAGACCTTTATTGATACAGTCTCATCCTACGGACATGCCAACTCCTTGACAAGCTTGGCTAAAGCATACACTATGACGTTCTCTCATTAAGGAATCTTATAAATGGTAACCTCTGAGATTTGGGCCAACAACTCCATGGTGTACTTATGGTAGTGATGAAGCTTAGGCTTTATAACCTTATAGGACCCAGTGATTTGGTTGATAATTAGCTGAGAATCCCCAAAGATGTTGATGTTTTGGATTCTTAGAGTAACAACTAACTCTAGATTAGCAATCAGAGCCTCATATTTGGCTTCATTGTTGGTGCAAGGATTGGACAGATGATATGAGAATCTCATCACATCACAGTCCAGACGTAAGAGAACTATTCCTACCTCTGCCTTTCCTAGAATAGTAGATTATAGTTATTCTCCTCTTTTAGAGGAAGCCGCACCATCAAAGTACATTTCCCAATGGTGAATGCTAGTATCCCATAAGTTCATGATTTGTTCATCTGGGAGATCATCACTAAGCAGAGAGTCGAAGAAGTGGGTGTCTTTGCTAAGTAATCCATTAGAGCATGTCCTTTCAACGCATAGAGGGGTACAAAGGTAAAGTCAAATTATGAGAGGATCATGGACTGTCGTGCCAACAGTCTGGATAGCATCGACCTTATCATGAGATAATATAGTGGATTAATCTTAGAGATTAATTTCACCTTATGATGAAGTATGTAGTGTTGTAGCTTTTGGGATGTAAAGATTAAAGCTAGATAATGCTTTTCAATAAGTGAATAATTAGCTTCAATAGGGATTAGACGATGGCTGAGGTACTAGAGTTCATTTTCCTTCCCTTGGTCATTGGCTTGGGCCAACAAAGCACCAAGCGAGTCATCTAATGCAGCAGTGTAAAGTATGAGTGGCCTGCTCGGGATAATGGCTGCTAGAACTGGCAACATCATCAGGTAATGCTTGATGTCTTCAAAGGCATGCTCACATTTATCATCCCACTTGAAATTGGCTTCCTTTTTAAAAGCTGTTGAGAATGGATGACATCATTCTGATAGGTTGGATATAAAGCATCTTAGATATGCCAACCACCCTTGGAATGATTTGAGTTGAGTTAAACTTTTAGGGGTGGCATTTATAATATCGCTAATTTTCTTTGGATCAATTTTGATTCCCTAGTGTTGGACAATAAACCCAAGGAATTTCCCAACTACTCGCTGCAACTTGGGGTTCATTTTGAGGTTAAATTATCTTATCTATTCGAAAACTACTCTCAAGTCAAAGAGATGGTCATCCTTTTCTCTACTTTTGACCATGAGATCATCGACATAGAACTTGACTTCATGATGAATGAGTTCATCGAAGATTCAAGTCATAGCCCACTGGCATGTAGCATCAGTATTTTTAAGGCTGAAAGGCATGACTTTATAGCAATATATTATGATTTGGGTTCTAAAAGCAGTGTTTTCTTTATCATCAGGGGCCATCTTTATTTGGTTATATCCAGATGAGCCATCCATGAAAGAGAAGACTACATGAGATGAGGCAATGTCCACCATCAGCTCCAAGATTGGTAGTGGAATTTCATCACTTGGACTTGGCTTATTTAAATCCATAAAATTGACAAATATGAGAATTTAGCCATTCTTTCTCTTAACTGGGATGATGCTGGCTAATTAGGTAGGGTATTTTTCTTCCCAGATGAAGCCAACTTCGATCAGTTTCTTGACTTCATAAATGACCTATTGTTCTATGTCTAATCGCATGCGTCTAGGAGCTTGCTTGATAGGGTTGGCAGTAGGCTCTATTGCTAGTTTATGGACCACTACGTTAGGAGCCAGTCTAGGCATCTCTTCATAACTTCATGGAAAGTAGTCCTTAAACTCAGTCAATAGCCTAACTAAATCATTGGTTTCAATTTCATTCAACAAAGAACTAATGTATGTTGGGTGTGGATCTTCTTCAGTTCCTCAGTTGATTTCCTTGAGCTCGTCAATGGCTGACTTGATGTCTTCTCGAACACTAGTGGTGCATCTTTGACTTGAAAATCATTTAGATCATCTGAAGTTTCTAAGCACAACTCCTCATATGAGTTAATGTGATTTGGAAAAAAGACATCAGATTCCAAATGATTTGTGATGACTAAGCAGTAATCACCATCATCGACTAGACCCACTGTACTAAATCCTAGTCCCGATCTTGATTCAAAGCTTTTGTATTTGTTCTTCCATATTATTTCGAAGTAACCTAACCTTTGCTTTGACCAAGTATGTGGGATTAACCCTTTCTTTGCTAAATTATGAACACAAGGTAAGTACCAATCAAAAAGTTATTTTATTAAATCTTTATATAAGTCATCCTCAAGTTTTACATCCACTTCTTGACATGAAGATGATGTTCCCAAAAGAACCTCTAAGTCTTCACACTTGTGGATGGCTTAGGGACTTCCCTAACTACTAGACCCTCAATTTTTTGAGAGGATAGTGGGGTTAAAGCTAAGGTTCCCAATTGATGCCTAACTGTTTCACATATAGACTTGGATACACTTATGCTTTGCTTTGGAGCCCGATCTTCATTGCTATCTGGCTCAAGTGTCACCTCCAAGGGAATCTACTACTGAGAATAGCTATCTAGTGTGCTAACCATATAAGACTCATCTTATGAACTAGATTCTAAGTCTAAATGGATAGCAGGTGTACTCCTTATAGCTAGGATATATCTTCTATTGGGAGGCCAATAAGGAGGTTTTCTAGCCCTGGTACTACCTCTGAACTACCTCTTCCTCTGCCTGGTGGAGGTCAGGTCTTCCTACCCATATGTTCAAATGGAGTAACGAAATGTGGGTTGAATCTAATGTCAAGCTCCACTTCCTTCTCCAAGTCTATTTCTGCTCCATTTTATTTTCTTTTTCATTTACTCTTTTCTTTTCTTTCTCTTTTTCTTTTTCTTTTTCTTTTTCTTTTATTTTTAATCATTGGCCAAGTTCGTGAGAATATACATGTTGATTTTGAGGAAGTAAGCCATCTTCATATATGCTGACCTCATGAACTGTAAATGGCTTAAGATCTCCTTTGACACATTAGATGATCCCACCTCTCACGAACTTCATACACTGATGTAGAGAGGATGGAACTATGTTGTTCTCATGTATGCATGGTCTCCCAAGCAAAGTGTTGAAAGATGTATCCAAGTCTATAATGCAAAAATTGGATTCGATCTTCCAATCTTCTATTTCTAAGGGCAACACTATGGAGCCAAAGGAATGTTGACCTCACTTTTGGAGTGCAAATTCAATCTTCCCATCTTAGACTTAGGAGTGTTCTAGACTTTAGACTTTCCTAGTCCCCCTTCCTAACCTAAATAACCTATCTCATGGACTTAGCTAAATATTAATCCAAAATCAAGTCAAACTCAATTGATTTTATCACAAAGTAATCATATTTTCAATCAACTTCTCAAATTTAAATGAAATATACATTTAAATTATCAAAACAAAATCAAAATTCAAACCCCAGAAATAACCTATTGATAGACTTAGCAAAGTCCTTCATTCCAAAACCCAAATTCAATTGATTTTCTCATTTTATACCTTCAATCATATTCACAAATATAAATGAAATCTACAATCATCTAAACCAAAATCAATCCAAGTCAAACCCAACAACCAAACCCAAAATGTTTTGAACTAAAACCCCTAAACCCAAGCTATTATAATTGAATTTTATATATCAATCCAAAATTCATATTTAAACTCAACTAAATCAAAATCAACCCAAAATCAAGCCAACTAAACCCAATTGGTCCACTTGACCTAAAGTCACCAATTTGACCTATTTGAGCCAAGTTCTAATCCTACCCAAATTGGATTGAACCAAACCCATCAAAACCTCCCATCATGATAGTTGATCTCCCTAAGTTGATTAATTATAAAAAATTGGGTCAAACCAAGTCAGCTTGGTCATTTGACCAAGTCAACCCCTTAACCCATATGAACCCAAACTAGCCAAATTGCAGCCTAAGGCCAAATCCTGAAAGATGATTCATACCAAATCAAAATCAATATTTGAATATGACTTGACCTTCAATTGAGTCAAACCAAACCAATTATCCCTCTTGACCCAAGTTGATCCAAGTTGACCCAAATTGATATAAAAGACCAAATTGGGTTAAATCAAAATATAAACCAAATTGATTACAACTAATGGCTCAAGTTCATTCCAAATTGATTAATGAACTTGAAGAAAGCCATGATTGGATCCAATTGAACCTAATTGACCTACTTGGCCCAAATTGACCTAAAGGTTCAAGTTTGTCTAAATCAAAACCAAATCCAAATTAATTGATACCAAAGCCTACAATCATCTTCAATTGGTCAACTATAAACCCAAACCCAACCCAAGCCAATTCGACCAATTTTGTCAAATTGGTTAACTTAAACCATTTGACCCAAATGAATTCAAATGAGCCAAAATCAAATCTAAGCCAAACTAAACCAAACTAATTGAACCAAATCATCACAAATGATCATATGAACTTGGCCCAACCCTTGGTTTGACCCAATTTGACCATTTGGTCAACTTGATCCAACCTAACAATTTGACCTAAATGTCAAATTGAGCCAAAACTAACAAATTGACTCTAATTGACTTGAAATTTGGGCTAAATACTTTTGGCTCATTTTAAATACCCAAATAAAATCCAATGCCAAATGATAATTTGGTTAAAGGAATCACATGAGATAAATCACCATGGGAGATGAAATCATCTCTCCCTCCCCATTAGAACATTTAAAACCCATAGGACACCCATGATTCCTCCTTGGCAGCCACCTCCACACCTTCAACCAACCAGGAGCCAACTCACCTCCTCCCCACGGTGCTAGAAACTGATCCACCATCCAATCAAGATGAATGGGGGTATACACCCTCCACGTTTCCAATCAAACACACACAAAAATCATTCCTCAGATCCCTACTTACCCACAAAGAACCACTAGAGCTAATCCTTAAGATCCCAACTCGTTCTTCGATTAAAAAATGTCATTCTCGTCCATCCTGTAATAGGACACTCCCATTTTTGACCTAACTTCCCCATTTCTCTATCAAACTCAAATTAACATTGCTCGCACCTTCCCTAGGCCTCGTCAAGCAAGAATGAATCATATCCCAAGCTTCCCATAGAGGTGGGACTTGATCAAAGTAGAGCTCTAAATCATCATGGTTCACCCTTGAGTGACATTGAGGAATTGATCCAATTGCTACACAACAGGGCTTTATCTCCACTAGATGAAGCTTCCTCAATCATTCGACCTACCGGTCTTGAGTTCCGGCAAGGTATGATTTTAAAATTGATCCTTAGGCAAAAATGGGTTGGAGCTTTTCGTAGAAAACTTGCATCTCGTGAGATCTTGAAAATTGGATCACCTCCGATCAATGTTGTGAAGGTATGGGATCCTTTTGGAGTTGATCTGACATATGGTAAGCTCAGATCAAGTGAAGAATGGCAGACATACTCCATTCTCCTTCACTCTCGTGATGTTAGATAACACACCGCTCATTTCGTGTGATCGTAATGGATTATCGTGATTAAATCTGCTAGATTTATCTGATTTAATCCTATTAAGCTATAGGATTAATCATAGTCATCTGATATTAGATCGGACAGTGGACAAGAAAGTGCATCCGTTGTCGCCATGTAGGCGCTAAGTTGGATAAGTTTTAAGTAGCCAATCCATGGCCATGTGGAAAGCGTGTTGGTACCATGTGGCCAATAGGATTAGGCTTTAGTTAGGCTTAATTAATCATTTTTAATGGCTTAAACTTCTATAAATCATAAAACATCATAGAGAAATCAAAAAATTGCAAATAAATACTTATTTTAAAGGTATTTCAGAGGAGAATTAATTAAAAATGATCCTTACTAATTTTGAATAGTAATTAAGGTTTAGTTAATGTTTAATTGCAACATTAATTAGCTTAATTACTTTTAATTACTTGACCAATTAATCCTAAATTTTGTTGGTAATTTAATGGGATGACCTCTGCCTCCCATGAGTTTCTTGGAATTTATTTCTCACTTAAGTAGGAAAATAGACTAATTAAACCTTAACTACTCTTTTAAGTTAATTAATGATAATTGATCCCTTCAATAGTAATAAATTGGTTAATTAAGTTTATTAGTCATTGTTATAGTGAACTAAGGAATAGAGTTGGGACCCCTTTCCTAAGTTCATTTCACCCTTTTAAAATGAAATTAATTAAGATTTAACTAATTAATTAAATCAATTAATCAAATTGAAATCATAATCACATCAGACCTTAATTAATCATGGGGTAGATCTTTAAGTGTTTAATAACCTAATTAAGTTTAATGAAATTATGGTTAGTCCACATGTATGTGAAAACCATAAGAGTAATTACTTAAGTCCCTTAATCTAATTAACTATTAATCTTGAGCAAATTGCATTAGGCCCCTTTTATTTCCTAGGATCATTGCAAGTTTATTTTCCATGCATATCATGTTGGCTCATAATTATTTTGTTAATTACTTTAAGGTGACATATGTAAGGGTAATTAATTCATCTAATTAAGGGTTCAACTTAATTAACCCATAAAATCAACTTAATTACATTTCTTTAAATTAAATCAAATTAATAATGTGGGAAAGGGTTTAAAACAACAAGTGATGATTTCTCTTCTCCTCTTTAAATCAAATCAAATCCAAAACTTAATTAATAAAGAAGCTTTGGTTTACTTTAAATAATCTTATTTTATTTGATTGTCCATAAGAACTAGTTTGGTTGAATGAATCACATGCTTATATTCCCTCTTTCAAATCATGGTAAATTTGGCATGTCATTTGAATTCATGCATCCATCTTTTCAAAATCAAGTAAAATAAAATGAATTTCCTTTCTATAAGCTTGCATGTGTTGACTTAATTTAATATATGCATGGTTATTATCACTATTAAATCTAAATTTATTTTTCCAAAGCTAATAAATGGATAATAATGTGTTATGATGCTAGTTATAAATACATAAGAAATGCATGTGCTTATAACTTAAGTGTATGAATGTTGAGTTCTCTTTCCTCTATTCATGTGTTGATTTATATAAGATTGAATGGTAATGGGTATATAGTTTGGACATCCAGGAACACTAAGCTTTAGCTAGCCCCAAGGAGGTCATTTAATTACCTCACTGGTTTAATAATGACACATACCCATTTGATTTCATTCTTCTGTATTTTGACATTAGAACTTGGATAAAGCTTTAATTCATATATATAAATGATTCAATCAAAACAAATATACAATCTTTGCATGGTTTTCTTTCCTTCATTTATGTATACATCCATTTGTGTCCAAGAAAAGCAAGCACATAGTCTAGACATCTCGGGAATACAAGGCTTTAGTTAGCCCCAAGGAGGTCATTTAATTACCTCACTTCTGTGGTTTAACAATGACACGTACTTGCCTATATATTTATTCATGTATATGTATATGTGATTAGTGAATGAAAATCCCATTTTACATTAAAATTGCATGCATTCATAATTGACTAAGTGGTTGAATTAATTAGCCATATGATTTGGAGCTTACTTCCTATGTTTATGTATACGAATTTACATATGTTTGAATGCAAATAGGTATATAGTCTGGACATCCTGAGAATACGAGGCTTTAGCTAGCTCCAAGGAGGTCATTTGATTACCTCACTTCCTGGTTTAACAATGACACATTCTATTTAATTTCATTATGTCCTATTTGTATAAGAATTTGGATAAAGTTTTAAATTAATATGTTTAAATAATTCAATCAAATAAAATGTAAATTCTAAACATACATACATTCATCATTTAAGTGTGCTAAAATATGTTGCATGTATAGATACACTTAGATTAAATCATTTGCATGTTACATGTGATGGAAAGGAATGATTTAATATATGTCATGTGTAGTAATTCAATTAAATTAATCTTAAGATGCCTTTCATTTTGAATAAGATTATTTAAAGAGAACCTAAACTTATAATTAAATCATTTAATAGGACATTCACTAAGAGAACTAAATCAAATTAATATACTTTAGAAAGTGAAGGTAGGGATGAAAGGGCAATCCTCTTTTCCTTTCTTTATAACACTTAGTTGCTAAGTGTAATCAAATGAAAAAAAAGAAAACACAAATTAAAATTCTCAAATCAATTAAACTATTTCAAGTGAAATCGACCTTTCATGTTAAATTGAATCTTTCTACACATAGAAAATACAACACTAATGCATAACAACACTTAGCACACATTCCTTAATACACACATTAGAATTAAATCACCACTTCTAATTCTAAATTAGGGCAGTGTATGATGTGATGTTTGTTTTGTTTTATGATGTATTATTTTAGATTAAATGTTAGAGTGTATGCTTCGTAGACTAGATGATACGATAATGATAGTGTAATCATGTTTTCTGCAGGGGATTACGCTTAAGGGATGCTTAAAAATAAATGTGAATGCTCTTTTTGCTAGTTTCTTAAATCCTTAGGCATATTCCAAGTTAGGACAGGTGGGCTTAGTTACCCATGTGTAGGGCGATAAGTCCAAATTATAAATACAACTGATTGGGATTATATTTATATTTAACTAACCTCTATTTTTCAGGTGTAGTTAGATTTACTTTCCTACATAAATATATTTTTTATTAATAAATTAGGATTAGTGCTATGATGAATTAGGATGAGGAGTGGTCACAAATCAAAGAAGGAACCAAATCAAAAAATAGAGATATGAAGAAAGAAGGCCCCATAGCATTTAATACAATTATAATTATTCTTTCATATTTAGGTTGTATAAGGGTAGAGCTTACCCATCTTTTCTCTCTTTGCATTG